>JADLSH010000070.1:0-562500 GCA_016169945.1 Trachythela sp. YZ-2020 | reverse complement strand
ACACAGAAAAAAATTATTTTATTAGTTTCTAAATAAAAGTATCAGAATATTTGTTTATTTCTAAAATTGCAACAACCCTAACTACTGACTCAGCAGAGTTTTTACGGTGTTGTAAACATTGTCTTTGTCACTTTGAATAATACCTCTTTTGAAAATTCGTTTGAATTCGTTTGGAGCAAACGCTTTGTGTCTTGCTGCTGTGTCTTAAACATAAACCGAATATCTTCGAAGTTGTTGCCGTTTCCCAGTTCCCGCGCGGTTTCACAATGCATTTTGGGATCGCTAGGGGGCAAACAAACATTCTCGAATACTGCGAAATATATAAATTTGAATATATTCAACGTTTTGCAGCGAAATTTTCTTTAAAATCTCATAAATATCTATGAAAATGGCTTGTAGTCCAACTAATAGACATGAAATTAAGCTCTCCGGGAATGGAGATTGTTTCTATCTAACTATGGCTCTCGTTGTTTATAATGGTATTAATACTGACGAATTTATTAAGTGTTTGAAGCTTTATATCTGTTCAAATCCAAATCACTCTGTCCAACTGGAAAAGAGTATCTTAAGAAAAGGTACAAAGGATGGTACGTGGGCAGAAGCGATCGATATTTTTAGTTGTGCGACTGTACTTCAGCGCGCTATAAACTAAACTATACTATATAACTTATTCGATCACGAGCCAGAAGTGTGTGAAATTCGAGCCTTCTGTTATTCTCGAAGTACAGTAATCTTTTAATCTTTTAGCTGAGGTTGCTTGCTTGCTTTAGATTTGCGCTTTCGTCTGTTTAGACCACTTCTGGCTCGTGATCGAATAAATCATACTGTATAAGCTATAGTATAGACTATAGATTAATATAGTGTACTCCACTACAGTCGCATAATCAAAAATATCGACTACTTCAGCTCGGAAAAAACATTTCCCATCCCGAGGACCTTTATTTCACGTCTCCCAGTCGGAGTACAATCCATTTTCATAGATATTTATAAGATTTTAAAGTAAATTTCGCTGCAAAACGTTGAATATATGAAAATTTATATATTGCGCACTATTCGAGAATGTTTGTTTGCCCACTAGCGATTCCAAAATGCATTGTAAAACCGTGCGGGAACTGGGAAGCGGCAACATACCCATTTATACTAACGAAAATTGTCTGTTGGTTTATCTTAAGACTTAAGGAAACTCGCCGTTAGTTCCATGTGTTTACTTTAAATCAAAAATGGTATATATACATGCATGCGAAGTCTCACTATTATTTGATTTACTACGTGAGCTGTCAGTCGCAAAATGTTGAATTGGTCGAAATAACTGTAGACTTTGAATAACTCGGGCGCTTTATGAACAATGGTCACAACATTTTCAGCGAAGGTATATATATATAATGTTATAGTGTTGACGCTAAAATCAGGAATGAAACATCTCGAAAAAAATGATATATAATTTAAAACTGTTCCGGGGACATTGTTTAAAAATTGTTTTTCAAACTGTGAAGACTATAATATGATGTTATATCTTTTTATATTTGTCTTTCCCATAGTCTAACGATGTTGAAGATATGTATTCTGTATTAGTTTTGTGAGTTTCTAGGACTTTAAACATGAAATGTGTAGTAGCCTATATCCTATAATATTCTTTTAGTGTATTAAATTTAGTCAATGTATAAAATAATATATAATAACATTTGTATCTAGATTTGTAGCTTCAGCACCCCCAAGACCTCATCGAGAACAACCCGGCCCTTGAACTCTCTAGCTGGTCTCTCGTACCCAGGCGCCATCATTTGCTACATTGTTGTGCATGTGGTTGGGGAATGTGGTTGCTGTATTCAAAATTTTGAGCTGGCAGAGCTAACCAAAGTGCCTAATTGCGGCGCAAGCCTATTATATAATTTCAGGCAGTCATTTGTGCTATTTGATTAATGGGTAAATGTGCTATTTGATTTAGCGTATTTTTACGTTTTCTTCCTCGAATTTTATCAAATATTTGACGGATCTATTTAGCATTTACAATTCGCTCACTCCTCGCGGCCGCCATTTTAGTTTAGCTACACGTGCCATATATATCTAGTTCATTACAGACCAGTGCTCCCCACAAGTCGCTGATTGGCTAAAAGTTATTCTTGCAGTTATCACCGTTCTTACTCACCAGATGACAATGTATACTGCGCGCACGCGCAGATATACAAATGTAAGAATTACCTATATAACTAGTGTAAAAATGGCTCCAACCAGACTTTCGTGTTAAACGTTCATATTGCCAAGTGCATTCCGCATTCATTAGTTTAGTATATAATGAGTAGTTTAGTTCCATAAACTTTACATTGTCCTTGGGATCTCTGAGTGGCCTACTTTTGGCCGGGCGACCCTTATAAACTGTCCGTAGTCTTCGTGGACAGATTCGGTGTTTCTTTTTTGCATTATTTTTGGCTACCTGGACTGCTGGTCCACAATATTGCTTATACAGTTGAAAATGGTTGTTTGAAAATGAGGACAAAATCAGCAAAAGCACCACTTCAATCATTTAGGAATTTTTTTTGTCTTGTATTGAAATTTAAGCTGTGACACTTGCCAGAACAAGTTGCTTGGCGCGCAAGTCAAAATTATGTTATGCGGCGAAAGGATTGACACACACATCAAAGCTTCAGACGGCAGTTTGACATCTGTGTCTACCCGATCTTAAATTAAATTCCAGAGGTTTTGGACAGTATGCTATACAAGCTAGTACAAAACCTAACAACGTCTGCTCTGGCGTCCAGATATCCTGATCAGTTTCAAGAAAAATTAGAGGTCCGTTTATTATGGAAAGAAAGCAGCCTTGCATATTAATGACAAAAGGGCCCAGTATATCTGAAAACCCTGTCTCACTACTCAGGAGAATAATGGGCCTACTGGAGGCAAGTGGCCTAGTAGTTTTACTGTTAAGGAAATGGCCTGTCTGTGCCTTATACTAAATTAGCTATTTCATATACTAGCTTGTCATGAGATATTGCCTAATAAAGCACTTGTTTTCTAAGCTCCACCTCATATAAATTCGGTCAACCAATTACAGCTTTCTACTGTCATTAATAATTTATAGTACTTCAGTCTCAGTATTTAAATGGTAAACAATGAAGAGACATTAAGTTGTTTTAAGATTAACTTAGTCTGGAGTGCTAATCCCAAAATTTCTGTTAATTTCCAACTTTGTACTTAACTTAATCCTACGTCTATGACCTTCACAAATCAAAATATTTTGCACATTTTCTGACTGTAGCTACATTAGTAAAAGTTAGACGCTCTCGTACAAACGGACCCAGAAAAAGAAGCGACAGGATATTAGCAAAAATCTGATTTAATTATTGTCGAGTATGTTTTACAATTATGCAAAAAAAAATCGTTACCAAAAGTAGTTTAGTGTCAAAATTTCGAAATAGAAGTCCTTTGAGAATTACGGACAGGCAGGGGTACAGCAGGTGAAGTCATCAAATTTGTGAGTAGACGTGCATACACCAGCTCTGAAGTCGATTACTCCATGTGTACAAGTCACATAATGGAAGCAGTTTTGGATGGTAAACTTGCATTTCAGGATCCACGGAGACTTTGGACATCGTTTCAAATCGTTTTTCAGTTGTTTCCATGTACGACAAAGTACATACAATACTCCATCGCTAACAGAAGTTGTCCTCTTGTTTCGAGTCGTTGCTAAAAGCAAAATAGTGATCGATTTACACCAGGATCTGTCTCTTTGAAAATTTTGTAAATACCAAAATATATTATTGCAACCAATATTTTCATTTGGATTAAAACAGCTGATACCAAAAGATAGCCTGCGTTACAAAACTGTTTGACCGATTACAAACCCCTGATCTCGTAGTAAAGATAAGTGGTACAAACATTGTATAATTATTTTGTTTTACTTTTCAACAACGTGCACTACCCCCTGCCCCCTCCTCCCTGCTAAATTATGACCAGTCCCTTAAATATCAAATTTTCTATATTTGAAGAATTGTAGCGAGGAAATTTAAGTAACTTTTTCACCCAAATAATGTAATTTATATGCCTTACCTTTGACAACTCTTGCACCATCCTTTGAATACTGCTCAACTTCGAAGATGTGCATACCACGACAGAAGTCAATGACCTCATTACTCAGTTTGGACAGGTCAGCAAGTCCTTTCAGTCTCCATTGCGTTGTAATCACTCTGAACCCAGCCTTCATTTTGTATTTTCCGCTTGACACCTTGAATATAATTTGATTATTGCATAGACCATTTTAACAATGTTTTTGCTAATCGCTTGCATTTGCAACTTACTGAAAAACCAGTGGCGTGGGAACGGGTGGGAGAGGGGGCACATTGGAAAACGTGCACCTGCACCCCCCTCCACAACTTGAACTTGCTTCCTACGCCTATGCGTAAAGGTCTAACAAATATTAAGGCATATAGAACTTTTACAAAGTTTCCAATGGGCAATAAGAACATTTAGATACTGACAAATAAAATACAGTATAGTTTGAACCATCCTAAGACATGTTCAATATATTGGCAGAATATCTTGAGAAAAATTCTGTTTTGTCACAAAAGCACGTCTAATTAAGGACTTAAGAAAATCAGAAATCATGCTCATTTCACTAATCGGGACACACTGTATTAGTGAGTTATGACTTACCATGTCCATGCTTTTCTTCAGAAGATCCAGAGTTGGCTCTTCAGGAGATTTGGATCGTATATAACACACTCGTTCATTGAGAAGACGAGTTACAGTCGAGTTCTGAAAATTTAAATGAAATCATTGTGTTGGGCTTCCATATTACATAAAATGTGTATAATATACAAATCTGGAAAGAAATGTAATTCTGTGAGTCATACAAGTCAGCAATAATGTCGTTTGTTTGATGTGTTAAGGATGATTTGTACGAGAGTGTATTGTTTGTCTGCTAAATCTATACGTACCGACACAAAATCGACCATGACATTTGATTTAGAAATATTTCGATGTGCTGGCACGTCATGAACGACGATTTTCTTGGTCATATCAAAGGTAATTTTTTCCCGGTATTGCTTTCCCTCTTCAGTAATCAACATATCAAATTCTTCTTTGGATGCTTGTCTCTTAAGTTTGAAAATTAAATGTAGCAAGCAATATGATTCAATGTGGGCGATAAATATATTAATATGACACCAGACTAAAAGGAAAACCATATTTTCAGATGCTGCTGTATGTTTGGTTGAAACATTGAACGGTATGCATTTCCTGAAATTTTGCTTTAATAGAAATTTTCGCTTGATTTGTTGCAGTAATTTGGGCTCGAACTTATACAGAACTATACCTTAATAATAACTATTCAAGCAGATAATGGTTAAAACGATTTTGAACGCATTAAACCTGGAATGTTTCTTCCATTCACGAACTGCCTATAGAGTTTTCAAAACCATAGACCTAAAAATATTCTCCTGCAACGCTTCTTAATTCGTACATAGACACATTCTCTCTTTATTGAACTCACAAAAAACATAAAGCCTTAAAGCTTTTGCCTTATTCAAACTGCTCTATCGTTGGTTGAACCTATTCACTAGATGCAGCTTAGTTTTACATAAAGTGTATTTACTAACTTTGAAGACGTATGGAAAATTTGGATCACTACAGGCGATACTGATGCAAAGTGAAAACATCACGCAGAATGAGAATTTCGACATCTTCAATTTTACCAGTCTGTTGTTAGTTGTCTTTAATCTTCTGTAAACTCTCACAGCTAGATGAACTGATGAGCTCGTGCAGGCCACATTTTATAATCACCTGTTGTTGTTGACAGGAAGTCGTAAATATGATGTCCTTTCATGCTACTGCTGAAACTGCGCTATTTTGGAAGTCACAAAATGTACATTGTCTTCCTAGACATGTTAACTATGTTTACTTTCCTCCAACTGTGCTTTGAAGTAGCATCTTGATAGCCACGCCAAACTGATTTAAATATCACAACAAACGCAGTTCGTTTAGCTTACTGAATAAGCACATATTTTGTGATGCGGTGAATTATTTAGTTGTATGGAAAAGTTTTAAATTGACATTTCGTAGTTCAATTTGGTTTAGTGAAATATTCAAAATTCAAGACGAACCTTGCTTGACAAATAAGTCGAACCTTGTTTGACAAATATTATTTGCTATTATTATTAAAATATCTGTCTGTTTACAATTTTATCCGATTAAAACAGTTCAAGGCCAATGTCAATGTGTGTTGACTTCTGCTCTTCATTATGATTATGTTTGCCTATATTTACATATTTGCTGAAGGAAAATAATATTTTTGCGTCCGTCCAGATATGATTCCTTGCGGGATAATTTTTAACACTACTCATTTGAAACTAGATTCTAGATTCATATCCTCTGAAGAGAAGAGATTTCAGTTACACGTAAAACATAAATAGAGGACGTAGTGTCAGTTTAGTATTTCATTGATTTTACCCTTCATCGCGTCAGTACGAATTAAAGTGCTGGGACGGCAAAGGGTTTAGAAATAGTCAAAAAGGACCAATGAATTAACTTGTATGCACGGTGACGAAAGAATAGCTTCATTAATTGAATTATAACGTCGTTCCCATTCGTATAGTTGTTGTATACTAGTGTCCAAGTCAGAACAACTCATAATTGTTTTTTGGGAATAAGAGAATGTATAAAGAATAGGTTTTTTAGATCCTATTATAAACTATGCCCCGTCTCCTGAAACACTATGGACACATGGGTTCCATTCCTGCATTTAGTATGTATAATTTAACATTTGAAATTGTGTTCAAGATGTGAATTATATATTCTGTTCTGTGACGTACATGGCCACATGATGTGTTTTCTTCGATAATACTCGTTTTCTTTTCTGAAAAGAAAAAACGCCAATTCTGTGCCTATGTTTCTATTTCTGTTGCAACCATATATTTCGGAAAAAAGCATGTGTAACACGGTATTCATGAAGTATAAAAATAATCGGCACGTGCGTTTATAACCGCAAAGCTCCTGACTAAATGCTTTTATGCAAGGTATGACTCTGATATTTCGCCACGTTCCAGATTAGTTTATTTGCCGCTTTTTATTGAACTATACTATTCATCTACCGATTCGTGCAGCGATTGTTTTACAAACTGCACATCATGCATGATGTGATTAAAACATTATAATTATCATGATCAGAATATTGCTGCTTAAACAATTGTTTAACTGTTTTGAATACGCAAGCATGTAGACTTTGTAGCGGGATCTCCTTGAAATATGTCATAACCAGTCATGCAAAGGCAGATTTTACTAACACTGATGGAATCAGATCCTTACACCATGCAGTTTTGGGAAGAAGAGCTTTAGTAATACGTTACATAAATAGACGACAGTACAATATCAGTTCGTATTTTATCTATTTTGCTTGAGATATAATTTTACCTGCCATTGCGTACCAGTCATTTTGAAAATCCGCCTCCTGAAACCATGGAAATGGCGGGACCAACAAATGTCGATATAAGCCAGTCATTGATCACAAGCTTGTTGTTCCTGAATGTACAGTGCCATCACTGGGGGAATGCACTCATTGTCGCTGCCTTGCATAGAAAGTCAGTGAACTTAATTATAAGTTGTTTGTAAATTACTAAAAGTAATTGAAAAAGAACTAAAGAAACCAAGAGGTTACGCTGGACTCTGTACTTGTGGAATCGGTTTAACAGTATAGAAAAGTCTAACTCTCCATTTTCCAGGTTGAGGAGGTGTATTCGGTGATTCACACTGACTGTCTCATAAATCCAAAAGGCAGGCTAACGGATGGCAAGCATTCGTCACACAGTTCTATTCAGACTGCTTGTATAAGTATACAGGCATGTTTTGGGAGTCCAAGAAGTGTCCAACACTTTCTCCACTAAAGTCTTGGGGAATAGCGTTGCGTGCAGACACAACCCATTGACCCTCCCCCATGCTCTTGCCATGGGGAAAGGGAGAAACGTAGCCAGAGTTAGAAATCTACATGTCAAAAAGAGCTGCACTGGGTCTGCCACCCCCCCCCCCCCCCCACTGAAAAATTTTGCAAAATTCAATATGTTGAGGTTTGGTATTAGTCAACCATATTAGGGTTTTCGATTTTTCAAAGTGTATTTACTGGTTTTAAAATGAAATCATTACTCTATACTATACCAGTATACCTTTTACAGCCTTTTGTTGTCATATATAATTAATAATTATTCAGCTTCAGCAAGTGAATGGTAAACAGTGACGACGTCTGAAATACAAAACAATGAACAGACATTGATCTTGCATTAAGATTGATTTCGCTTAGAGTGTTAATTCTTAAAACCATATATCAACACTGATATGCATAGTATACTGCAGCAGACTATATGAAACTACGCGCGACTTAAGCAGGTAAAAGTTTAGTTTAGTTCATGCCGATCTTGAAAAGAAAAAATTATATACAAATAGAATATGTTTCACAAATATGCAAGAGACATTCACCATGCTGTATGACTGACTTAAATTAGAATTTTATGAAACTTCATATCAAACACTGCATGGTATTACCCTGCAAGTTGGTACTTACATTGCACACGTTCTGATATTAGCTATTTCTATATTATGAAATTCATTCTTTGTTGACTCTCTTAAATTTAAATTTAACTTTAAAAGTAATCGTGAGAACATTCATAAGATATGTAAGCGCATAAAATATATTCAGTTGCGACAAATGCGAAAATCGAGTTTTCGCGTAAAATCCCCAAATTTTGTTATTTTTAGCATAATTTTATAGCTTATTTTTTCAGCAAGCATGTAAATATATTTACTTGGTGATGAATGCACTGTTAGCTGTAATACTTAAATTCGAACGTTTCTAGCTAACGAGTGGCTCATAAAATCCTTTCAGTTTCAGTTAATGATTTGCAAAATACCTATACAGGCCTATATTCCTATAGGCTTTAGCTCGAAACGTCGAGATTTTGTTTATATCTTTTAGGCACACGCGAAGCAACCCTCAATTTGTTATATATATTCCTATATTAGCTTTTGCTAACCAGGTTTTGTCACCCTCTTTAAATAAAATTTCTTATCTTATCTTACGTTATCTTATCTTATCTTATATACATAATATTTTATCATATTGTCAGGCAATCGGTAGGTAACTGTAGCTGATTCATTCCACATTCTTTCCAGTTTTATATCGTAGCTACACTATATTTTGAAAAGCATATTGGTCTGACGACTTCATCTCCATGTAACGGTAGTGTATTCATTGCTGTCACATGAAGATTACAACAGAAGTCTTGTCGTAGATGAAAAAAGGTTTCTAAAACGAGGCCTTCATTATAAGTTTAATACTATTTCAGCAGTCTATTTAACAATTAGTCGCCGAAGGCGAGGTGATTACAAGCCTATAGTCACTGAGCCGAAGGCGAAGTGACTATAGGCTTGTAATCACCGAGCCTGAGGCGACTAATTGTTTTAGTAGAAATTTCAAAGAGAAAAACAAACACAGAAAGTTATGAGGTCAGTTGAAAAGGCTATAGGACAAAATTCAGTGCTTTTCTCAGCGGCCGGTTATTAAAAACATGCCGGCAAAAGACGAGTGTCAAAAACATATCGAAGCGAAACAAAAACAAACAATTTCGTGAGAAAAATACTTTGGAAGGGCTCAAATACAAAGTAGAATGGTTTTAAAAATATATCACAGCTATGTTTTTGCTGAATATAACGATATAAATGAGGATAAAACGAATAATTTTCAAAATAAACACTTGAGTGGTTGAGCGTACGGAAAAAGTTTTATACATGTTCATTTCAATAGCGAGAAAACGCTGCCTTTCATGGAAGAAAAATAGTGTATTTGTTATCGCTTACCTTTAAAAATGTCAAATATATATCCTCCTTGAATTTAGCGGCAGTTTTTTTCATTTAAAACTTTGAATCAGGCTTGCGAAGAAGCCATTTTGAAAAAAAGTGATAGTCACTGGGCAGTGACTATCACTTTTTAGAGGCCCAATTTGGACCAATCAGAATGCAGGAAAAGCAATAGACACCTCACAATTTCTACTAATTATAATTAGTAGAAATTTTGAGGTGGCTATTGCTTTTCCCGCATTCTGATTGGTCGAAATTCAGCGTCCACCCCATCCCCCCCCCCCCCACCCAGGAGTTTTGATTAGAACGTTATGTAAACAAGACCCAGTTGAAAATTATTAAATTACTTGTTATTTTGCCTTGTTATACCACCTAAGGTTATACCACCAAATTGCTGCAATTAATACAATGAAGAACATTAACCAGTATATAATAATATGTATTTTTAAATTGCAGTGCATAATTACTAATTAATACATACTAAGATCAGGCCTGGAACCACACACAATTGGAAAAATCAGGATTGTGGCTACAATGTAGGAACGAAAAGTTTTAGTGCACCCCATGGGTTTGCTATTCTATATTTTTTAAAAATTCCAGAAGCATGATTGCCTTATCAATATTTTGAAAATTCCGGGGGTGCAGAATATAAACATGTGATTATACGGCGAGGTGACAATACATTATAGTTATTCAAACTAATTGAATACATATGTGTTCAAGTTACCAATTAAGCTTGAGTTTAGTTTGCAAATAGAGTATTTAATTTCCACGTGTATATTTAACTAAAACTCAACATTGATTAGTATTTATTCAATTCCCTTCGATATAAGTAAGTACAGTAATTAATAGATTTACTAAAATTTACCATATTAAAATTTAGTTTGTATAAAGTTTCTGAAAGTTGAATAATAAATTTTCGCTGAATAGCCTGAGAGAAGGCGAGCTCCTTTGCAGTGGCTAACGTGAAGTATTTCACAGAATTCATGAAAATGTCAGGATTAATTATGAAATAATACGATAGATATGACATTTATGATATAAATGTTTCCAACATGTTCAATAGAGAATACAATTTATCATTTCCCTACAATAAAAATGTGAACTGGACAAGGCTGACTATAAAAGTTGACTAGGATCGTGCTGTGGTTTATCAATTTATGTAAGTTTCGAGGGTCCAACAAAATATTGGCCGAGACTGCCCTGGACGAAAATTAACTTTTAATTTAGGTTCATTAAATATTCGCAATTCACTGCATTAATTTAATTGAAGCTGTTGTCAAAAGTATTGAATATACAGGATGACAGGAGGTCGAACCTTGCTCGACAAATATTTGCACGCTATCAAAGTATCTGCATGTCCATAATTTTATACGACAAAGGAAGTTCAAGGGTAAAGTCAATGTCTGTTCAACGTTGCCCTTGATTAACATAATTTATCTCCTTAACGTCCACTGCCTTGCGCCGTAATTACAATCGGTTGTTTCAAATGTAAATATCGCCAGACGTGTTTATTCTCTGGCAACAGGACACGCGTCATTCGATAGCTTATGACTTCCTCTTTAAAATTATATTTAGTTTGTCCCGGTTCATATTATATATCCAAATTAATTTGCATACATGTTCATAAATTATCTAAAAATTTTACAATTATTGTTGAAATAACCCTGAATTGCCAGAACAGGGTTTAGAATTTTCGAGCAAATGTTAGCAAATGTTGGACCACAATTGTAGCTCATATAAAAAGGAATATTATTGGAAAGTTTCATTGCATTTGAAGAAGTAGAAGTATTTTATTTTATTTTTTGAAAGTCGCATGCAAAATGCCGAGATCGTTGAAATTTGATTCCCGCACGCGGAAATTAATTACGAAATGCCATATAAGGTCAGTGTTGATTGCTATAAACCAATGAAAATCCGCCATCTAGGCAATTACATCACACGGAATCGATTGCCGGTACTTTCAATACGCTAGGATGCAAAGCCGCGGAGATTTAGCTTCCGAAGTTGCCCGAGCGTGCGCCGACAAAACCGGGATTTCGCAGCCAAGACGGCTATCTTTAAAATAGGGAACGGGAATCGGGGAATCGGGGAATCGGGGAATCGGGGAATCGGGGAATCGGGGAATCGGGGAATCGGGGAATCGGGGAATCGGGGAATCGGGAATCAGAATCGGGAATCGGGAATCGGGAATCGGGGAATCGGGAATCGGGAATCGGGAATCGGGAATCGGGGAATCGGGGAATCGGGGAATCGAGGAATCGGGGAATCGGGGAATCGGGAATCGGGGAATCGGGGAATCGGGGAATCGGGGAATCCGGGAATCGGGGAATCGGGGAATCGGGGAATCGGGGAATCCGGGAATCGGGGAATCCTGGAATCGCAAAATCCGGGAATCGGGGAATGAGGAAATAAGAGAGTAGGGAACCGAGAAGTGGGGAAACCGGGGAGTGGGGCAAACAGGAAGCTGGGGAAACAGGAGCTAAGAGATCTATAGGACAGTAGAATTGGGGAATGGCGAGACCAGGGGATGGGGGGAACCGTGTGTAACGATATCTAACCGGGCTTTATCCACCGGATAGCAGGACCTTATAGGTCATGTGACTGGAGATTTGTTGTTGTGTTTAAAAAGGCATCAGTGGAATACTAACATTTACATAAAATAATAAAACCAAAAGCTATACAATACCGACAATCAAGTAAATAAAGGTAAAAAATCTCTTTTAAAGAGTTTACACGATGGGATGGAAGAACCGAGGGAATAAAGATCGACTAGCAAGGGATGGGACAGAACTGGGGATATCAGGATATGTCATGAATGCAGAAATTTTCAGGGAATGGAACTGTGTTTCACTTTGTTGGCAATCATATTATAAGTAATTAAATAACAAGTATATTAATTGGCATTCACTAATAACTTTAACATATTTTACTTTACCCATTAGTGTGCATTATACCTTTCCTTAATTGACGAGTAAAATCATCTGGCGTTAGACAGAGCAAAATAGTCTGGCGTTAGATAGAGCAAAATAGCAAAGTGGGGCATATTTACATAAAAAAATAAAACCCAAAGCTAAACAAGACCAACAATCAAGTGCATAAAGGTAAAGAATATCTTTTAAACAGTTTACACCGAGGGAAGAAAGATCGACAAACAAGGGATTGGTGAATCCCCCAGACCCCCCTGGCTGTGTCTCGCTCCTTCGGCTCTCAAATAGCACCCCTCACTTTTACTACCCTGAATCCAAATAAAGCTATGTTTTATGTTGCATTTCGGAGTAAAGAATGTTAGAAAACTGTAAAATGGTTTAATAATCTAGTATTATCTTTTAGATGTCAATGACTATTAACTGTCTAATATTTCTAAAAATGACACACCATGCAGTCACTAAATTGGCTGAAAATGCCATTTCAGAGGGTCTAGATTTTAAATTTTTTAGAGGGGGCATGCCCCCAGACCCCCCTGGTTATGTAGTGCCTTCAGGATCACATACATTACTTTTTGCTTTGATTGCCCTCATCCACAATAAATTAGCTTCCTACACCCCTATCTAACAGTATAATTTAAGGCCTCAGCCTACCAGGATACCATTTCACTGGTTCAATGTAGCAGATGCAGCTACATCTGTCTGCCTAATGGGTTTGTTTTGTATAACTGTAAAATTTTAGACATAGGCGTACAAGGTGGGTGGGGAAGGGAGGAGGTGGCCAAATTTGGGACAAATAGTAAGAAATTTAGGCAATTCCTTCCCAAGAGCTAGTTGCAAATGGATAATTGGAAGGTGTGCCATTGTAATTAAGCATAAAAGAGAGCTCTGTTTTTAGTGAAAGTCGGGGAGTTTCCACCTTTGTCAGGGAAAGTCTTGTCTACCCTTTCCCCCGCAAACCCCCCCCCCCCGCTATGCATATGATATGTTTTCTATGCATTTTGACTAATATTTTGGCAATAAAAAATACTGAATTCCAAAAGTAAAATGGCCTTGATACCTTTATATACATCAAACTCCTTTCTCATTAGAGCCCGAGGGTTAAATTTTGTCTCGACCAAAATCTATTTAAGAATGTCATTATCCTTATAATTTAGTTTTATTTTCTGCCCACTACCTGGTTTGCACCTTCCAATGTTCTCCTGGTTTCCCCCATCCCCTGACAATTAATTGGATTCTCTTGGTTTGCCTAATTACCCAAGGAGCCACAGTGCGCCCAAATACACCCCAAATACACCCCATACATGCTATTTTGCTCTATCTAACGCCAGACTATTTTGCTCTGTCTAACGCCAGATGATTTTACTCGTCAATTAAGGAAAGGGTATAATGCACACTAATGGGTAAAGTAAAATATGTTAAAGTTATTAGTGAATGCCAATTAATATACTTGTTATTTAATTACTTATAATATGATTGCCAACAAAGTGAAACACAGTTCCATTCCCTGAAAATTTCTGCATTCATGACATATCCTGATATCCCCAGTTCTGTCCCATCCCTTGCTAGTCGATCTTTATTCCCTCGGTTCTTCCATCCCATCGTGTAAACTCTTTAAAAGAGATTTTTTACCTTTATTTACTTGATTGTCGGTATTGTATAGCTTTTGGTTTTATTATTTTATGTAAATGTTAGTATTCCACTGATGCCTTTTTAAACACAACAACAAATCTCCAGTCACATGACCTATAAGGTCCTGCTATCCGGTGGATAAAGCCCGGTTAGATATCGTTACACACGGTTCCCCCCATCCCCTGGTCTCGCCATTCCCCAATTCTACTGTCCTATAGATCTCTTAGCTCCTGTTTCCCCAGCTTCCTGTTTGCCCCACTCCCCGGTTTCCCCACTTCTCGGTTCCCTACTCTCTTATTTCCTCATTCCCCGATTCCCGGATTTTGCGATTCCAGGATTCCCCGATTCCCGGATTCCCCGATCCCCGGATTCCCCGATTCCCCGGATTCCCCGATTCCCCGGATTCCCCGATTCCCCGATTCCCCGATTCCCCGATTCCCCGATTCCCCGATTCCCCGATTCCCCGATTCCCCGATTCCCCGATTCCCCGATTCCCCGATTCCCGGATTCCCCGATTCCCGATTCCCGATTCCCGATTCCCCGATTCCCCGATTCTGATTCCCTGATTCCCGATTCCCCGATTCCCCGATTCCCCGATTCCCGATTCTGATTCCCCGATTCCCCGATTCCCCGATTCCCCGATTCCCCGATTCCCCGATTCCCCGATTCCCCGATTCCCCGATTCCCCGATTCCCCGATTCCCCGATTCTGATTCCCGATTCCCGATTCCCGATTCCCCGATTCCCCGATTCTGATTCCCGATTCCCGATTCCCCGATTCCCCGATTCCCCGATTCCCCGATTCCCCGATTCCCCGATTCCCCGATTCCCCGATTCCCCGATTCCCCGATTCCCGTTCCCTATTTTAAAGATAGCCCAATAAAGACGGCATTTTCACGAGAAAAGTCGAGAATTGTCATAAAATGGCTAGTTTTTTTAGTATGGTTATTTAAATACATCCTTTCGAACAGGATTTTCAAGAGCTATCCAATGCTCACACTTAGGAGTTTGTAGCGTGTAAACCAAAGGTAGGAAAGCGAAATGAATATATAATTAGTTTGTATTATTGTTAATTTGTAAACAATACAAAGTTCAGAGGTGTTTGAAAGGGGCTAAATTGGCCGCGTAGCATTGTAAACAAACACAATTTACTTCTCTAAAAACGCTGTAAAACGCTGAATCGAACGGTGGTATTGTCATCTACATAGCATGCACTGAAGCGAAGATATGAAAACTGCAAAAGTAAGACGATATCGTCTTACTTTAGTCAGCACAAGACAATAAGGAGTACCAATATTTACATTTTTTGCTGAAGAAAGAATAATAGTGTTTTCAACAATATTTTCGCATTCGTAAAGATGTGATTCCATGCGCGATTATACTTAACACTGCTGATTTGTCATCAACACTAATAATAGAAACACGGTGCAGTAACAATTCGTATTTTGTTAATGTGCCTTGAGATTTGATTTTAACCACCTCTATGTCACTAGAAACTTAAAGCCCTGGGACGACAAATGGTTTTAGAGATATAGTCAATACTATCGACTTGCAGTGTATAATAAATTTTCGCTGAATAGCCTGAGAGAAGGCTAGCTCCTTTGCAGTGGCTAACATGAAGTATTTGACAGAATTCATGAAAATGTCAGGATTTGGTATGAAATAATACGATAGATTATGATATAAATTATGATATAAATGTTTCCAACATATTCAATAGAGAATACAATTTATCATTTCCCTACAATAAAAATGTGAACTGGACAAGGCTGACTATAAAAATTGACTAGGATCGTGCTGTGGTTTATTTATTTATTTATTTATTTACTTTGCCATCTTACTTATACATTCATTGGCTGGGAAACCACAACAGCTATTGCCAATTACAGCGGCCCCAATAGTTATACGAAAACAATTTACAAGGTATACTAAGCACACACAATAAACAATACTTGAACAACGGTCATTGCATTAAGTCTAAAAACAACATGTCAATGGAGAGTTCGTTAAACTCCGGGCGGAATTACATTTTATACACGCACTTTTCCATGTGCGGGGATCCTCAACATCGTATGTATTTTCTAATGCTAAAATATAGTATTTAAAAAGAAGATTCTTGAATTCTAAAAATGTTCGGTCTTTGGATGTAATATGATTAGGAAGTGTGTTCCATATTCTTGTTGCTCGGATTTTGTAAGATTTTTCATAGGTTGACGTTTTGTATGTCGGAATTTTATATTTGTGCGAGTTGGGGTTAAATGATCTTGTCTGTCTTTGACCCTGAGGTTGAGGAAATGGAAGGATTTTTTTATCAATATTAAAAATGCCGTGATTTGCCTTATAGAAGAATACTACGTCCAGGTATTCGTGCCAGTAGCTGAGAGGAAGCAAACTAGTTGCAAGGAGTCGGTCTCTGTATTCCATATCACAAATAAAGGGAACATTTAAAATATATTTTGTTGCACGCCTCTGAACTCGTTCTACTTTTTTCACCAACTCAACTGTTTGGGGCGCCCATACTTGAGTGGCATATCCTAAGTGTGAGCGAACCAGAGAAAGGTACAGTGTTCGTCGAATTGCAAACTCGCGAATATTTAAAGTTGATCTTCGAATATAACCCAGCATTTTATTAGCTTTGTTACTTTGTTGTGTAACTTGCTTTGACCAGGTGAGATCATAATTCGTCCATACACCTAAATCGAGTTCGCAATCAGTTTTTTCTAGTGTGGTGTCTTGTAGTTGGTAAGGGAAATCTATTTTGTTGTATTTCCTGGTGACCTGGAGGGTTTTACATTTTGATGTGTTAAGATGCAGACCAGCATTGGATGAGGAGGAATTAAAGTTGAAAAGATCATTTTGTAATAACATTGCATCGGTCCTGGAGTTAATCACTTTAAAAATCTTAGTGTCATCAGCGAAAGCTGCTACGTTCGAATTCACGATGGAAGAGGATAGATCATTGGTATATAAAAGGAAAAGTAGCGGGCCAAGAATGGAACCTTGTGGGACTCCGGATGTCACTGGTAGTGCTGTCGATGTTGCACCAAGAACAGTAGTTTGTTGTCGGCGATTTTTCAAGTAAGAATCAAACCACATTAAAAGATTTCCTCCGAATCCAAATTCTCTGAGACGATGTAGAAGACGTACGTGACTAACCTTATCAAATGCTTTTGACATATCCAGGTAGATCACATCAATCTGCTTTCCGAGATCTAATTGGCTGCCAATAGTATCTAAAACTTCAATTAGTTGTGTCACGCATGATTTTCCGGAAATGAAGCCATGCTGGCAAGAATTTATTTGACTGAAAGCATGTTCTTTGATGCAAATGAATACGCAACGCTCCAAGACTTTGGAGACAAGTGAGAGAAGAGAGATTGGTCGATAATTTTCCACATGATCTTTATCCCCCTTTTTGTGGATGGGTACAACATTGGCAAGTTTCCATTCTCGAGGTACTATTCCACTTTTTAAGGACTTGTTAAATAGAAGGCATAGAGATGGAGCGATTTGATATGCAGTTTCGGTTAGTAATCTTGCTGGGATTTCATCTGGACCATGCGCTTTGTTGTTATCGAGATTTCTTAAAACTGAGCGCACTGTTCCCTCCGACAAAATAATGTCATTGAAAATAGTGTCAGTGGTGTCGGATATAGATTGTTGATTAACAATATTGATAGGATCACTCGAGAAGATTGATACAAAGTAGCGGTTGAAAAGTGTTGCGACATCCATAGGATTCTCGGCATATTCACGGACATTTTCGGCACTCGTTTTTGTTGAAATTTTTTCCGGGACAGAACGTGTTGCACCTTTTAGTTTAAATAGTGACCAGAAACGTTTGGAATTGGTTTGGATGTTTGTGCAGAGAGAGGAAATGTAGTTGGATCGGCTGATTTTTATCATAAGCTTGATTGTAGCTCTGAGGGTTGTAAACTTGTGGCGGAGATAGTCACTGGGAGATTTTTTCAATCTTTGTCTTAAGGAATTTTTCTTTTTGATGTTGTGCAAAATTTCACCAGTAAGCCACGGCACATATTTTCGACTTCGAAGTCTTTTAGTTGGGATATGATCAGCAACTATTGTAAGGAAAGTGCTTTTCCAGATCAGCCAGTCGTGGTCAATATCGCCTTCCACTGATATTAGGTTAGATAGATTCTCGGATTCGAGTGACGATCTTAAAGCATCGAAATTGCCACGTTGGTAGTCGTATACTGTTCTATTCATATTCACTGGAGATTTTGGAGATATAAGGATATCAAAGAGAATTATATTATGATCAGTGAAAACTCCTGCTTCAGTAGGAGATAAAACTTCATGAATATTTACAAGGTTGGGAACATTGGTGAGCACAAGGTCCAGCACATTGTTGCGTCTAGTAGGTTTGTTGTTTAGTTGAGATAAGAAATAGTCATTCAGCCAATTTATAGATCACAATGTATAAATTTAAGTTAATGAGACAACACATTAACTTGAGGTTTGTTTTGCTATACAACAAGTGGGAAAAGCCTGTCAACACCCACTAAATTCACAACAAAATATCTCTGATCAAAGTTCAAAGTTGTCCGGACACGTGCAATACGAATGCAATTTGCTCAGCCAATCGAATGACTCTATTGCCAATCATATTTCAATGACCATATGTAAAGCGCCCTATATAACGTCAAGCGTGTCACTTTGCCGAATGTTTCAACTGAATAAACACGAAATTTATTGGCTCCTGTTGTATTTTCTGGGGAATTCCAGGAGATATGTGGCATATTAAAGTCACCAACAAGGATGATATTCTCATAGCAGTTGCAAACATCATTTAGATAGTGGTTAAAATTGTTGAGCCAATTTTGATCAGCGTTAGGTGGACGGTAGCACGAGCAAATCAAGAGTCGATTATTTGAGGATGTAGTTATTTCAGCAGAGATAATTTCTAGATATTGATTTTGATGAACTTCTCGCACCGACTTAAATGAATCAGTTTTAATTGCAAGTAATACTCCACCGCCTCGAGTTTCGCGATCTTTTCGAAGTATAGTGTAATCGGAGTTCAGGATTTCTGAATTATCAATGTTTCCATTGAGCCAAGTTTCATTGACACAAACAATATCAATTTGATCAGAATAAACTAAGTCTTGAAAGCAGTTTAGGTTACAAACAGTTTCAGATTTTGTTAGTTTATGGGTACTCATCAAACTACGGGCATTCATGGCTAAACATTTTACTGACCTATTTACATGGACATTACCGGGACCAGGGTTAATAGCAACGTCTCCTGACAATAAGATACATAACAGAACGTGCAAATTATTATTCTTGATTTGAAACAGCAAGCCATAGCGATAGTTGGGGGATGATGAGCATTTCCTTATATTTATATCACGTGTTGATATCCAGATGTAGCTTAGTCTACCAGATATAGATATAAGTTCTGCAGAAATAGTAATATTCTTTGATGTTGAGGAGGTGTTTTGTGAAACTACTACCGGTTGAGATCGAGGTAGAAGCCAGAGACATAAAGCAATGAATAAGAGCCAACCAGGGATCGAATTGAACAAGTTTCCGGAAGTGGGTAAGCTCATTGTATTAACCTTTTAATGCGGGGAAATCCCCACGAGTGAAACCAGATATGTTAAGTTGATTCTGCGTGATAGTATTCGCAGCGACCACGAAAATGCAAAATTAGTCACCAAATACTGCACCAAAAACCAGCAAAATGAATGAAAATGGTTTTAGAGATATAGTCAATACTTCATTATCAATTTATGTAAGTTTCGAGGGTCCAACAAAATATTGGCCGAGACTGCCCTGGACGAAAATTAACTTTTAATTTAGGTTCATTAAATATTCGCAATTCACTGCATTAATTTAATTGAAGCTGTTGTCAAAAGTATTGAATATACAGGATGACAGGAGGTCGAACCTTGCTCGACAAATATTTGCACGCTATCAAAGTATCTGCATGTCCATAATTTTATACGACAAAGGAAGTTCAAGGGTAAAGTCAATGTCTGTTCAACATTGCCCTTGATTAACATTAAGTTTACCAATATTTACATTTTTTGCTGAAGAAAGAATAATAGTGTTTTCAACAATTTTCGCATTCGTAAAGATGTGATTCCATGCGCGATTATACTTAACACTGGTCACTGCTGATTTGTCATCAACACTAATAATAGAAACACGGTGCAGTAACAATTCGTATTTTGTTAATGTGCCTTGAGATTTGATTTTAACCACCTCTATGTCACTAGAAACTTAAAGCCCTGGGACGACAAATGGTTTTAGAGATATAGTCAATACTATCGACTAGCAGTGTATAATAAATTTTCGCTGAATAGCCTGAGAGAAGGCTAGCTCTTTTGCAGTGGCTAACATGAAGTATTTGACAGAATTCATGAAAATGTCAGGATTTGGTATGAAATAATACGATAGATATGACATTTATGATATAAATGTTTCCAACATATTCAATAGAGAATACAATTTATCATTTCCCTACAATAAAAATGTGAACTGGACAAGGCTGACTATAAAAGTTGACTAGGATCGTGCTGTGGTTTATCAATTTATGTAAGTTTCGAGGGTCCAACAAAATATTGGCCGAGACTGCCCTGGACGAAAATTAACTTTTAATTTAGGTTCATTAAATATTCGCAATTCACTGCATTAATTTAATTGAAGCTGTTGTCAAAAGTATTGAATATACAGGATGACAGGAGGTCGAACCTTGCTCGACAAATATTTGCACGCTATCAAAGTATCTGCATGTCCATAATTTTATACGACAAAGGAAGTTCAAGGGTAAAGTCAATGTCTGTTCAACGTTGCCCTTGATTAACATTAAGTTTACCAATATTTACATTTTTTGCTGAAGAAAGAATAATAGTGTTTTCAACAATATTTTCGCATTCGTAAAGATGTGATTCCATGCGCGATTATACTTAACACTGCTGATTTGTCATCAACACTAATAATAGAAACACGGTGCAGTAACAATTCGTATTTTGTTAATGTGCCTTGAGATTTGATTTTAACCACCTCTATGTCACTAGAAACTTAAAGCCCTGGGACGCCAAATGGTTTTAGAGATATAGTCAATACTATCGACTAGCAGTGTATAATAAATTTTCGCTGAATAGCCTGAGAGAAGGCTAGCTCCTTTGCAGTGGCTAACATGAAGTATTTGACAGAATTCATGAAAATGTCAGGATTTGGTATGAAATAATACGATAGATATGACATTTATGATATAAATGTTTCCAACATGTTCAATAGAGAATACAATTTATCATTTCCCTACAATAAAAATGTGAACTGGACAAGGCTAACTATAAAAGTTGACTAGGATCGTGCTGTGGTTTATCAATTTATGTAAGTTTCGAGGGTCCAACAAAATATTGGCCGAGACTGCCCTGGACGAAAATTAACTTTTAATTTAGGTTCATTAAATATTCGCAATTCACTGCATTAATTTAATTGAAGCTGTTGTCAAAAGTATTGAATATACAGGATGACAGGAGGTCGAACATTGCTCGACAAATATTTGCACGCTATCAAAGTATCTGCATGTCCATAATTTTATACGACAAAGGAAGTTCAAGGGTAAAGTCAATGTCCGTTCAACGTTGCCCTTGACTAACATTAAGTTTACCAATATTTACATTTTTTGCTGAAGAAAGAATAATAGTGTTTTCAACAATATTTTCGCATTCGTAAAGATGTGATTACATGCGCGATTATACTTAACACTGCTGATTTGTCATCAACACTAATAATAGAAACACGGTGCAGTAACTATTCGTATTTTGTTAATGTGCCTTGAGATTTGATTTTACCCACCTCTATGTCACTAGAAACTTAAAGCCCTGGGACGATAAATGGTTTTAGAGATATAGTCAATACTATCGACTAGCAGTATTTACACTGTCCGTGTATCAATCACATAATATGAAGGATTGTTACTTTAGTATTTTACTACAAAATTTGTACATGGCTAGATATTAGCACTATTCAAATTAAGGGACCGTTCATTATTTAGAGGGGTGGTGGGCCGATAATTTTTCAATGTCGATGCATAGTATTTTCTTGACCCACCCAACAACAATGGTTTAATTTTTGTGGCCCACCCCTTGTCATTGGACAGAAATTCATAGCCCACCCCTGTTACAATTTGTGCTATTTTTTCCTCCAGATCTGTATATCCACTTAAAAATAGTATTTAAATTTTATTATTATGATAAAAATATTACTATGATAACAGGGGTGTAGGAAGCTCGTCTATTTGGGGGGGGCACCAAAGCAATAGATAATCAGTGTGGTGCCAAAGGCACCACCCAACTAACTAGGGGGTCTGGTGGCATGCCCCCTCAAAAATTTTGAAATCTTGGCCCTATGAAATGGCATTTTCAGCCATTTTGAAGTGCTTTTAAATAGATTGCAAGACAAGTGAAATCTAGACTCTTTCAAAACCTTTCTTTCAAAACCTAAAATTTGAGTTGGCCCACCCTTTCCATATTTATAATTATGTTGACCCACCCCCAAAAACCATTTTCAAAACTGGCCCACCCCCCAAATCAACCGGCCCTCCCCCTCCTCCTCCTAAATAATGAAGGTCCCTAACTTGATATTAATATATGCACGAAAATTTTTATCCTAACTGAATAGAGAGTGAAGTATTTTAATTTAGCCGACAGAAGCACACTTTGGAAGTCACAACAAAAATTGTCAAATTTAGATATTACTCACCACAGTTATTGAATAGATCGTTAAAGAATAACAGCTTTGACGAATATTTATATTCTGTTTAACTTCTACTACGCTAAATTTACCAAATTGCTTTGTGGCAAAGTGATATTTGATAGTTATAGAAACGTGCGTGGGCTTTCGTATTCCCTGCATGATCATGAATAAATTGTATAGAGCCCTTTTAATTAGTTTGAAATATTGCTCAAATCATACATCATTTTTTCGCTATTTACCCAGCATACATTTATAATGTTAGATGCTGAATTTATATACTACCAATTTTCTAACCATGTTAATAGTTGGTCAAAATATGATTGCTGTTTTACTTTTCACTCTCATTGTTGGAAAATTGCGTTACATAATCTTTAGCATTAAATTTCTTCTAATTTGAAGTAGCTAAGAAATGAGTCTGGAAATGTAAGTCGTGATTGTGTGATATATATCTTACGAGTAGATACTAATTCAAATATCCATGAAGAACATTTATTGGCCTATCTAGTTTCGGTAACCTTGAACCAGGGACGTAGCCAGAACTTTCAAAGGGGGGGAGCCCTGCGGGGATTAAAGCAAGCTCGTAGCTGGCCCTCCATACTTGGGGGGACACTTTTGGCTTTCACTAATTATTCTTCCATTTTTCTTGTCGACGGGGGGGGGGTTTTAAAAATTTTTCGCGGAAACTATTAACTATTACGTATCTTTTAACGTCCAAAACCTGAAAATTGAACGTATAAACCAAAATTTGGGGTCCAAAAAATAACCTAGTCCACACCAAAACTTACATTCTTTGGATTAAAGGTAGTCGTGGCTATATGTTGGGCATAATTCCTGATTTTGCAGTAAGTATTAGCACTAAATATTACCAAAGGGGGGGAGCCGCGGCTCCCAAGGCTCCCCCCCTGGCTACGTCCCTGCCTTGAACCAAATGACCCGGCATGAAATATGCTGAATCACCTTGGAGATATGAAAAACTATTTCATATTAATTCTGACACTACAGTGAACGAGAGATTCATAGTTTAGAGTGGATTAGAATAATTGTTGGCTCTTTAGCTCAATACAAAATGTTAATAAGACTTCCCACCATGTTCACTCTATCTTAGATCACAGCTCAATGAATTGAACGACAACGATCTAGAAACCTGAAGATGCGAGCTCTAATCTCGTTCCGCTTCAGTGTTATGAAACTGGAAAATTTACCTTGCGAAGCACAGTCTTAACAAACACTGTCAGTGCCAGTAATTCCTTGTTAGTTTCAAGGTGTTATTTTTATCTTGATTCCCAATTGCCTGCTACGCAGGCTAAGCTTTAACTTAATCGACATTTGATGCTAAATTTTGTCTAAAATCAAGTAGGATTGCAGTGTAATTATTCACCGGAAATTGTCAGTGTACCTCTAACAACCTCCTGGTGTCATTAATAATTAGTAATTATAATTCAGTTTCAGCAAGTGAAAGATAAACATTGGCGATGTGGTACACAAACAACGGGCAGACGTTGTTCAGTAAGATTGACTTTTCCTGGATTGTTACGAGCGCTAATGTTTAGAACAACATATTTTAAATACACGTATTATGCCGCACCAGACTATATCAATCTGTGCATGACTATGGTGGCCCATTGATCTCATAGGAAAACAATTGTAAATTATTATCTTATTTTAAAATAAACTAAAAAATATAGAAAATTTAAAAATATTTACTAAATAAATTCAATAAAAAAAATAATGGGAAAAAAATTTTGAATTAAAAGTTAAAAGAAAAAAAAGGAAACATATAATTTTTACAATTAGTAAAAAAAAAACAAATAGAAATATTTCGGTAAAAAAATATAAATCATTTCAATAAAAACTCAAATTCATTTTCATTTTGATTTGCTATGAGAGCGCTGGGCTTGTTCATAAAACTCAAAATGAAACTCGAAACAAAATTAGCGGCCCATTGGTCTCATAGCCCGCGATACATTGCTCAGCGGGTGTCTTGCAAAAAGAAAACAACATGGCGGATGCTGGTCGTATACGAAACTCAGAATGGCAGGACGATGAACAGTTGAAAAACGATCTAGAAAAATACGTGGCAAGGAATTTATCAAGAAAAGAAATTCTAGACTTTGCTGCACATAATTATCCCCAGTATGCCTGGTCTTTAAGCACTCTTGCGAGGAGACTGGTTTTGTCCTCTTATTAGACATCTGCTGCTTCAGACGGTCCCATGTCGCTTTTCTTTTATTATTCATGGTTTATGAAGCTTAAAGCTTTTAGCAAACCGATGAAAATTTGAAATTTAAATGAGTTTTGTCTGCTTCGATACAGTTAAATACAGCAATCGATAAAAAAAATAAATTCCCGCCATGGATACCATATATGGCGCCAATCTCGAAAGAGAACCCGCTGAGCAAATGTATCGCGGGCTATGAGACCAATGGGCCGCTAATTTTGTTTCGAG
Source organism: Trachythela sp. YZ-2020 (assembly GCA_016169945.1). Lineage (NCBI taxonomy): Eukaryota > Metazoa > Cnidaria > Anthozoa > Malacalcyonacea > Clavulariidae > Trachythela > Trachythela sp. YZ-2020. The sequence continues at coordinate 536,929 of JADLSH010000070.1, read as the reverse complement.
TTTCATTTTGAGTTTTATGAACAAGCCCAGCGCTCTCATAGCAAATCAAAATGAAAATGAATTTGAGTTTTTATTGAAATGATTTATATTTTTTTACCGAAATATTTCTATTTGTTTTTTTTTTACTAATTGTAAAAATTATATGTTTCCTTTTTTTTCTTTTAACTTTTAATTCAAAATTTTTTTCCCATTATTTTTTTTATTGAATTTATTTAGTAAATATTTTTAAATTTTCTATATTTTTTAGTTTATTTTAAAATAAGATAATAATTTACAATTGTTTTCCTATGAGATCAATGGGCCACCATACATGACTTAATCAGCCAAAAGTTTTCGTTTTGTTCATTGAGTTTGAAAACATAAGTATATAATTGGAAGATGTTTCAAAAATTTGCAACACACTTCGATCTTGCTGTAAGACTGACTTCAATTAGATTTTATAAAACTTCATCTCAACAATGCATGGTGTTAATTTCTGCGGTATTACTGCGTCATTCTGCGGTATGACCGGCGCGCGCATTATTTTAGATATATTTGCCGCTGAAGTATCAGGTTTTGGGCAATCGTAATTAAATCGAAGGCCAGACGAAAGCCGCGGGATATCGATTAACCACTGGATCGTATATCACAAAACATTTCAATTACCCATGCGCGATACTTGACACGCTGACAAAAGGGCATGTGCCTCGCAGTCTCATATGTGGCGTATTTCTGGCCATGTGTTGTGAATTGACGACTCAAATGTATCCCAGAACGTCGCCCAAGATGTGGGATCTCCCGGAAATGCCTTAAGATTTAATTTTGGCAACTTTATTGTGGGTATTTTGGTGTGATTATTCATGAAATTTGAAGGGTCAGCTTGTGTATTGTTATCACCATGGTTACTGGTACTGGCAGTTTCTGAATTATTCCCTGTTATGGATGTAGTGGGTTGCATAGGGGTAACTGCGGTTATGACTTATGACATTGTTTTCAGTTAGAATAAAAGAAATGTTATAATATTATATGTATAACATTATAAACATGTATAACATGTATATGCTCACTTATGCATATGCATTACATATGATATATGTGTGAACATATATATGTATGCATATTATATATGTAATGTTATAATGTATATGTATTATAACATTTTTTTCAGCACTGACATCAATTTGTTCATTAACCATTTTCCGAGCTGCAGAAACTTGCATAGTATTTTCTATATTATTGTCCATACTAGGTCTGACATTCATCTCATTAATCTCACCCTTCTCATTTACAGGGGGAGGAGATTTTACCACTTGAGCGTAGGTTCTCCAGGGACTAGATTGTTCATCAATAATACCACTTGTACTTTGCCCCACATCAATCAAGATTGACTCTCGTGTGGGAGGTGAATCAGGAGCAATACTTATAGTTTGATTTATATTCGCCTGGTTACTGTCATTTAAATTTATCTGTTCATGCATCACAATAGAATTGTTATTTAGACTTGTCTGTTCATGCATAACAATAGAATTGTCTGTATCTTCATTAGAATACGCATAGTTTGAATTTGCGGTATTTACATTCATATCTAACAACTTTCTCATGCTTAATTCTCTTTCACGGGCGTTATTTTTCTCTATATAACCCTGAAATTGGGACATGGCGCCAGAAGTTAAATACACGATATTCTCTGACAAAGATCCAATCGCCTCCCCATTAATCAACTGGCCAGATTTAAGACTTTCCATGTCCACAGAAAAATCGTTCGATTTGCATGAAGAAGAAGTTCAATGCTGGCATAATTTTGCTTATATTTGTTGTCAATCGCGCGCTGTGTCAAACTATGTTTGGCTTTGGGACAACGCTTTAGAACTTCAATTAAATGTCCTGGACATGCTACCTCCGAACCAAGACTTAATATATTTGACTGTGTAAGAAGGCGAGTCCTTAGCTTTGTTAAAAGGTGAATGACATCTGTGCTGGTAATGCATTCTCTCTCAATTTAGGCATCACGATGAATGTCCATTCTTTCGGAACGTTGCTTTCTTTTGATAACTTAAATAGTCCACATTTGTTAATCATTGCTTTTAAAAACGGTCCAGCCCAATCTGCTCCGTTCGAATATACGCATACACCACGCTTACCTATCTCTTTGGTGATATACTGCCATCTCCATTCAATGTGGATGTGTGTATATTTCGAATCTGTTCCGAGGACAAGGAGGACAAACGTGGGAGCTTCCACTTTTACTGGTTTAGCTACTATACAATGTCCATACGAAATGCACGGTTTTGAATTAAAACCTTCTTCGATATCTTCAAATAAAAGCATTTCCATCCGGCAAACCATCCTTTATGGGTAAATAAAATCCAACATACCTGTCTGTAACGTTTATGCTTACACTAGGAAGTTTACAGTACTAGTAACATGGATTATTTACTACCCACATGAACATCTGATTCCTTGGCATTTGATTCGAGCACCGATCCATCACTTTCTTCATCATTGTCACCATCAGAATTCTCAGAAATTGCTTGCTGGCTAAAGTACCTTATGCTGGGAATATCGTACTTCGGATCAAAATAATTCAATAGCTGTTTAAAGCCAGATTTCTCTACTGTGTATAGGGGCATCATATCCTTGGCCAAGTAGTTGGTTATAGAGTTGGTGAGGTTCTGCCATTGTTTTCCTCCCCGTTCATATTTTGCAGCGTTGCTGGTTGTCGACGTTTGGTTGAACAACGTGCTGCGTTCTTCTTTTCTGGGAAAATAACGCCATGTTGTTGAAGCTTTTCCTTGGCAGGATTTCCAGCTGTTGTTTTTTTCTCTCGCGTTAATCTGCGGGAAGAGAAAATTTCCTCCTCTGCCTCTGAGCTGTCAGAGCTGTCAAAGATTTCATTATCGCCGCGATCAGCACTTTTAAGTAGCTTTGGAATGTCATTTCTTTTAGGTAGCTTGCCCTTGCACTTCTGCTCCAAAATAGCAGCATGCTTATGAATTAGAGACCAATTCTTACAGCCATTTTGAATGTATAACGTCGGATCGCTATATATTATTTCTTGTTCCACTTTACAAACAAACGACTCGTTTACTTTGGAATAGGCAGTCTTTTTCATTCTGTAATTTTCTTGGGACTTGCTGAGATTCTTTTTTAGAGTCGCTATTTCGCTTTCCAGTTTCTTTCGTTTACCTTTTTCGTTCGGATGTTTATCGATCAGCCCACATGATTTAACGCTCAAACACACACCGAGCTTGCAATTCCGTTTCGTGTGTCCTTCTCTCAAATGGCATTGACCACACACAGGCAACGTGCCGTCGTTACGTATAAGAGCCAAGTCGATTGAACCATTAAAGCACTTTAGTTCAGTTTCCTTGCCTTCAATTTCCCGAGAAAGTTCGCTTATATTATTCTCCAGATTATCGAATAACCTTTCGACTGGTGTTTTCAGCAAAGTAATATTTGAGTCACTTGTCAACGATTCTCTTTCAGTTTCAGCCTTATATTCGTCTGAATAAATCTTACTTTTTTTCTTCCGTTCAGCGGACAAATATTCATAATCCCCCTTTTCTGGAAGCAAATATAGTTGTCGTGGTTTCTTAATGTTCTGTTTGTGAGTGACAGATGTTGCAGTAGTATTAATTTTCTTTTGAGCGGCAATGCTGCACGGTGAATCTATTTCACATGCTTTAATTTTAATTCGTTTGTACTCTCTATCAGGAACACTTCTTGCGTTGTCCCACATATCTCTGAATCCGTATTCGTCGCCAAAATTTAAGTTAATGTATGATCCCTCATCGTCTTGATAACGAATTCTAATGTTGCCCACGTTTAGATGACTTAGCGCTGGACATCGATTGACAATATCGTCCACTATATCTGAAAATTTATACCCGCCGCTTGATATTCTGCTCAGAAGAACGAAAAAGTTTACCCATTTTTCCGGGCCGTATTCAACTTTAACTTGAATGCTTGACTCCATTATTATATTACAACCAACACCAATTCCGATCAAAACAATATTATGAAAACTACAACAATTCGAGGTCGAAATCTCGAAAGGTATTCGGGTATTGACCTTGACAACGCTCTGAAGGCGGCTTGACAACATCATAAGATGACGTCACAAACATTGTTTTCAAACGACAAAACTTATCGGCAAAACTTTTGCATTCCAAACTCAACCGGGAAGCGCAGTATGTGTGCAATCAGAGGTATGCAATAACCAGATACATAATCACAACACTAACTTGCTGAAATGCCAAATGCATCACACCTTCATAAGTGTCATAAGAGAACAAATTATGCAAAACACTCACTAGCAAATAAGGAAATTGAAATTTGGAATGGGCATGCAAAAGACTTGAAACAAATTGAATTGCAATACATCTTTAAACGAGAAATGAAACAAATATCCTATTATCGTTCAATACAGAGTAATAGAAAACAAATTGTAAAATACAATCAAATTAAATCAGAAGAAATTACAATTACAAGTGGAGTGCCTCAGGCTTCCAATATTGGGACCATTCCTGTCCATACATCAATGACATATAAAATTGCAGTAAATTAAGTTCGATTATATTATATTATTTGCGGATGACACAAATGTCTTAAAACCCTTAATGAAACTATTCAATTGGAATTAGATAAAATTTCTGTTTAGATCTTCAAAGAAAAACAAAACTATAATATATCAATTTCTTTAAACAATGAAATTATTGAAGAAGCTAAAAGAACTACATTTTTAGGTGTGATCATTGACGAATACTTAACATGGAATGACCATTTAAATATGATTCATAAGAAAATTATGAGTAGACATTATTTAAACAATGAACAAATAAATTATTATCATAGTATATTCATGTTTCGATATCATCATTTAGAAACTTTACTTGAAATATTTGACAATTATTTCATAGCTAATCATGAAATACACGATTACAATACAAAAAGTGCTGCATCTCAACTTCACAAAACTTTTAAAAGGACTAATTATGCACAACACTCATAAAGGAGTAGATGTTTGGAATGGTCTGCATTATAATAAATATAAAAATATTAAATCTTACACTACTGAGGCCAGCCTGTTTAAATAAAGTCATCGTATCCCATCCTATCCTACTTTCAAGAAACCTATTAAAAACACTTGTTATCAAATGATAAATAAAATTGCAAAATGCATTGATAATATTGTCCTATTTGCTATATATATTGGCCACATTATGTATAATATATACAATATATAGGCCTATATAATATATGTTATGATTATGCAGTATATATATTAACTTTATTTACTCTAAAAATATGCTAGCTTTGCATGCTCTCTTTGTTCTTACTATTATCCTTGTTTCACTGTACATATACTATTATCTTTATTTCTTATTATGAACTGGTTATAATTAGTCTTATAACAGAATAATGTTTCTGTAAATATAATATAGTCTATAGGGGTCTTAAACAAAAGCCTTACAGGTTTCTAGTAGGCCCCTAGCCCTGCTATAGTAAACTTTGTAAATATATACCGGGTGGGGCAAAAAAAAGTACGACTGTTTGATTTAGTATAACTTAAAAACTAAAAGAGCTATTACACTTAATCAAGTTGCTTTACATTCAGCGATGTCTAAGTTAAATTTTGATATGTGCCATGTGCATTTTCATGCAATATTGACCGAGATAGCTGCGTTTAAACTTGAGTAAACAGTTTTGGAAGTGTCGAGAATTAGCTAAAAATGGCCTATTAAATAATTTGATAACCATTAGCATTTTACGCAAGTATTCGTAACCTACCTTTCCTATTATCATGATTTTGTTTCATGAAAAATTACTAAAATGGAGGCAAAAGCCTGGCAAGTTGGGGAAATGCCCAGAATTGGTGTCGCCACCTTACGTGATTCTAGAAGGTAAATGGTTAGATGTTTTGATCAGTCAAATACCAATGTTTGTTATTCAACCCAGTGCAAAAATTTGAATCTTTGATTAAAGCTAACGAAGTAATACCACAAAATATGATGGGGGCCATTTTTGTGGGGACACCCTGTATAATATATATATATAAATATATAAAACACAGTATAGAATACAACAAATTCCGAAATAAATATTGCATCTTGAAAATTTTGTCATATAAATACCTTTGTCTTGGTTTTGACCATATCTTGGATTTCATACTTATATATACTAGTTATAGACTGTAGTCGACATTAAAGGAATACCGTATTGATTTCCGTGCATGATTCTCTGTTTCTTACACGCGGGTTGTTGCGAGACTTTCGAAAAGCGTAAAAAAAAACGAGCCGATAGGCGAGTTTTTTTTAGCTTTACGAAAGTCGAGCAACATCCCAAGTGTAAGAAACAGAGAATCATGCACGGAAATCAATGCGGTATTTGTTTTATAAAATAACCACACAGAAATATAAAAAAAGGTTTATTAATATATTTGATGTACATTGCAATTCTCCCAAAAAACGTCAACAACAGCGTATACTGTTTTATGCTTTGTGCTTTCTGCTTGTACGCTATCCACCAACTCGTCAACTTGTTTATCCGACTTTAAGACGAACCTCTGTTTACTTTTTTCGCCATTATTTTCTTTGTCAAAGTCAAAAGTTGAACTATTATCGCCCGACATTTTTAAAATTTCAGGCGCGGGAAAATTTCCCGTGCATGATTCTCTCATCCTGCATGGGTATTGACCAATCAGCGCGCTCTATTTACTTCAGTTATTTTATAAAGTCTTATAATGAACATATAACTTATCAAAGAGTGCGAATTACTAACAAATATAAGGCTAAGACAGGTACGTGCCCTTTAAATTTTGCAGTGGTGGTGGTATTTCCAATTTAATATCATTATTAACAATTTTCCTCGTTTCTGATTGGCTAAGAACATCAAAATTTTCTCTTAATTCTTTTTACTATGGGTATTTGGGAGAAAATACCACATGTGGTATTTTCTCCCAAATACCCCTAGTAAAAATTGAGCAACGTCAATTGAGTAAAATTGAGTAAAAATTGTTAAATAATAATATTAATACGAAATAGCACTTGTTCTCGAAGTATTAATGAAAAATTGCACTTGTGTTTGGCGAAATATTCGTAATACCGCTCGTGCTTCGCACTCGCCAAACACGCGTGCAATTTTTCATTAATACTTCTCGAACCGTGCTATTTCCTATACTAATGAACTTTCTCAGCATTACTTAATCTTTAAAGTAGGCACCGATAATCTCGTGAGATTATTCGAATTCCTTGTTTTGTACTTGTGTTGATATCGATCTTGCTTAAACTATATATAGCTATATTACTAATATGGCGTATTAATTCCACTAAGGTTAATAAAGTGGATGGATATTCCGAGTGAAATATTATATACATATTGTATATAAATATTATATACATATTGTATATAATATTTCACTCGGATTGTATATATTTCACTCGGAATATCCATCCACCTTAACCTTCTACATCAATTGCAACCGAGTGAGATGCAGAAAAAAACATCTTGTAGTATTCAGGAGGAAACCTAAACTAAACTAACTTTATTTATACTGGATAGCTCTATCAGTTCTAAACTGTTCTCCCTAGAGGTACAATAATGGTTTATATATATATAGGAAAGATCATGTCACAAACGAAGCAACAGCGGCCAAGCAATGGCCAATAAATTGGGGATTTTTAATCGGTCAATACAAAAAGGTAGTGCCGTAGTTTCAATTTGATCTTGAAAGTAGTTAAACTATTGCCGCATTTATGCGCATTATTATGCACATGCTATAAATACCCATGTCTCGTATGGCTTGCAAAGGTGAAACACGATATCAGAATTGGAGTCAGTTCATGCCCTCATCTTTTTGGTCGAAATATTGAAAGGCCCGAAATATCATAAAATGGGAAGTCCGTGAATCGCAAGTCTCCTGTGCTTCGAGGGTTTTTCTCCGGTTTTCCTCCTCAAAAAAACTAACCCTTATAGGCACTAACCAGTAACCACTAATCAACTAACCCTCGGAACGTTTGCCAATTGGGTTGCAAAACCTGTTAAGGCTTTCCGTCCACCTCAGAGTGGTAAACATAATAAACTAAACAAAGAAAAATCCATGAATTATCTGTTCTGACTGATTAAACATCAGCCATTGACCAAATGAATTAACATAAATCCCTAAACTATTATACTTTAAACATTTATACTTTTAAACATGTTATTCGGCCCCATAGGTTTCAAATGGCTGACCCTGCTTTTCAGTCAACAGAATCACCTTTACTTTAGGGCAAGCGAAAGCTCACTGTTTTCATTTTTATAGAGATTTTATATAGGCCTAGATGATTTTAAAATTTCTTTCAAATGAAAGAAACTATTTTTGTTGCCATATCCCTTTATAGAATAAATTTTTTACCTTTTCACGGCTGTAGGTAATTGTTTAGTGAAATATATCCGATTCTCCTGCTGACGTATGTGATTTACTGGATTTGCTGACAAGAGTTTAAAGGCTATTCCGCCTGCATTTTCGTGCGCGCTTTATAACTTCGTGCGCTTTTTATAACTCCCCAATCAATAAAAACCCCTTTAAGAGATAGACTTGGAGCAAGTCTAGCTCATACCTGACGAAAAAGTATAGTTGTTGCTGTGTTATGTGAAATCACATAATAATAATAATAATATTTTAATTATCCATCTTAGGACAAGAAATACAATGGATTTACAAAATTAAATAGTGCTATGATTACAATTAAAAAGATATTTACTATATATGATAGGTAAACTTAAGATTGTGTAAAAGGTTCAAAATCAGTTTCATAAAATTACTTGGTTACATACTTGGTTACATACGTTAGGAGGAGAATCGGTCCGACAAATCTGGCCTGAAAACAAGTTCCTTCAATATAGTTATGCAACGAAGACGAGGACGTGCCACAAGGAGTAGTGCGAGTCAAAGAAAAGCGAGAGAAATTAAAACTTCCTCCAATTGACAACGTAAAACAACTTGGAGTGGGCGCCTCTACCAGACTAGCCTTGAAGGGGGAGAGGGAAACGGAGGGGAGGGGGGAGAAACGGAGAAGCGAAACGAGTTTCCTCCTTTCTCTTCTTTCTCCCCTTCCTCTCCTCCTCTCCCTCCTCCCGTTTCTCCCTCTCCCCTTCTCCCCACCCCCCTCCTTTCAAACTGCTATGCAGGCTACTACCCAGACCTTTCCCAAAAACCAGCAGTGGTGAGATAGGCTGGCGTGCCAGGGGTGTGACTAAAAGGAGAGTTAAAATTGGAGAGTTAAATCGGAGAGTTAAGATTTCGGAGAGTTAAGTTCGAGCCACGCCCACGTTTGTGAACGACCACGCCCACTTCCTTAACTCTCCCGATGGTATATTTGAACTAACGTCAGAGAGTTAATTTTGATTTAACCCAAAAATAAAAAGGCCGTAACTCTCAAAATGCCAAAAAATGCTAAGCGAGAGAGTTAAGTTAGTTTTTCGAATAAAATGGTGATATTGATGTGACAATAGTGATAAAATACTAATAGGCAACATCCGAGTCAAACAAAGAGAGCATAGTATATATAAACAATTTCGCTACCCATTAATCTTTGCAGACCGCCCGTAATCTCTTTCTCGACTCGTATCTTTTCTCGTACCTCGTCTCATAAAAGACTATATGTACAAGCAAATTTTCTTTGACAAGTTGAAGGCCAGACTTTTTTTTAATTTTTTTACGGATTTCAATTTTTTAAAACTTTTTAAAAAAGTCGGTAGGTCGAAAAAAAAAATGAATAAGGTTTATAGATATACTTTTATTAGTAGCAAATTATTAACTACATAAATATATTTTTAAATACGAGTAATTATACGTATACTGATGTTTACACTAAAAAAACCGTTTTAGTTCCGAGTTCAAATTACAGTAAATTACAGTAAAAAAGACAAGAAAAAAAACACAAGATAACTTGAGGCAGCAGTACTGTACTTAGAGTCGTCTTAGTTCAATTTGAGTATACTTCATGTCAGAATTCGAAATTTTTTTTTTTTCACTTTCTGGATTTTTACGGTCCAAAAAATGTGTATCACTGTATGCGACTAGTTTTATTTTCCGGGTGTATGCCACATGGTTGATTTTCCGGGTGCGTGCATGTGAAGTTTTTTCTTGACAAGTCTACTTTTTGGCTTTTGCCACATTTCTCCACAGACATATAGTCATACTCATAGACTCATAGATATAGTACCACACTGTCACTGTCACACGGGCATTGCCGCAAATAAAACATGTCAAAGTAAAACTTGCTCATGTTTAACTGCTTTGTTTGACTTTGCGGAAGAATGTGAGAACCGGCACTGCCACAGGCACATGAAACTTGACAATAACTTGTACATAGTCATAGTCATACTCATAGTCATAGAATATAACAGATGTAGATCGCAACCGTATATAATAACCGACTATACTATAGAAGTCCTTCCAGTGCGACAACGCAAATAATTTAGGACATATTGCCGAACAGACATTCAAAAATAGGCAATATTTTAATTACGAAAATATAAGCCAGAAGGTATGCATCGTCGTCAGATAAGTTATGTGTCGTCCTTAGATAAGTTATGACAATTATGAATCGTTTGTGATCATCCTGACAAGATATGCGGTATGGGACACCATTTTATTCGAAAAACTAACTTAACTCTCTCGCTTAGCATTTTTTGGCATTTTGAGAGTTACGACAAAGTTAACTCTCTCTTCCTTTTTACTTTTTTAAGCAATAGAGTTAAATCAAAAGTCCATAACCAAATTTGGCTTATCTTCGAATAGGATTTTTATACCCGCCAAATAGCTCTACGCCTCTACCGAATTAACACAAGTTCGTATTCTGCATTATTATTCGTTGTTTTAATAGTATAGTTTTTTATATAATTTTCTGTGTACGTACTTTGTCCTTAATCATAATAAATTTTAAATAATATACATTTATACAATAGTCGATATCCATATAAGCAAGTTTTATTCCCGTTGCCACCCAATTAAGATTTTCGCATAGTTGCCTAGTTACTACCGTTATGATAATGTAAACATAGAATGGAACAAAGGCATAGAACAATATTGTGGGTGAAGAGGCCTGTTTACAACAATTGGTCACGTGACCCAATCTCCTTTAAAACGAGCAACTGTGTGAACACAAAATGAACCCCAGAAATGAAAAGAGCATCTCAAAATCAGTAAAACTGCAAAGTTTCAGCTTAAAATATGCAATATGGAAGATATGGCATTCAATTTAAGATTGAACATTTTCCTAGGATTTGTATGGGAAAATGCTTCCCATATAAATCTTAATAAAATTTTTGAAAATGTTCAATCTTAAATTACATGCCATTTCTTCCTTATTGCATTTTATAAGCTGAAACTTTGCAATTTTACTAATATTGAGGTTTCTCATTTTGACATAGTTGCTTGTTTTAACGGTGATGGGATCACGTGACCAATTGTTGCAAAAGGCCTATTGGCTGGGAACAGGCATAAACACATGCCAACTGATTAAGTTTGCTGGCCACAGTTTTAACTGCATTCTTCTTATAAATTACTAAATAATCACAAAAGATTTAATATTTCTATTCCTTTTCTAAATATTCAAAGACTATTTGCTCTTAGCTTGACAGTTAATGATTCTCCAGACTTTATGTTCTCAAAAACGATATTAGCTTCATAATGTTTGCCCGCTTCTTGAGGCGAGAAATAAACTGGAATTCTCAAATAATGTGATGGTCTGAAAAATAAAAAAATGTAACCTCTGGTACTTGCGAAACATTTATCGAGAGGAAAATAGATAGACTCATGGTGGTCTGTTTATGGTTTATATGGAAGTCGGGCTGGCCCGGTTAGTTAGTTATATATGAGAACATTTCATTTGTTGTTTTGACTGTTTCTTCGTGGCGGCATCTCTTGTTCTATCATCACGGCAACCGGGACAACCCAGTTAGTGTTTACACGGGGGAAATTATCATCCCAACCTCGTACCCAGGGTTTCAAATCGGGATCTCGTTCCCAGGCTGTTTCAAGTGAGATCTCAGCACCCGGACCAGCACGGTATGTAATTTGTACTATAAAAGTAACTACACGGCAAGATCTCGCTTACCGGGTTGTCCCGCTATAACTGGGCTTGTGCCTTCGGTGACCAAGATTCGATCGATTCCCTATAATTTACAGTTGTCTGATTCCAATTTCGCTTCAGTCGCAGTTTCCTCCTGTAATAACACTGGACCAATATAAGAGAGGACTTTTACTGGACCTCTATAGAGAACCGTCTTTAAGAACTGTCTAGTATATAAATAAGGTTAGTTTCGTGTTTAGAGCTTTGTCTAAATACAATACAATGTACTTACTAAAAACAATGTACTTACTTAACTGTACTTACTTGGTGACAAGACTGGTACATTTCATATAAAAAGGCGCTGAAGAAGTGATAATCCGAAACTACAGAAGAAAACAAATGAAAGATTAACCATCAATCATACGAACGTCAAAAATTTCTTAATTCAAGTAAGAAACACTCAACAGCCATTATATAAGAACTCTAGTAAGAAACACTCAACAGCCATTATATAAGAACACTCAACAGCCATTAACCATGCTCGTTTGGAAAGAAAGAAAAAAGCACAAAAAAAGAAACGCTAACCTACCTGTTGTTCACTGGAGGATTTATTACAAATCTTTATTCTTACTGTGCTGGTTTGTCCTACTTCAGTATCGGGAAATTCCACATTATCTGACTGGAAATATACAACAGCTTTCCCTTTTTGAGGCTCATTGCTAGAAGGAATAGACCATTTGCCGAATTACTGGAGAGTAGCATTATACACGCATAGCCTCGACTTCATTCTTTTGAAAACAGACCAAAACGTCAAACATTACGTAAGACTGAATTTCAAACGAAATCAAGGAATGAAATTGAGGCTATGCGTTTATAATTCTACGCTCGAGTAATTCTGCAAATGGTCTATGATAAAGTAAAACGAGGTAGTAATGTGTGCAAAATCGGAACAACATTATACTGGTAGTTCACATTCTTGTTTTACCACTCTCATTACTGTCTTTTCTTTTAGAAAACTTTGAAACCATGTACTGCACTGATCCACTCAGTAATTAATTAATTAATTTCCTGGCTCCTGTCAGGGTCAACATTTCTTGAGTTGACCACCGTCTGCTGTCCCGTAACGCTTACTGAAAACAACCTATAGGCAATAGCAAACTCTGTACTTCGTGACTGTTACAAACTGGGTATTTGGCTGTGTATAAAGTCTTTACACTTGATAACACCAGGGTGGCAAAAAGGCTGCAGGTATGCGAGTACCATCTGTGAGGAAGGTTTACTGGCTCTTAGGATGGTTAAAAGTGAAACACTGAATAAAACATTGCAAAGCAGTAAATTCTAGACTAGTCAGGCTAGTATTAGTAGCAACAGTCAGCACTCAGTCAGACTAGCAGTACTGCAATGGCCAACTGGCAAACCAACCCAGGCAAAATCCTGCATGTCGTAAAATTTCCAGTTATTTTGAAAAAGGCTGGGAAAACCTAAAATCCAACCTGGAGGAAGGTTGAAACCGTTTTGCAACTCCGGATAAACACTTACGTTTCTTTCGGGGGAAGCTCTGGCAGCGACTCTCTCGATGTGGCAACCTTTTCCTTATCAACGTATTTCTGGTCTTTTTCTGCCACGGCAGAGGATGTTTCTTTTACAACAGCCTTTATAAAATGAAAATTATCGTAGGTAAAACACGTTGACAACATAGATTTTTTCCTTGTTATTTTTTATTTATTTTTATTAATTTTACAATCAATGATAATAGATTGATGGCGCAGACAACAGGACCAAAAAGGTCCTAAAATCTGTCCCACCATACATGCACAAGTAGAAAAGATTTCGGAAATTTACCTTTCCCGAGAGCTCTAGTTTGACTTTTCTTGAAGTTAAAGGACTTTCCGGATTTGTCTGTAAAAAGAACATTTGAGAAAAATTATGTCGACGAGCTCTCACAAATGATAACTTTGGCAATCAAGCTGTAGTGTACGTGCCTGGATGCGAGATAACGCAAAGTGATTTTAAGGCTTGAAAAAATCGATTCCTCTTTGCCAAATTACTCCGCAATTCAGTTTTTCCCTTTGCTCAAATAAATAATCATTGTTTATATCAATCAATCAATCAATCAATCAAACTTTATTTATCCACGGTACTATTTCACAAAGACAAAAACTAAAATATTTACAAGATGTGATCTTCCAATAGGCCGTGCTACGTATGATTAATTACATGCAAATATAAAAAGAATTTATTAAGTTAATACAATAAGATTAAGAGGAAAAAAAAGAAGATAAATTAAATATCAAGAATTATTACCACTATTTGTCACTAGAGCCCTTTTGAAAGTTGACAATGAACCCAAATTTTTTATGTTAGGTAATAAATCATTCCAAGCTACAGCTCCTCTGTACGAGAATGATTTTTTACAAAAGTTGGTATTTGGCCTCGGGAGTGCCAAGTTAAATTCAGCCTGCCTAGTTTCATGATTATGAAGTGTACTGGTTTTCGTGAATAAATCAATTAGGTAATCAGGCACCATATTATTATTTACCTGATACATAGTAGTACATAATTGATTATTTCTTCTGAGACTTAGATTAGGTAAATCTAATTCTTTAAGTATATCAGCTGACCTAAATTCATACCCACGCTTTGTAATAATACGAGCTGCTCTATTTTGTAAACGTTGCAAGTGGCTTTGAAGGGTAATTCCAAGACAACCCCATACTTGCGAGCAGTAGTCAAAGTGTGGTTGAATTAAGGTTTTGTAAACTGTTACTAAAGTCCTTACATCAACCAGATCTCTTAATCGTAAAGACCCTTGTTTACTTTCTTAGTAATTTGATCTGTTTGAGAATGCCAGGTTAAGGTCTCATCTACCATCATACCCAGTGATTTAGTAACGGTTACTCGTTGAATAGGCGCATCTCCAATTTTTATTTGAAAGTCGGAGTTACATTGCTTAAGTTTTTGATGTGATCCAATAAGCATATATTCAGTTTTGCTTTTGTTTAGGCTCAGTTTGTTGGCCGCCATCCAAACTGAAATATTTGCTAGGTCATCATTTAACGTTTCAAAAATTGCTTTGACATCCTTACTTGCCGTTCCTAATTGAGTATCATCAGCAAACATATCACAATCCGCATTTTTTAAGCAATTTGGCAAGTCGTTTATATATACAAGAAAGAGTAAGGGTCCAAGAATTGAGCCCTGCGGAATACCAGTAATTATTGTTCGTGGTTCAGACAGTTTGCCATTAACTTGACAATACTGGGTACGATTAGACAGATAGGACCTAAACCAGTCATGTGCCCTTCCTCTTACTCCATATAAATATAATTTTTTTAATAAAATACCATGGTCAACGGTATCGAATGCCTTTTTTAGATCTAAAAAGGCAACTCCATTGATTAACCCTTCGTCCATATTTTGATACCAATGGTTTGTCATTTTTAACAATGCAGTCACAGTGGAGTGAAGAGGTCTAAAGCCATGTTGTGCATTTGTTAGTATATTTTCCCGTTGTAAATAGGAATAGACCTGGTTATGTGCGAGTTTCTCCATTGTTTTGGCAATTACCGAAATAATAGATATGGGTCGATAGTTATCCATATTAGATTTAGGGCCACTTTTGTAAATTGGAGTGACTCTTGCAGTTTTCCACTCACATGGAAATATGCCGATAGATATAGACCTATTAAATATTGTTGTCAGGGATTTAGCAATGTAAGGTGAGGCCAATTTAATAAGTTTTGCTGGTAATCCATCTAGGCCTGATGCCTTGGTAGGTGATAATGATGACAATAATTGGCAAACTTCCTGTTCAGTTATATCACAGAAAATAAATTCATGCATTGATTCACTGATGTAACTCTCCGGTGGAATAGAGCAACTTGAGATGTTTTGCGAAAGAATGAAACCAAGATCAGTGAAATGATTATTGAATGCATTTGGTATGCCTGGAATATTAATTATTTCTCCATTCTCGTTATGGATCTCAGTTATATTATGAGATTTTTTGGATTTATGAATCAAGTTATTAATAGTTTTCCACATGTATTTAGTATTTCCTTGATTATCCCTAATCTCAACACTATAATGATGACGAATGGACGACTTGATTAATTTATTATAAGAATTTCTAGCTGATTTGAAGATTTGCCAATCATTTTCATTTTTGGATTTCAAGGCCTTTTTCTTTAATAAGTTCTTATTTCGCTTACTATGAAGTACTTGTTTCGTAATCCAAGGGGTACGCTTCTTACCAATTTTACGGGTTTTAAGCGGTGCATGTTTATCAATAATTTCAGTAAATCTATTTTTCCATATATACCACATTCGGTTAGGATCCGTGTATGAATCCAAGTTATGGGTTTCGGACCATGCTATATCGCGTAGGAAATTATCTTCATTGAAACTTTTGAAGTCACGGAACTCCAAAATATGTTCCGCTCCTTTTAGCGATGGAAATGACAAAATGCCATATATTAAATAATGGTCACTAATCGTTATCTTAGAGACTCCTGCTAATATAATATTTTCCTTTTTATTGGTATAGAAATGGTCAATTAAAGATGTCGAATTCTTAGTTTCCCTTGTAGGTTCGTCTATCAATTGTTTGTATTGATATAAATTAGTAATGAAATTGAGTTCTTTCGTCATATGATCTAGATCATTGTGTAAAAGATCACAATTTATATCACCCAGGATAATGCTCTCTTTCTCTTCAATATCAATAAGCCGCAGAATGTTTTCGAATTTTATAAGCAAGTCAATGGGTGAATTAGGTGGTCTGTACCACGTTGAAACTAGAAAAGGTTTGGTTTTATATTTATGAATTTCTATCGTAAGTGCTTCAATATCATCATGACCCAAGTCAGGTCTTATCAGAAAGTTAATTGTATTTCGTATGTAGAAACCTACACCCCCACCAGATCTATTCCTATTCTTAGAGACCCAGGTATATCCCTCCAGGGAAATTAAATCCAGGGGTACATCAGAATCCATTTTAGTTTCATTAATTGCTAAAATATCTAGTTGAATAGCTCAATATTTATACTGAATAGCTCAATCATTCAAAGCTGTTCTCCATAGATGTCCAAGAACGGTCATCCTATATTGTCCAGTGTTAGTACGGGAGAAAACAGAGTACTCAGAAAAAAGTTGCGGTGTTTGGTAGGAGTTAAACTGAAAGCAATCTTAATTCTCACATGTGAATGAGGTGAAATTTTATGCGAACCATGCAGGATCGCAGAGGTGAAAGGCGCATTGATACCCTACTATAAGAATACTTTCATAGCATTAAGAACCCACCTGACAGTCCCATATTTGGCAGTAATCTCCAGCATCTTTGGCACGAAATTCGACTTGAATCTACAATGACAATATTCAAACGAGGATGCACGAGAGAGTTGATCAGAATCAACGAGTGTTGCAACTCTCGCTCGCGTCTCATAAACTCTCATCAACCCTCGCCAACTTTGAACCGGTTAAAATTTTGATGAGAGTTGATGAGAGTTATATTACTATACACGTGATAATATCAAATCAACTCTCGCTTGCTAACTCTGATCAACTCTCATCCTCGGTTGACCAGTAGCTTTAAATCTTAACAAACCTTTACGACTTGATTTGGTCGTATGAAACCACTTTGTGTTGAGAAACTGAACACTGGGTAGGTAGCACGAAGTAACTCGGTACTTGTATCAGAAACCTGAAAAGTTATGATAGGGACACATTAGTATAAAGCCAAGTGCTTCACTTCATTTGCTGGCGGAGGTCTCTGAGTGCCTTCCAATACCTTTGCATAAGCTGGTGCGAATGACGATATCTTCCACCTTAATGATGACGTTGATATATTTTCAATTGTAACAGTTGAACCTAAAGAAAGGACGCAAAAACATACTTGACAGTGGCGGACACCTCGCGAATTAGCTCTATCAGTTCTAAACTGTTCCCTCTAGAATTCAAATAAGGGTAATCGCTCATTGAGCCAGTGTTACTACAAGAGGAAACCTAAATGAAACGAACTTTATTTATACTGGATAGCTCTAACAGTTCTAAACTGTTCTCTCTAGACGTCCAGTAAGGACCATCCCTCATTGATCCAGTGTTACCACAGGAGGAAACCCAGACAAGACTAACACATATTGATACTGGATAGCTCTAACAGTTCTAAACTGTTCTCCCTAGAAGTCCAGTAAGGGGCATCCCTCAATGATCCATGCAGTGTTACCACAGGAGGAAACCTAAACTAACTTGATTTAAAATGGATAGCTCTATCACTTCTAAACTGTTCTTCCTAGAGGTTCAGTATAAGGCCATCTCTCATTGATCCAGTGCTAAATTGATCCCGCACCTGCATAACATTTGAAAAGGATACGAACCGTCTAACCAAGGGAACACGGCAGACTGCCGTGTTGATTTCTTTATTTACATGTAAATGAATATGGTCGTTCACTTACTTGTTTTTGGTCTTTTAATCAGGGGGGGTGAAATTTTTTTTCGGAAATCACATGGTATTGCGTTAGTAATGTATTACTTAATAGTTAAAAGTTTATATATATAACAAATTCATTTTTTCAAATGAAATATATAACAAATTTACTGTTATTTGTGCTAGGGGGGGCACAGGGGGGGGGGGCACAATTAATACGCATATTAACTACGGGCCTGCTTTTAATACGCATATACTTTAAGTGATTCCCCCGCTTTAATAATACAAAATTCAAATTTCAAAATTGTTTTCAAGTGTATTTCCGCTTCGATTGGTTTTTGCGGGCGCGGCTGTTTTTCGCGTGACCCCGAAGGAATTCCGAGGGACAAGACGAAGGGGGAAACGCGAAAAACAGCCGCGCCCGCAAAAACCAATCGATGCGGAAATACACTGGAAAACAATTTTGAAATTTGAATTTGCTTCGATTTGCCCCTCGGATCGTACGCTATATTAAGTATATTTTGTATTAAAGTGGGGACTCATTAAAGAATATGCGTATTAAAAGACCAAAAACAAGTAAGTGAACGACCATATTCATTTACATGTAAATAAAGAAATCAACACGGCAGTCTGCCGTGTTCCCTTGGTCTAACCATAGGATAAAACTACTTACATGATGCCTTGTTAATTTCTGTTCCAGCAAAATCAATCAGGGTTGGTGTAACTTTCACAGGTACAGTACAAGACAGACGTGGTTCATCTTTGCTTGCTTTCACAATGGACAATGGTATATCAATAACGCTGGAGGCTGGTGAGTTGTCACTCACTAGTGGATTGTGAATCTGGATTGCTATTGCCTGGAAATAGAATATATTAGAATTGATCAGAAAAGTAGACTGGAGAGTGCAACGTATTGTTCTCTGGTGCGGAAAATGAAGCCAGTTAAACATTGCTAGACTAAATAAATCCGCCATTATTAAAGGACCAAATATACTGGAAAATTGTTACTATTTCATTTTAAAGCATCTTCAAACATTAAAAATACCAGATTACACATTATTTTAACATATAAAGCATCTCAAGGAAAACATTTCTAAAATGTTGCCAGTTGGTCTCTTAGTAATGGCTGACTTCGGGCTTCACCTTTAACACAATAGATCCAGTTATATTTTCAGATCAGTGGATATGCCCCACTTATCCCTGGTGCCCCATCAATCCCTTTCTACGCTACCTTCTTAACGCCATCACATTTGACATAGGCAGTACCGGACCACGGTAAATCAACACCAGACTTCAAAATACTTCCCCAGGCACTGATGTTGATTGTCGTTTGACTTCTACAAAATAGTAAAACATTTGGACTAGATATAAACACGTGAATATTAGCTTTATGGTTAACAAGTAAAATTATATAACTTTAGGAATGTGAATGCATTTGTGTACATACTTTGGAGCTATTGTTCCAGTGCGAGGCATCACATCTATATGAGGTGGCCAAATTAACTCAAACCTGGCAAAGCAACAAATAAAATATAAAGAACTTCTTAAAGTCATTTAATCATCCATGGTACTTGTTATGTTCTCACGTATATAGTTTAATACCAAATCTCTAAATACTTTACATCTATATATACAGACTATAACACGTGATATCAGTCACGTGATAGATTACGTAACATCCTTTCTCTAATAAATGAGACATTACATATACTATTAACATACTAACTGACATACTAAAGTTAAACCACTACTGTTCTTAACTTATGACTATGTAATACTAAGTGTTCTTTTTTTTTTCATTCTTATTTTTAAAATCCAAGTTCAAAAGTTCTAAGTAAGTTCAATGTTGTTAAAGCTCAAAGTTCAAAACTCAAGGACAATCAGTTTGTTCATTCCATAAGATCATCATTTCACAACGTAGTCCTGCAGGTAGAGTGGTTTTCTTCTTGCACGCTTTGGCCTC
Organism: Trachythela sp. YZ-2020; assembly: GCA_016169945.1. NCBI lineage: Eukaryota > Metazoa > Cnidaria > Anthozoa > Malacalcyonacea > Clavulariidae > Trachythela > Trachythela sp. YZ-2020. Next base: position 516,504 of record JADLSH010000070.1, on the reverse strand, counting down.
GCTGACCTTTCTACTGTTGGTTCCCTTGGAACTCTAAGTTGCCAACCCCATATACCACCATGTCGTCATGGATAATGATTACTCCTTCTAGTCGTTCCAACGCTTGGAGAATTCTTTTCTGGAAGATCTCTGATGCGACGCTAATCCCAAATGGCAGTCGTTTCCATCGATATCTCCCAAACGGTGTATTAAATGTTGTCAGCTTGCTAGAATCTTCGTCCAACACGACGTGCCAATAACCATTTCGAGCGTCGACCTTCGTGAATACCTTGGCTTTTGCTATGTCTGGCATTACGTCTTCGATGACCGGTATGGGGTATCTCTAACGTTTAAGGGCTTTATTGAGCTGTTTGGGATCGATACAGATGCGTAGATCACCAGATGACTTTGTTGCAACAACCATATTGCTGACCCAGTCTGTGGGCTCGTCGACTATCTGTATAACCTCAAGTTCCGTTAGTCGTGTTAATTCTTCTCTTAACTTCGCTTTCAGAGCTAGTGGCACCCGTCTTGATGGCGCTGTCGTCGCGGGTATTGTCGGATCTACTTCGAGATGTTGCTCTCCTTCTAACGTACCCAACTATTTGTGTTGCTGTTTTGGTTTTCGTTGACTGTTGTTTTGTTGCGTGTTCGTTTTCAGTTGCTACTTGATCTATTTGCTCAAAATTCTCATTATGTATTTCGACAATTCCCATGTGTTGTATTGCTTTAGCTCCAAGTAGTGGTGTTAAATTTTCTTGTACCGCCATGAATTCTACAGAATACTTCTTGTCATTTTTCGGATTTCTTATTGTAAGGCGGCAAGTTCCTTTTGGCTTCAATTCAGTCTTGTTCCACATCTGTAGAGTGCGATCGGTCGGTTTGATTTTTTCGCCCGTTAAATACTTGATTGGTAATACGTTTACTGTCGCCCCGCAATCTACATGGAATCTAATAGATTTTCCTCTTACAAGCATTTTAGCGTATACTTCTCTAGACTGTTCTTGACCAATCGAGCTTATCTGGTTTTACAGTCACGCTATCGATGTATTCAGAATCAGAGCTCGAGTCGGGTTCTTTAACTTGGTTCGTATTGTCTCTTTTGCTTTGCCTGCACTGCCTTGCGAAATGATTCCTCTTCCCACACGAGTTACACCTCTCGCCCCAAGCTGGGCAGGATTCTCGACCAAATTTATGCTTTAATCCGCAATATCCACACGCTTTGTATTGTGTTGGTTCTTGTTTGAATTCATTATACTTTGCTTTGTTTCGTGCTCCGCCCTCCTTTGTCTTCGTTCTGGTTGATTTCACTTTGTTTACGTCGTCTCGTCTGCCTTGATCGTTTATCTGTCTAGTTTGCGAATTAGATGCTTCAAAACTTCGGCATATTTCGATACTCTGCTGTAGGCTTAGCTTTGAATGCTGTAGCAGTCGTTTTCGCGTGTTAGCATCGGTGACTCCCAGAACAATTCTATCGCGAATAAGCGAATCTTGCAAACAATCACAGAAACCACACGTTTGTGCCAGTGTTCTTAATTTGGCCACGTATTCGTCAATAGTTCCCCATCGTGCTGAACGCGGCTGTTGAAGATGTATCTTTCATAGGTTTCATTCATTTCGCCGATTGCATACTTGCCGAATTCGTCAATGATCTTTGTCAACTTTCGCTTGTTCTCCGGTGCCAAATCAAAACTGTTGTAGATTTTGACGGCCTCTTGTCCTATGCAGTATAGAAATAAAGCCACTCGATATTCTTCAGTCTGATTGTTTAGCTGTGCTACAATTGTATAGTTCTCCCAGCGTTGTTTGTATGCTTTCCAATTCTCCGCTTTATTTCTTGACTTCAAATCTAATCCTATTGGCGGTTGTATTCCATGTATAATTTGGGAGTTTGAGGCTTGTTCAGCTCCCGCATTTGCCAATGGGTTCGTTGCCTCGTCTGGGATGTCTTCCATCCTATCTTGAAGTTTGAATTTCGTTATATATATTTTATCCCACCGCTGCCACCATGTTATGTTCTCACGTATATAGTTTAATACCAAATCTCTAAATACTTTACATCTATATATACAGACTATAACACGTGATATCAGTCACGTGATAGATTACGTAACAGTACTATTTAAACTTACTCTAGTGGTCTGTCAGAGAAGTTTAGTAATTGGACCTTCTTCGTCCAGTCAGATGAACCTTCAAAAAAGATACAAGAATATTTAGGAACATATTTATGAAGGCGGGTTCTTATACAATGTTGTTAATAAACTACACGTTTCCAACCTTGAACTGGAACTTTTAGACTGAGTTGTTCCGGTATCAAAGACCATGCGCTAGTTTCATCTTTGTCTAAATAATTTATAAAAGTCTACATTTAGAGACATAAAATAATCGGACATCGCAACTATAACAATTTACAATTATAACATGTTGGATTCGCTTGTGCAGAGGCGAACATGTTAAATTCTATAAACTACTATTAATTCTAATTTTAATCAGAAATAACTGAAGTCATTTTATATGTAAATATTCGTATTTTTATAATTGTTTTATTATTTAAACCATAAATTTGTATGGTACTTTGTATGAATAAAGTTTCAATATTTAAAAAAAAAATAAGACATTTCTAGAATAATTCAGCAGGAAAAAAAACAAAAAAAAACCTAGTTCCAAACCTAGTTTTTCTTTCCCTTCAGCAAACTTATCGCTCTTAACAACAGCGCATGTCTCCGTCTCAGGCTCGACACTACGTCTCCTAGGCGTAGCCATCACCAGACTTTCGTCACCCATACCTAACTGCATCACATTTTTCTCACTTCCGCCCAGAAGATTGAGGAATGTTTGCGAAATATGATTGTCAAATATCTGCTCGTAGTTCTCCAGATTAGGAAAATCAAAGTCTAAATGATAAAAAATAGATCAAAACATAAACACCTAAAACTACTTCAGAATCTGTTCATGTAAACTAACAATTAATTTATATTTGATAGCTCTACGAGTTTTGACCAAAATATTCTCCCTATAGGGATCTGGTATAAACCTACTAGTAGGCTATTACAAATCCAGCGTTCTGATTGGCTACTCTACTAGAGGGCCACCAGGCATTAGCCTACTAGTAGCGAAGAGCGAGAGAAAACTTGTGAATCATTTGCTTTTTTAAGAAGAAAAAACTTCACAAAATGTCCTGCTTTTTATTCCGAATTAAAAACTAACAAACAATCTTGGAAATTGCGTGCCAAAAAGGTATAATTTTGACGTTTTACTCGTATTTTTAGTTTTGAACTTGAAATTGACTGGCGAATTTATGAACATGGACGATTCGTTGTCTCTTAGCGAATAGTCAACTCGGCTTCGCCTCGTTGACTATTCGCTAATAGCCAACTCGGCAGAGTTCAATATAACGGTCGGCCACCGGCCATTTTCCGAGCGAATTGCTGAGATGGCCGACCAATTGTTGTCTTGCTCGGACATTATGGCCGACAGTTTTTGACTTATTAATTTCAATAATTTCTATCTTGAGGTCTGTAAATAATTAGTGGCCGATCAAAAGGCGACCATGGCCAACCAAAACGTGGGTTGGTCGGACATAATGTCCGACCAAGTTTTCAGATCTGCTACTTCCAGATCGTATCAAAGACAAAAGACAAAGAGAAACTAGATCTAATGCTGATATGTATTATAATTTTAAATTTAGAACAGAGAGATTTAAGAACAGTGCCTTAGTGTATGCCATAAATTCTTATAATCGTAGTTTAACGAGGTCTTAACTGTTATGAAATTTTTAACTTAACTTTTAACTGATAATTATATTACAATTTTAATGAGTGAATTGTACATAGTCATAATTTTTCTAAATAATTACATATATGTAACATAATTTTGTAAATGCATGGTAATTAAGACTATTTATGTCTTCTTCATGTATTTTAGATTCCAATAATAATAATAATAACTCGGCCTCGTTGTCTAATTGTTAATTGGTCGAGGAGCAAACTAGAATATCCGAAAAAACCTGCGGTGTGGTAGAGTCTAATATAACACGCTCTTCCCTCATCCAAATACACATCGCAAGAATCGAAATCCGGTGACAGAGATAAAAGGCATATGCAATAACCACTGTGTTACCAACACCCCTTCTCGGCCACCAATACCTCAAGGATAAAATCAGATGTAGATGAACTGTAAAGGATGGTATTCTAACAAGTTTAAAGGTTTTTCAAATTAAACTGAAGAAATTTATCCACGAACCTTCAGCAGCACAATTTTCCTCCTGGAAAACTTTATCAAATCGAATGTCGTCATGTTTCAAGTTTCTGCCAGTGCGTCTCCCATCAAACTCTTGTTGTTTCATACCATTCCTATAAAAAAAAGAATAGATATAAATCGAACCCCGCTGTCCAATTCCCATTTATACTAAATAAGTGACTATACAGGGTGTATCAAAAAAAAGGTAATCCAACTTTAGCATGCCATTGTGCGTTAATTACTCGGTGCATGAACGTAATTTTTTCATAATCATAAAGATCAGGCTTTTAGCTGTTGGATGACACGTTTTCCATCCAATATGGAGGGAAAATGAGCAAATACGAGCCCGATAAAAATTGTTTGTCGAAATTGCTGAGAATTGCGTCTAAAACTATTGAAAATTAACTCCCTTTAGGACTTAAGTTGATGAATTTCACTTCAATAAAATACCTGCGTATGCATAATTATTATAAACATCTTGTAAACCAGCTCTAAACTCATTGTTAAAATGACACATTCGTGATTAATTGCTTTTCCTTTTGTTATGCACTGCTTTAATTAGGCACAGAGCTGAAAATATGCAATTTCGACAAACAATTTTTATCGGGCTCGTATTTGCTCATTTTCCCTCCATATTGGATGAAAAACGTGTCATCCAACAGCTAAAAGCCTGATCTTTATGATTATGAAAAAATTACGTTCATGCACCGAACTATTAACGCACAATGGCATGCTAAAGTTGGATTACCTTTTTTTTGATACACCCTGTATGTTGTAAACTGTTCTCCCTAGAGGTCCGGTAAGGGTCACCCTTAATGCTCCAGTTTAACTACAAGATCAAACTGGAGTGCCCAAAGAAAACCTATGGTGTTGAGTACAGTCACATTGGAATCATGGTTCGAATTAGAGAAGAAAAATCGATTTGCAAATTTTCGATTGACAAAATGGCGGCCATTTTGTTGCGAATTTCGTGAATATTTCGGAAATTTCAGCTATATTCTGCTTTTTACACATCCTTTTAGTACAAAAATAAAATAGGGAACAAAACACTAAGCAAAATTTTACCTTAAATGTTGAGTTTCCAACATAAAATTTGCACCTCGTTTGGAAAAGTGATATGCAATTTTCACTATTTTGACCAAAAACGATGTGCAAATTGCACACCGTTAATTCGAACCCTGAATGTAATCAGACATCTGTATATTGCAAGAATCCAAACCCCACTCACAGAGGCAAAAGCCACACGAATATGATTTTCGCTCAAAATTTCCATCTACAAACACTCACAACATTCAGTAAAGCCACACGCCTTTTACTACTCTGAGAACAACACCCATATCAAACGACTTCATTCCATATTGTTTGGCTTCCCTAGAGAAAATCCATCTGTTTTAATCGCGGGGTAAAAACTAAAAAGTGACTTGCCTCCTATACCATTGTCTAAGAACTTCATCTCCATGATAAAACAAGACCGTTGCAACTCTCTTTGTTTCATGTTGACATGTTTTGGCATCGTGTTGTAACGGTTGGTATACAATCACGAGTTCCTAAACAAGAATCATAATATCAAAACTGAGAAACTAACTGTATTTAGGTTGGAGAAGACTATCAGTTTTATCTAAACTGTTCTTCGCAAAAGTTTCGGACGGTCATTCCCTATTGTTCCAGTATTAGAACAGAAGAAACCGAAGTATCTAGAGAAAACCTGTAGAACACATTTAAATAAATACGCCAAAAACGTCTACCGGCCACCACAATTATGTTGAAGCTTCGGCATGTTTTTTTTCACTATAAAATTAACGGGAAAATGGCACTTCATTTTTGCCAAGCACTTGACCAGTAAATGTATTTCTTAAACTCATTAATAATTCATGAGCAAAACACAAAGGAAATCACCACCGTACCGTTGTCTTGATACCACGGTAATAAACACCCATAAATTAACTCAACTTTCGCGTTGAATTTCTCTTTAAATACTGGTTTGTTTGAGAAGCTATATCATACACTCGAAGTCGTTTATTATAGTGATTTAAAAACATCTCAAAGTATGTTAAAAAACTCGGCTAGCGCCTTGTTTTTCAACACATGTTGGTGTTTCAAATCACTATAATAAACTCCTTCTCGTGTATGATATATTACTTCTCAATGCGGTCAGCCCACCCTTTCGCCCCAAAAAGTGTCCGCTATTAAATATTTACAAAGACTGTGATGCAATCCTGAAAATATCCTGGCCACGTGGTGCAAATGTTGATCTTTTGTTGACACATTTACGAGGTGTACTCGTTCATAGCCCACCTTGGTAGATCTTTCTGGCAAGACAAACTCGCTTGGAACAATACTGAGATGCGTCTGATGGTAGTGAAGACGAATATGAAAATCTAAAATTTAAAAGAAAAGGTGATGCTCTTGTGCTCTCTTACCAAGCCCGAGTGACTCTGTTATTGTTGGCAAGAGGGAATTTGGCTTACCAGCATAACAGACAGCCTTCACAAAAGCGGCTCTATGACCAGTGTTCTTTACAGTAATTTTTAGTATATTACGATGACCAAGCGACACCTAGTATGAACAAACAAAATATTTATTTGCTATTGAATGTTTGTTTCCGCGCATTCTTTCCTTATTAGAAAAATATTCATTTAATCAAGAATCATACTTCGCCAAATTGAGCATCGTAGCCTTCAGACGTCTTCTTGAGATCTAAGAATGAAAGACAACTCTTCCCACCATATGCATGCAACGTTATCTAAAAGAAAGGAATACCTCAGTTGGTCTTTTTTATGAATATGTATTTTCATGCCTCATGATACTCAGAAATAAACTTTAAACATTGGTCCGTCAAAGGAAATATGTTCACAGGAGATCTGCTTAAAATTTAGGTTGTCCAGCTCAGTAATTCAAATTAAGTTAAAACATTAAATTTAAATCAATTTGCACATTACACACTGTAAAAACAGATTGGTTAAAGTATAGCCAATTTAAAGGGTTGTTTCAGATGCATTTATTTGACCAATATTTTATTGGTTAAAAAGAACCACAAATTTGGTTATTTTAACCAATATTTCGGTTGTTTTGACCAAATAACATTGATAAAAAAGAAAAGCATCTGAGACAACCAATTTAAATTGGTTATTTTAACCAATCTGTTTTTACAGTGCAGTTTTAAGATAAACGTATCTTCTTTACCGAAATCCAGTAAATCGTGAGAAAAGTTTGATTTATCAGGCTTACTTGAAATCGAGGACCACGATCAGGCTTAAGAACCAAGGCACTTTTAAAGACACCACAAGAAGATGGAGCGAAGAGAATATAAATTGGAATTCTTTCCTAAATAAAAGAAACAAATAAATATTATTTTAATATAAAATCACTGACCTGCCAAATAGGGGGAAATTAATCCATATAAGTATTCTTGATATTTCAAAAAGATTACTATTGAAGGGGTGTCACAGTGGTCAGTGCATGCATATGGCTTTCACCTCTGGATGTAGGATTCGATTGCAATGCAATAACTAACTAACGAGTTACTCAAAGTTATACATTGGGTATAAAAGGCGTTAGTGGCATTTTTCTATTCGATATAGTTCTAATATCTTACTTTGGGTCTTAACACCATTTGCTCTGATGATGTTCCACCTTTTGAGAATTCAGATCTCGTGCGTTGAATCTAGAAGTTGAAATATCGATACGATTTTAATGTGAGATGGCCCCTACTGGAGTTTAGTTCATATTTCTTTCCCGTAGCAATAGGGATTGCCCTTACTGGACTTACTAGGAAAAACAGTTTAGAGTATAAAGTAAAAAGGAAATTAGTTTACTTTAGTTATATAACATAGACATAAGTAATGAAACGAGAAGAATTTTTGCATTGAAATAAAGGACGAATAAATACACCTTAAAATCTGAATGTTCTCCTAAAATCATCGCCTGAAAGTGAATGGACTGATCAGCAGAGTCGTTGAGCAAGAGCAATCTTTGATGTCTGAAATAACCAGGCGTACAATTAACGTACTGTACTGAATTGGCAGCCGAGAGGTACAACGTACTTTAGTTCTGTAAACAATATACATACGTGGCATTTCCTAGATCTACCCCAGTCCAACACAACCAGGATTTATTGCATAGTATGGGCGGCCTACACAGAAAGAAAGGAAACATTTATATACACGAAGGATTATTTACATCATTATTAGAGTCAAATAACAAATTCATGGTAAATGTTACTCAGAATAACTACAGTTAAACGAGCAGAGTAACAAGAGCACATAAAGTTTATGCACATAAAAAGTATTTATCATTCACATAACTATTTTCTCAATTTTGATTGGCTAATTTTCCTGCAAATAACTGGTGCAAATAACACGTCAGCTGAAAATAACTGGTGCAAGTAATGGTTTGAGCATGCGCATTGGCCAAATCCGTTGCTCAGCTGGAAATAATGATCTGCTCATGCGCATTGGCTTCACTTCGGTAAACATTGAAACGACGGCTTGCTTATTTTGCTGAACTTTTCCAAATTAAAATTGTGTGTTTGCTGTATTAAATAGTACATATAGTATACTGCTGGTTGGTTTTCTAAAACTATGAATTTTGGTGTCAATTTTTGGCCGCAATTTTCTGATCGTGTTACTAGAAGTTGGATAACATTTCTGAGTGTGCGCACTGCGCAGGACTTGATGTTACTGTATAATTTGCATGTAACTTCCATTGCATAATAAAATGTGAACAAAGTCATATTACCCATCATCCATTTCAGGTTGTGGCTCTACCGCTGACCCTCTTAACAATACTTCATAACACTTGCTGTTATCCGGCTCCAAAACCTGGATCACGCTACAGAGAAAAGAGAAGCAGACAAAATGATAACGCTGGTCGAGCAAGCCCATTATAACCAAGACTATATTATTATACCCAATATCATATTGTGTACCTTTCGTACGTCTCTTTGCATAAAGGTGTAAACATCACCTTAACCATGACTGCCTGAAGAAAGTATACAAAACAAAATGTCAGACAAACGTATACTCAACAAATAAAGTTCAGTTCAGTTCAGTTCAGTTCAGTTCAGTTCAGTTCAGTTCAGTTCAGTTCAGTTCAGTTCAGTTCAGTTCAGTTCAGTTCAGTTCAGTTCAGTTCAGTTCAGTTCAGTTCAGTTCAGTTCAGTTCAGTTCAGTTCAGTTCAGTTCAGTTCAGTTCAGTTCAGACCATTGAACTGAATAGGACTGGAACGCTACCTCCAACCGGAAATTTGAAGCCAAATTCTTGAAGGTCGTCCCCAGTCTTTCCACGCAAAGAAAAACGCGGCCCAAACAAAATTGCAGTTTAAAACAATATAATAAACGTTTTATATTCCAATAAATTATGCTCATGCATGATTTGTCGTCTCGTCAAAAAATGGCGTGATTCGCCCCCTGCAGTGGTCTTGCGAGGGAATCGCGCGACGTGAACACGCGTGTGATTGGCTTCAAGTAATCATAGGTGATTTCTATAGAGGTAGCTTTCCAGTTCTATTTAGTTCAATGGTTCAAACTGCCTGCGAAGCACAATAAATATGTATACTTACCATGCCAGGGCGGACTTGAAACTTGTCAGGTGTGACAGAGAAAACATCCAAATGTTTCGGTACAGTCAATTCTACATTGGCACAGATGTTGCCCGCGTTCAATATACGAAACTCACGAGACACTCTTTTACCAACTGGAGAGGAAAGACACATCGCCATCTTGTTTAAAATAACAGTGGAAACACGAATTACTACAAGGTAGGTTGACGTACAGTTAGGCATCATTAAAATGCGCGAGCGCCGCTCGCAGGCACTTTTTGGATTTGTGCACGCACATTTTAAAACCCTGACATTTTAGAGAAATTTAGCTCTCAAAACCTAAAATACCATGCATTTTTGCAGGCACATTTTTAAGTAAAGAATTTTGCTCGTGACACTAAATAATATTAATGAGCCATGCTTACAGTGCTAATCTTCGGTTTATACCACTGAGCTAACGAGTCTAGGTTTCAATGTGTATATGGCGACTGTTAAACTGTTGAAACTGCCTACATCCATTACAAAGAATTTTTCGGGAATTGCAAGTAACCTTAAATAACAACCCCCCCCCCCCGCCATTCCGGGGGAAAGGATACCCCCGTGTGTACTTTACAATAGGTGTGTGGCCTTCTAAATATATGGTTTTTCACTGGGTTTTGATGTTGGCTATGTTTCTTTAAGATCATGCTTCGACTGGCTTTGTAAAGCTTACTTGAAAAGCTTTAGGTATCTGGATCTTGGTAACACCCATGATGGCTGAAAGTTGAATATTTCCCAGTATCTTGGTGACTGTCCCCGTGTCAAGTTGAATGTTAATTCCAGCGCTCAATACTTGTGCCTCGTCTGATTTCTCGACTAAACGTAATACCAGAACAAATAGTGTTAAGGATGTTTAATGAAAGTTGGAAACGTCTATCATCAGAGTTATTATTTATTATTTATGAGGAAAAACACAACGAAAATCAGCACCGGCGTATCTTCGTCCTAATACCAGCGTAATAAACACGTTCATGCACTATGTTTATCATGACGACAAGAAGATGTCAAAACTAAGAGATTACTTACAACAATGTTCATTCTTGCCGGCTAATTCGATCCAGACGACAAGAGGCTCGGCTTTCACACCCTTTAAGAATAAAAATGAGCAATCTTCGAGTGTTATACTGCAGGAGGAAACCTAAACTAAACTAACTCTATTTATAATAGATTGCTCTATCAGTTCAGACAGTTCTTCTATACATTGTTCTATCTAGAGGCCTCTCATATATTGCTTCAACTTACTACAACCTGGACATAAGATTCGTTCACTTACCAAGTCATTTCTAACTGGCACAAGACAATTTAACGTCGTATTTTGCAAGTCTAGCTCAGGTATTACTGCTGGGGAATTCCCTTTGGAAAATAGAAACACTCCAGGAGAAGAATTCTATATAAACATCATCAATAACAAAACATCATTTTTCAACATTGTACAAAAACTAAACTAAACTAACTTCTATCAGTTCGAAACTGTTCTCACTAGAGGTAGATTCAGTAAGTGCCATACTTTATTGGTCCAGTATTACTACAAGAGAAACCTAAACTAAATTGTGTTTACCACTCTGTTGTGGATGGAAAGCCTTAACAGCTTTTGCAACCCAATTGACAAAGGTTCCGAGGGTTAGTTAGATAATTAGGTTAGTGTTTTTAGTCGGAGGGCGGAAAACCGGAATACTGGGAGAAAAACCCTCGAAGCACAGGAGAGAACCAACCAATCTCAACTTACATGAGTTTATCAAGCACACATACGTTACCCAACCTGAGTAAATCCCTGCCCATAATAATAATACAGAAATCAAACCTCGCAGAAGTGACAGGCCTATGAACTACCTATACTTTGCCCTTGCACAACTGGAACGATACTTACAGAGAAAATACGCATCTTCAGTGGAACAACCGTCATTCCTTTGTATTTCTATTAAATTTTTTTCTAGTCACAAGTTCTAACGATTTTTTCCATTCACGTTTATCAGACTTCTCAGTTTCGTTACTTCAATTAGCAAATCAATGAATGTAATTCACGAACAAATTACATTCACGATCCAACGCTTTGACATTCTGGTCTAGTGTCTTTATCAAGGGTTATCTAAAGTCGCAACATAGCTCCTTATATACTCGATGGATAACGTCATTTCCCAATAAGGCGAAGATGCTCTTGTGGTAGATAACCGCCATCACCATTTAAAGCATCGAATGAATCATCACCATTCATTCGATGTTTCCAAGTGAATGTTTCCTGGTTTGCCTTGGGGCTAATAAATCATTCAATTCCACTTAATTCTACAAAAGGACCTACCTTCAAGCCATTGACGGTACAAGTGACAATCTCTGATGAACATCTGATCCATCTTGATGTAGGATTATATATGGAAATATCAGCTTCGGCTGAGGTGCCAACACACTGCACAGGGAAGTCAAGTACAGGAGGTATAACCATTTGTATCTGAGATGTGCCTTCAGTTCTACTGTTCCATACTTCACCCTACGATTCATGAAGGCGCAACAAAATGAATACAAATTGGGACACAGAGATGAGATAGAGATGATGTGGAAAGAGTTCTGGTAGTACCATTGAACTAATGGATGGTACTAAGAGGATGCTCAGGATAGGGTCAGTGGCAGGGGTGTACATAATTACCATTTGTCAGGGGTTTTGGGAAGAAAGTGACCCTAATGAGGAATTTTTTGCAAGAATTTCACCCTGAAAATGCAGAAAAATGGCCACTCTGAACTTCCAAAATTGAACATTTTCCAGGCCAGCAAGGCCCTGGAACCCCAAAACCACTCAAAACCTAATACCACGTGAAAAGGACTTGGATCCATCCCTTGGAATATAAACACTCACAACCTACCTGCCTCTGGCCAGGTCCAGTCCAACCACCTGCTTGTCTTGGTGCAGGGTCTGTTTGAATCGGTCTAAAACCTGCGTGATTTGAAACTAGGGTAGGGCGAGTTGTCTGGCCAGATACGGTACCATAATGCGTGGATGGTATCAATTGGCTAGTGCGTGTTTTCTGTTCAGAAGCACCATTATATTGTCCAGCCACGTGCGATGTGGTACAAACAGGGACAGTCACAGTGGCACCCACAGGTATACCCTCGCTCAAATTTGAAGTTACCATGGTCAGTGTAGAAGGTATAGTGGACACTTGCTCTATGCTATGCGTGTCAGTTTGCACCCCTATAGAACTCCCGCTACTTTTGGGGGATGAAGTGTCTAGGGGAGGGGAGGATATGGACGACATTGTACGAAACGTTGGGTCGGTGGGGGACACTTCACAACTTGTATCACTATGGTAAAACGTCATTACATCCCCTTCTTGGGACTCACACCTTTGCCCCTCAGACTCCCTCCTGGCTCCAGTAGATTCAAACACTTCAGACAAACGCTGCGCGTTTTCGACAACCTCCTCAGGGTTTGTTCCCTTATTGTTAATGAAATTTACCAAGACCTTATATATTTCCTGCGCGTCGTCTATATTTGCTCGCGCCAATGTTTTTGAAAGGCTTTTGAGTTCGTTCGAAGACATTTCAGATAGTTTCGATCCTTCGCTAGAATTGCAAAACTTCAGAGCTGCTAGTGTAGAGTCATTTAACTCCAAACCACCGGTATTTCTACGGGGAATTTCCGGACCGTCAGCACTGCGCGGCTCGGCTTGAAATTGCCTTGGGCGCGTCTTTGAACTTGTCTTACAACTTTCTATACCATTCTCTGTACACTTATTACCATCCTTATTATCATTTCTAGAGGCCGCCACCTTTCCCAATGTCGCCCCCTTCCCTTCCCCTTCATCAGCCTCAGCGCTATATGGTGAAGATCTGGTAGCCATAGCAACAGGTTTCTTGGTCTGTGATTGGCCGGTTCGATTACTTTTCTGTTGAACTTTTCCCAAGTCGGCAAAACTTGGTTGATATGACGTGTCTTTCTCGCTGCCCTCTGGAGATGATGGTCTGTACCTGGGACGAGGTGGCATGGCGGTCGGGGAGACTTTGTTGTCACGCGAATCACTGAACTGAGGCTAAATAAATACAACCAAAAGTTAAGGATTACTCGTACCATGCCCGGTTTACACGAGACCGCTTGATCATACCCAATTCACAACTTTGGATAACTCATATGCCTAGTTGCTATTGTCCTAGTTGCTATTGTTCATAGAATAGAACAAAGGTAACCAAGCATGAGAATAATCTATGAGTGAATAGCTCGTATACATAATTCTAATGCTTAACAGTTACCTTTGTTCTATTCTATGTTTTGGCAACCTAGCACAACAGTAACTATGCATGTGAGTTATCCAAAGTTGTGAATTGGGTAGCAACGATGAACACAGCGTTAGCCGAATTTGTCTATTAATCTAGTAATAAGATGCTAAAGATTGACTGTTTCCCTTTTCATTGGGGTTATATCTTCTAACAACCGGTTACAACTAAAGTATATGACACTTACTCTTGGTCTATTTTCATTGCCATCACCTAAACTTCCCATTTCCTCCGTCTTGGCTGCGAAGAATTCACCAAAGGAAATCCTGTCAGGAGTCTCGCCAGGTAGAACAAAATATGAAAATGACTCACCACCAAGCATTGCGTCCTAAACAGCAAATGAAAAATCGTTATTAAACATTTGTTAATTCTGTTGTTCTCTTGAATGCATAGTTTCAGTGTACAGTAATTTATATAAACTTTATTTAGATGTTGACCTCAAAAGCCGTAGGCTTATCGGGGAGGCTCACATGAAATATACAATTTTTTTTTTAAATAAAGTATTTACAAGTATATAAATTACAAAAAGACAGAATAGGAGACAAATGACAGGTACAGTATAATCACAAAGACAGTTGAAGAATCAGACTAGGAGAATCGACAAGTATCCAGAATGTAACGTTGGACAATGCCAAATAGCAGACAATTTTCTTTATAACTCATTTGAGTAGATCCTTTTAACATTAACTTAACTTTCATATTGTCGCTACCCACTAGCCATTCTTGACCACAAACTTGTGCAGCAGAGGTAAGAAGATCTGTGCGTTGAGCAGCAAAACGGGGACATAATAACAAATAATGTTTTACAGTTTCATTTCCTAAACCACACACACATAATGGAGAATTACAACAATTTATGCTATATAAATAACCATTTAAAGCACAGTATCCTAATCTTAGTCTTGTATGAAAAACAGAAGCTTTTCTCGAAAGTGAAAAATTAAGCCATTTATCATAATGAAGTGAGTGATAAAGTTTAGTTATTTTAGCTTTAAAATTGACATTGGAAGTTGAGTTTCTAACAACAAGATCAATGGAGTTCCATAAGGAAATTGCTGATGGAAAGAAAGACTTTTTAAATTTCTCAGTTCTACATCTATACTCCGTGATATTTTGAGCAGTTCGTAAAGGAATATAAGATCGTTCGTTTACCAATTTTGGCAAACGATCTACTAAATATGAAGCAGTATGTTTATTAACTATCTTATAAAAATGAGACAATTTGTGAATTTTTCTTCTGACGCTCAACTCTTCCCAAGCAAGTTCATCCCTAAGGTTTCTTGAACTAGTACCTGCTATAGCCCCAGTAACGACTTTGGC
The DNA here is from genome assembly GCA_016169945.1 of Trachythela sp. YZ-2020. NCBI lineage: Eukaryota > Metazoa > Cnidaria > Anthozoa > Malacalcyonacea > Clavulariidae > Trachythela > Trachythela sp. YZ-2020. The sequence continues at coordinate 501,128 of JADLSH010000070.1, read as the reverse complement.
TGACTCATATTGGACACTTTCAAGTAACTCGCTGTTTCCAGCAGTACAATTATCCCATATAAGATCCCCATACTCCATAATTGGACGTATCAGGCTCTTATACAAACAAGCAAGAGTTGACTTATCAATTTTAAACCTTAATAACTTTAACAAATTTAATCGTTTGGAGGCCTTTTCATATATTGAAAATATGTGACTATTCCATGACATATTATTTTGAAGAGTAAGACCAAGGTGGGTATAAATATCAACTTCTTCGATATCACACCCTCCCATTGACAGCACCGGATGATTTTGTCTTTCTCTCTTATTCGAAAAAGTCATAGATCGGGTTTTTGAGGGGTTCATTGTCACTAACCACCTATCAGACCACGTTGAAATCTTTGTTAAATCATCATTTAAAAGTTGTCCAGAATCTGTTGGATTATCGACAACTTCAAAGAGGGTTGTATCATCAGCAAAGATGAAAGGACAGGATTCTAGATCATCAATCAAATCATTTATATAAATTAAAAACAAAAGCGGCCCCAACACCGACCCTTGCGGAACCCCGGAACCAACCTTTTCCCATTCAGATGACTGCCCTTCTACAACTACGCGTTGCATTCTATTTTCTAAATAGCTTTCAAACCATTGTAAAAGAGGATTGCGAACTCCGACTGCTTCGAGTTTTTTTAGTAATCCTGTATGCCAAACTTTGTCAAACGCCTTACTTATATCCAAAAAAACGACTCTTACTTCTTTGCCGGCTTCAAACGCGCAATAAATCTGGTGCACAATATATAACAGTTGATTGACTGTTGAATCACGTGGTCGAAATCCTGATTGGAACTTTTATATAATTTTTATTTCTAATAAAAAATTGTAAAGTCTAATAAAAACGACTCTTTCACATATCTTAGACAAACACGGCAGAAGCGACACTGGTCTATAATTAATTTTCAGTTGAGGTTCGCCCTTTTTAAATATTGGGACTACATTAGCCATTCTCCACACAGTAGGATACTGTCCTAAAGCGAAAGATAAATTGACGAATTTTGTGAAAAAGGAATATACTCCCTCACAACAAGATTTAATTATTCTATTTCCGATACCGTCAAAACCACACGCTTTAGAAATGTCAACGTTTCGCATTAAAGTCAAAACTTCATCTTCATTAGCATAGACATTAGCAAGGAACGTGACAGATTGGAATAATGGTATATCAAGTGAAGCAGCAGAATTAACAACCGGCAATTGAGTTTGAGCAGCAAAATAAGAATTAAAAATACAGGCCTTCTCCTTTGGGTTATTTATTGAGACACCATTTTCTAATATTGTTGGTATTCTTGAACTATTTTTCATGCCGCAAAGATTTTTTGAAATAGACCACCATTTTTTAGCACTTATCGTTGGAGTACTTAGTCTTTATTGACTTTATCATAGTACCTTTGTTTAGCAGATCTAATCAATTGTGTTGTTAAATTTCTTTGCCTACGATAATTTTCCCATGAAAATTCATTTGGTCTATTATTATGAAAACGGAGCAAACGGTTACGCTTGCGTATTGCCCGACGAACCTCACCATTCATCCAAGGCTTATCTCTCGGTCTTATGGTAACAGTTTTAAGCGGAATATGCTTTTCAATAGTTGTACGAAAATAGGAAGACCAGGTGTTGTAAACAACGTCAATATCAACGTCAATATCAAAATTCCCTGTTCAAAGTGGGAAAATCAACATTATTAAAATTCCATACCTCACGTTTATAGGAATGACATTTGAAACTTTGAACATTCATCTTAGCAAAAACCACGGAATGGTCACAGTTAGATGGAGGACTTAAAGTTCCGGTATTAATAAAAAAGGCTGGATAATTAGTAATAACAAGGTCTAGAATTGAAGAATGATAGTTCGTTACTCGAGTGGGTTCTGTAATCAATTGCGAGAGATTATTTCCCTCTAGAAAACTATGAAACTGTATACCTACATCAGTACTTTCTTGCGGGTAATTAACATTATAGTGTGCATTATAATCACCAAAAATTATTAAATTGAAATATCTTGGCAGATCGCGTATCTTATCTAATGTTGTTTGAAAATTACTAAAAAAAACATTAATTGAATTGAGATCATTGCAAGGCGGCCGATAACCAACACAACATAGGAAATGGTGCTGATTTAATCGAAATTCTATCCAAAGTAGCTCAAACCCTACTATTTCAAGATCAGACCTTCGTTTCACAACAAGTGAATCGGACGTATAAATAGCAACGCCCCCGCCTACTCGTCCCTCTCTATCGAGACGAATAATAGCGTTTATATTAAGTTTTAACCCTTAGTTGTAGGAGCTCCAAAAGCACGTCTTGTCTTGACGAGCATCTCATCTCACATCTTGTCAACAAGATGTGTTCGCTGAACTTGTAGCAAGCTTGTCAACAAGTTATAACAATGTTGTAATTTTAATTTAATAGCTCTATTTGGCACACAAATAACTACTCATTATTGTACATAACTAACACAGACTAATATAGAAACATAACACTCAGTGTTTTCAATAATTTTTGTAATAGCAGGCTGAATTTCAAAAATAGGCGGCTGTGCTCAAAGTATCCAGATGAAAGACAAATATAGATTTTGCAAATAAACAAATAAATACGCGGCTGTGAAAGGCCTAATAGGCGGCGGTGAACCGCCGGTAACCGCCTTTTATTGAAAACACTGAACACTATGCAAGAAGGTGCCAAAACTGGCGAAGCACAAACGAGACCAGGTCCCATGCATGGTGCTCACCATGACAGTACAAACAGAACAACAGAAATATGGAATAGAAAAAAGGAAAGAGAATGGAAAGCAAGAAGAACAGTAAATTAAGAGAGAGAAGAGATAGAAAGACTGACATGAAAGATATTAGTCAGTCGTGATCAGTGAGTGTGAGCTAGGTAGGTCAAGAGTGTGGGAAGTGGCAGTAAGGTGGAGGTAAGCCTTGTGTAGGTATGTTTTAAAGGTGGAGAGAGCCATAATTTTATCAAGTTGCTCCAAGGTTCTCACTCACAACGTGTTAACAAGTTGCTGAAGGTACGTTTACACGCTACGATTTGTCGGGCCGATTTCAGATGCACGTTAATGATATTTGAAAAATACGTGGGAAACGTCATCATGACGACATCATCAACTGAAAATATTCGTCATTAACATTCAGCAAAACCTAAAATCGGCCCGACAAATCGTACGTTCTTACGTGTGTACCTGAAAACTAACTGACTTATCAAGAACTTCGACGTTTCGAGCGAAGGCCCTTCATTTCTCCGACTACTTACTTCCAGACGAAAGACCTTCGCTCGAAACGTCGACAATCTACAAACCCTCAAGCATAATTCTATTGTTATGTTGTTTTGTTTGCAGCTTGCATGACAGTTAGAATTCGCTTGTTTTTCTTGTGCAGGCTGTTATAGCTCAGGAAAAATTCCTGAGTCGCTGCACACGGGGCTTGAATCCATCACCTCCAGATCGCTAGCCCGGTGCTCTGCCTGTCAAGGTAAAGCAAAGCAAAGAATGGCAAGCTGATCGGTAAACTTACCTCTTGATCAAATCGATGAATTTCCGCAAAAATCTTTTCATCTTCATCCAAACGTTTAGCAGCTTCTATTAAAAATATTAATATGTAACTACATCAGGCATGACAGGAATGAGATCTCACGCATTCTCACCTTGTGCTAGGTGGGATCTCAGTCAATTGAGATAAAATTTTCCACGTGAACACTTCATTCAGAGTTAAATTTTCTATATTTTATATGTTCATCTATTTATATATTTCTTAATTTTTTAATGTGGTAAAACTTCATTACCTGCTGATTGAAACGAAAATTCTCCTTGAATATCATTACCAAAATATCCGTCGCCATCTACAAAACAATTTTGAGAATAACCGATGAATAAATAGGCTTGGTGGAAAAATCCATGCAAGCAAAGTTACTTTTTTGTCCTTTTGCTCCCAGAAAATGTTCGACATTCATACCTCCGAACATGCTGGCTCCATTTTCTAACCCTTGGTTCTAGTAAAAACAAAATAACATGCAAATTTAATGAATTTAAAAAGAAACCCGTTAGATATTGCATTAAGTAATTGCATTTAGTAAACAGGCATATAGTTGTTATACAGAACGTATGGTGCCATTGTAGGTAGTGTCTATACAATAATAAGCTAGCTTTCGGAGCTTTAGGATCAATCCAGGAATGGATCCAGCTTGATTTGATAGGGGAGGGGGTGCTAGGCGGGCATTGGTCATGGAGAAGGGTGTGGCCGGAAACCGAGGAAGGGTGAATCACCACTGAGGACCTCCTACAGGGTCAAGGGAGGTATCTTGTCAGAAATGTTTTTAAAAATAAGATGGCCTAGATGGTCTAAAAGGCCCATCAATGGCCCGATATTATATTTTTGTTTGATAAATGCCCTGTTAAATCCAAAATTTGGATTTGATATGGGAATTGGCACCCCTCCTGCACCCCCTTTTGCCAAGGCTAGGAGGTGTGCGCACCACCCTGCACCCTCCCAGTGAATCCATCCCTGGATCAATCTACCTGAAAAATACAACAAGAACTTCGACGTTTCGAGCGAAGGCCCTTTGTCTTGAGGTTAGTAGCCAAACTAACTTCCAGACGAAGGGCCTACGCTCGAAACGTCGAAGTTCTTGTTGTATTTTCAGGTAGATTGATCCTAAAGACCGAAGCATACAGTTGTAAAAGGCATAGATGAACATCCGGTCACCTTATTTCTCAACTCATCATCCATCAGACTTCCATCAAAAGGATTGTAAGCAGCTTTACTGAAGTCCATGTCACTCATCCTTTCTTGTGGTGGAGGAAATGTATCATTGGAGATTGATGGTCTACTTGACTTCCACTGGTTTGACTGGTTTGGCCACCGGTTTGGCGGTTGGTTTGACTGGTTTGGCCGCTGGTTTGGCCACTGGTTTGACTGGTTTGGCCGCTGGTTTGACTGATTTGGCCGCTGGTTTGACTGGTTTGGCCACTGGTTTGACTGGTTTACTGGTGTTGATGATGCTAATGGTTTGGTTGATATTTCAGATGATGGTTTAGACCGCGATGTGCCATTCTAAAATTAAAGACGGTTTGGATGCGAGTTATCAAATCCCGCTCAAGACAATGAATGTTCTATATATTTCTGCAATCTCAAAGTAGAAGTTTTCCTCGCATTGTTAAATTGATTAAACATACTTGTAAATGTATGGTTGGAGGAAATGTATCGTTGGATATGGAAGCTCTATTTGGAAACTGGTTTGACTGGTTCGAAGACTGGTTTGACTGGTTTACTTCGACTGGTGTTGATGATGATGGTTTGGTTTTTGTTTCAGATGATGGTTTAGATGATATCTCGCGATTCTAAAATATCAAGTTTTTCAAAATTCAGTGACTTGTAATACTGGAATAATTGTGAACTATTTTAAGATTTTAAACGTATATAAATCGCTTGAATTCTTTATTAATGCTTAAATAACAATTATTTTCTTCCATTTTCAGTTGTAAAAATCCCTCAAAATGACTAAACAGCATCTTTTGTAGCTAGAATTGCGTTCGAAAGCTTTTGACTAAAATGCTCACAAAATATATAATGGATTTTAAAACTTGATACGCTATATAACACCCTGCTGTATATTAATATCGGTACTGAAACCATTATTCTTACTTTTTAAAAGTATAATTCTAAGATGAAAAATATTAATTTCTTTTATATATAATTACAGACTTGGCAAAGTTAAAAACACTACATTTTAATATAATGTGCTGTATGTATAGGTTATCATATGAGGGATGAGGTGATAGGTGATTTTATCGCTCGAGGACGATATCATTATTGTCACGAGTGAGCGCAGCGAACAAGGGGCAATTATGATATCGTACCGAGAGGGATAAACTGATATCACCGAGTCATAAGTGTGATAATCTTTTTATCATCTAGTGCCTTTATCAGGGTGATAAGCATTAAGCAGCGGGAAATAAAAACGATATCGTCCCTAGGGACATATCGTTTTTTGTCACCCTGTTATTGCCCTGATAAAGGCACAAGTATATGATAAAGTGTTTTACATGAAGTATTATTTACTGCTTGATGGGAAATCGAAAAATATGTATCGTTATTTTAAAAATCTTGAATTCCTGGTCACACGATCCGATTTGTTAGAGCCGATTCTCCTCCTGACGTATGTGATTTTACACAATACAGCAACAACTACACTTTTCGCCAGGTATGAGCCAATATCCAGTAAATCACATACGTCAAGACGAGAATCGGATCATGTGAAAACGCCTTTACGCCCCTATTATACCTTAGCCAAAGCACTGGAGTCTCCAGCAGGTCTGGGGGTCTCAAACAGCAAACTGAATGACCATGTATGTCCTTCAGACGTATCATGGCCATATTCAGTACGACCATTGTCAGGTGTTTTACTTGGAGCCAGAAATTTCTCAAACAATCTCGAATCTGGACTGGGTTTGACCAATGTTTCACGTTTTTCACTTCTCAAGACTGTTGAAGGTGACTCGTCTGGAATTTCTTCAGCCGATTGACTCGCTTCTTTTGCCAAACTAATATAATGATTTACAGTTAGTTTAAATCATAAGTTTCATGGGGAAGATATACCGCGTGGCGAAAAAAAAGTACGACTGTTTGATTTAGTATAACTTAAAAACTAAAAGAGCTATTACACTTAAACAAGTTTCTTTCCATAAATTTTGATATATGCCAGTATGTGCATTTTCATGCAATATTGACCGAGATACTACGTACTCTGCTGCCTTTAAACTTGAGTAAACATTTTTGGAAGTGTCGAGAATTAGCTAAAATGGCCTATTAAATAATTTGATAACTATTAGCATTGTACGTAAGTATTCGTTTCAATGAAGTGAAGTTGAAGTTAGAAGGCCAAAGGTTAGAATATAAGAGCATATCTATTCAAGAAACATTTCTAACTATAAGTGTAATAGCTCTTTTAGTTTTTAAGTTATATATACTAAATCAAACAGTTTTTGCGCCACCCGGTAATTCGACTGATTAATGTTTAGTTTAATTTATTATGTTTACCACTCTGAGGTGGACGGAAAGCCTTAACAGGTGTCACTGTCACAGGTTTTACAACCCAATTAACTCCAATTGACAAAGGTTCCTAGTAAAGGTTAGTTAGTTAGTCAAGGTTAATCCTAAGGGTAGTTTTTAGTGAGGGAGGAAAACCGGAGTGCCCGGAGAAAAACCCTCGAAGCACAGGAGAGAACCAACCAATCTCAACTTACATGAGTTTATCAAGCACAGGTACGTTATCAAGGAAGTAAATCCCTGCCCTCGACCTGCAGTATAGCAGGCTTAACTCAGAGGTGGTTGTATCTGCCAGATTATCCATTCAAGTACTGTATAAAGTACAAGACGAACTATCCAGACAAACCATATCTAGAATAGCACGATCTACTAACAATGCCGTATTTATACACTTAGATATCTTATATACAAAAATAGATTTTTTTATCACTTTCATTTGTATCAAAATGGATTTCGAATGCTATTCTTATAAATATCAAATTACAAAGAGTATTATTTTTGCCCAAGTTCGTCCTGACGCATTAACCGTCTCTGCTATGGTAAAGGACTCAGGTCATCTGCAGAGTTCAATATAATTCTGAAAACTTGGTCGGACATTATTTCCGACCATCGCCTTTTGATCAGCCACTAATTATTTACAGACCTCAAGATAGAAATTATTGAAATTAGTAAGTCAAAAACTGTCGGCCATAATGTCCGAGAAAGACAACAATTGGATCGGCCATCTCAGCAATTCGCTCGGAAAATGACCGTTATATTGAACTCTGGACTCAAGTGTATTCTATTTGTAATAATAAGCATTGTCTTTAAGATTATTTTCTGTACCTTTGAGAGGCTTCAGCTAACACACTTTCAGGGAACGACTCCTTGCTTATAAATCTTGAACTGTCAAGATTGGAATTACTACCGTTTCCCGACTTGTTGGTATCAATACTCGCTCTGTCACTGCTCGTATCTAGCAAAGGCAATTACATTTAGTAATTACAAGAATTTACCCCAACTTATATTCAGTTCTATCATGCTTATAATCGCAGAGCATCGGGTTGAAGGAATCCGAATGTTAAAATGGCAATTCAGGTTCAAGTCCCATTATGTGAGTAAAAGAAACAAATTATTACGTATATATTAAACTAAATCTGACAGTTATAAAGTTAAAATACAGTAAAAAGTAAATACAGAAATTAATTCTATCGTAATGGGTTGTAGTTTTCTTGCTCAATTAGAGGTATTCAGAACAACAGTGCTGTTGCCTAGGGGCCATAATGACAAAATATTGCAGTGTTTTCAGCTATTGTTATAGCATATAGGAATTTAAGCCTGAAGTTATGACATGTATCATGATGAATCATGATGAATCATGATGACCTATTTGCAAATCTGTCTTAATGAACTCATTGACAAGTTACAATCATTTTCACAGGTATTTAAGATCAATAATAAACGAGATTCGTCAAATAACAAAGCGATATTTATTAACAAACAAACTGAAACGAAAGGCTAAACATGTGTCGGCCATTAATATAAGTCAAATGTTAGGTATTGTTTAACAGGTACCAAGGAAGGTCACAAAAATCAGGTTCTACTATATATTATAGCAAAGATGTATTGCATATTCAAAGTGATAAAGATTTGGCTTTAAGTTAGTAAGTTTTAACTTACATTCTGATAGACTGATACATAAAAGCACCCTTCCTGGAGGACCTGCCGCCCCTCCCCCCCATCTCAAGTTTCCTCTAGCACACCTGTCAATCGGCTTGTTGCAAATTCTAAAGTACAAGTTAACTAGAACTAACCTTGCATAGTAGCTGCCTTGAGAGCAGCAAGCAAAACATCAACATTCTCAGATGCCTGTTCTGGAAGATCTGGTAGTTCCCTAAGAAATTATTATTTGATCATAATATTGGGTAATTCTAGAAAAGATCCTGACTCCCCCTACAGAGGAACTTTCTGCTGTCCAGAGGGGGAGGGTGGGGGATTCACCTCTGAAAATAGTAAAATGTACTAGGACTGTAGGACAACCAAAGGGGAGATAGGAGTCAAGGCCAGGGCTAGCAGGTAAAAGTTGGGGGGTGTAAGTCGAAAATTTCCGAATCACACAATTGTTTTCCGAATAAGTAGGGGTACACGCTGTAACCTACTGGGTGTTAACCTAGGGGGTTCGGGTTATAGGATCTCGGAAATGGCATTTCCCGCATTCTGAGAGCAATAATGAATTTGCCTGCACATTTCTACATTTGTGTAATGAACTTGATGGCGCAGCTGCCTGTGGTGTAGTAAACCGAATTAATGTTAACTAAAGTAAAATACTATGATTGTATCAGTTCTTTCTCACATCCGATATTAACGTAATTATAGCTATGTCCCTATGATAGTTAATTTGTACTAAAAAAATTGCTTTCTAGAGTTACTGACTCTGAGTTAAATTGATAGGTAAGCCAGTTATTGCAGTTTTCACAAGTTTTCATGAACATCAGCCAAATCTGCCTGTTATTAGGAAATGCATTTGGCATTCTCACATTTCGCAATTCACACTGGCGCGGTGCCACGGAGTCGATATACTATATACGTCTAATCGTCTATACATTTATTCTATTTAAAAAGAGCATAAATCGTAATGCAAAAATTATACGATTCATCAACAGGAATAGGATTTCAAACAGAGTAATGTGACTAATGTCCTCATGTTAGTCATGTCCTACTGTTCCTATTCACTAAATGTATGATTGTATAAACCAACCATATTTAATAAACCGGTAAACCATGCAAACACACAGACTCACAACGGCAACGTTTGCGCTAATTCAGTCGTCTTCAGGACCAACTGTTAAGCCCCATATCGATTTACTCATAGGTATAGACTCATAACTGAACTACTACCTAACTAATGGGTTATCTGGTGCGCCAGCCACTTTAAACCCAACATGCTTGTGCGCTTTCAGATGAGCGCTATGACACAATTCGTTGTATTTCCTCGGATAGTCCGAGTCAAATGTAGCGTGACAAACGAGACATTCTACTTTAAAGCGTTTCTTTTTCGGAGGCATAACGTTAAACAAAACTCGATATTTGGATATTTTAAAAGTTCCTCAACAACGTTTTTTACGGAAATTGGCCAGATTGCGGAAAAGTGAAAACGGACACCCTGCGCGGTCGTGAGCCTGTTTAAAATCTGGATAGACACTAGACAAAGCAAAGGTGTCATGCATTTAATAAGCCGACAAATATAGTTTTCTTATCCATGCGATAATGGGAATGTTAGGATTTTGTTCTTTTTGTAACCACTCTTGCTGTTTACTGACTTAGATTTTGTTTATCCAATGTTGCCGTAGTTTTCCGAATGACTAACTCAATTTTCCGAATATTCCAATCTCAAAAAAGTTGGGGGGTGCGTCACCCCCCCCAATACCCCCCCCTCACTACGGCCCTGGTCAAGGCTCCATGATGCCAATCACTGTTTGCTCCCAAAATTATGGAACATGGGCTTGCATCAGGAGTGTGCACCCTCAACAAATTTATCTCTCGAATCTGTAGTAGGTTTAGGGAAGCATGCAGGGGGGAGGTTGTGCACAGCATGCAGGGGGGAGGTTGTGCACAGCTTGCATATCTGCATTAAAAGCATACACTGACTTCAAGCTATTCTGAAATTTTGATTATTATGGATAACCTCTAGGAATTAGATCAATAATGTAGAATACCCAATATTCTTCTGCTTGTCACCACCATCTTCACATTGTCTATAAACACCTCCATCATCATCAGCAACAGAGCCTTCATGATCACCATCGCCTGCACCAAGAAAGTTAAATTCCCCGAGATTTGGAGGCTTCGTTGATCGACCTTTGCCCGCCATGATAAAATCAAAGATCGCATGAGATCATCAATAAATCTCCATAACTTTGCTGTGATCGCAGCTTCGACTAAGAGCTGAGAAGTATATATACCGTCTTTTATATTCACCGCCACTTGCGAGCGAGGCTCTCAGATAGTGCTTCCACTTTAACACAGAAATAGAGACGTACAGAAGTCTGACTTCTCATTAAAAATGCGTAAGCTGTTTTTGCGAAAAAGCCGCCATGTTCTTAGCAAGTGCCACCGTCATGTCTATTCTGTGGTGCCGTCAAGAGAGGCAGTCACCCCCCTGAAAACATTCAAAATGGCGGCATGTGAAGGCGTGAAAAGTACGCAAATATGTGTTTGAAACATGGGCTAAAATATTGTAAATTGTCTTAAAATTTACCGACAGTAATATTTTTTGTTACTATCAAGTCTATGTGTGGAATGGGTTAATCAGAAAGAGATTTCACACCGAATTTTGACAATTTCACCTCGTGATTTTGGCATTTGATTTTGGTATTCGACGATTTGGACCCGTATTGTCTTGGATCATCCATGCAAGAGGTAAAGAAAATATGACCCTAAATGGATGGATTGGTTATCTAAAAGGATCAAACTATTTCTGTATTTCAAAGGAAGGATTTCAGTCATTTCACATTTCAGGGCTTGCCTTTGTTGGTTTTGTCTTCGCAAGAATTATTCAAGGGATATGTGTATAGAAAATTCATGATTAGCCTGGTTCCAGTATGGAATGTAATTTTTCTGTGCACCGGACAGTGAAACACACAATTGTTCTTGTGAACCAAACCTATGCAATGGTGTGCACTGATAGGACTTATTGGCCCATGTGCTGTCCACTATAATAGATATGTTGCACCAAAATTAACTGAAATCCAGACTGCAGAGTTGGGCACTTTTCGCCGAGATCTCGGGTGCGGAAAGCTTGGGTAAAATAGGTGCGGGTGCGTAAAATGACTTGCAGGTGCGCAAAATAACATTAAGTAAAAGTGCAAGTGCGGACAGTTGTAGCGAGGTGCGGGCGCACAATGCACAAGATCACGTAAAATATGTAAACTTCGTGGAATGCCTTTGCGGTATGCTGGATATTTTGCAGCCTGTAGTGTCACTGATGATCCGAGCCCAGCCGGTAAATTTGCCACCGTGGAAAATTATTGCATGGCACTCGCGAGTAACCGCACTTTTAGAGAAGTCGGAAAATGAATTGAAAAAAGTAAAGAATGGGTCTCAACCATCCAAATCCATTCTTCCAAAGCTTGCTACGCATTGGCAAGAGATCAATACCGGTAGACTTGGCAATAATGAAGATGAGCAGGAACCAGGAACCTTTCAGGTAATTGAACATTACATACTGAACTAATTACAACAATTTTCAATCAGACAATCATGCATAAATTTTTTTTTCTAAAATGTTAATTGATTGAAGTTGTAGTAAACATGCTAATATACATTCATATTTTAGACTGTTCCACTTTATTTCGGTTGGCTTGTGACTGATGAGAGTTCTGAAATAGTTAATGGAAAGAAAGTAACGACCTACACTTGGGCAGCCAGAAATCCACAAGATAGCCTTTGCCGAATTGATCGATTTTTGTTCCAGTCTCCGTCTTTCAATTTCCGCTCGATTTCGTCATGCTGTTCCCAACGTCACAAAAGAATTCTACAATATGTTTGATTTCGAAAAAGCCTTAACTCATCTCTGCAATTTTACAGTCGAGAACGGGAAGCTGATCATGAGCAGAGAGATCAAATGGGAAATGGATGGAGTGGAGGAATTCAATTCTTTTTAAAGGTTGTTTGCAATCTTCCCCATGTCCGCTCTCTCCGACAGTGATAGTTCGTTGATGCTCTTGCCGCACAATAGTGTTATCGTTTTCAAAAGACTGAAAGACACACTGGAGAAAATAATTTGGTTTGGCTTGGGAAATGTAGATCTATTTGTTGATCTAAAAGGCGACACAGTTCCAGAGTTCAAGGAGAGCCACCTTGTTTCCATCATAGCTCTTGATAGCGAAAGTTTAGATCAAGATTTTAGTCTTGAATTCGCATCGGGGGTTGTAGTGAAAGCAAAACTAGAGGAAGATAATCTGATTGCTTCTTTTACAACGACAAGATCATTTTCGAGTCTCTGGGCAAGGAAATGTGCATTTCACTTGATGTAGCGCTAGCTGCTAGTGGCTGCGAATCCATAGTGGAGGATTCTATAGCCAGTGTTGTAACAGCGCATAAGAAAAGTGGCGGTCAAGGAAACGATGTTCTCGTTGAGCGTGCAATTGTCGACTGGAGCATTCCCGACCCGATAATTTGTCCTAAAACAATGACGGAGATAGGAAATCTTTACACTGTTGGCAACAAGAAGCTAGGAATTGAAAGACATCGTTTGCCACAGTATTTTGATGAGCGTGAACGAGCGATAAGAAGGCATGATGTGAGCAAAGTTGTAGATAGGCTCCGGCGAACTGAGAAGCCCAGATGCCCACATATAATTCAAGCTGACCAGTGACCAAATTACCAAGAGAAATCTTGCAATAGAGCCTTGATATTATACATTGACCGACTGACTACAGCAATGAATCAAGGAAACTTGCTGTCTGGCTGTAGCAGAATGGATATTTCTAATAATCTATCATGTTTAACTTCTAATTGCATGTAGCAAATCGTAGTTTCTGGTTTTAAGACAATACGTGGATAATAAAATCATTTAGGGACAGGTGAATAGGTTTTCTAGTGAACCGATTTTCAGCTATGAAACACATTGCGCAACGCATGTAATGTATTGAACAATATATATATATATATATTGCGCAACATATATATTGTGCAACTCAGGTGCGCAGAAATTTTCAAGAAATATAATATCGGGTGCGGCTGTGCCCAACTCTGCAGTCTGGAAGTTGAGCAATTTTTGAGCAAATGTATTGATCAACTTGAGGAAAAGAATTGATGCAATATTTTATCAACACTTCCATTGCATCGACAGTAAAGATACAAATATGATAATATATATATACTGTATGTATATAAAATACTATAAAACACTGTGTTGGTTTGAACCTGTCATTTGTGCATCAGTCAAATCAAAGTGTGTTCATCCCCCACTCATGACTCATGCATTTGTCATCCCCCACTCATGCATTTACCTAAGGGGCCGCATCCATATTCATGTTGCCACGCTTAGAGTGGGTGGGTGGGTTTTATGTCTATTGTCTCAACGTTTAATCATGGCAAAATGACAATTTTGTGAAAATTTTGAAGAATTTGAGAACTACAATGTTGATATTCAAATAAAGTAATTTTCCCAATATATACATTCATTCCTGCAGTATATCATCCATTCAAAGTCGTTAAATATAAAACATTCTTAATGACGACTATTTCGACCTATATTGGAAGTTCAAAGAAGTGCTTTGAAAATTAGTGGAAGCACTGTTTCCATTGAAATAAAATCGTAACAAACTTTCGCTATTTTCGTGGCCAAAATATGACTGCCACGCTCGACATTATTACGGCTGGGTGGGTGGGTACAAGCGTAAGCGTCGATTCAACGTCTAGCGTGGCAACATGAATATGGATGCGGCCCCTAAATTACCACTTGCCCAGGTGGAGCGGAAAATCAGGAGCAATTCCCCCACCCATAAATTTTTTAGCCGTGAAATAATTTTTATAATAGGCTTGCATATTTGGCTGCAAACCCATGGACTCTATGTCAAATAGATAACCCACAATGGTCAGGGACAGGGGCGCACAATAGGGGGGGTGTGGGGGGGGGGGTTTGACACCCCCTCATAATTTTCCGTCCGGAACGCGTTCCTCAATGCGTTCCATTTGCGTTCCATTTGCGTTCCTAAGCCTTCCAATTTGCGTTCCAATTTGCGTTCCGCTTTTCCCGGAACGCGTCCACTTCACTGCGGAACGTGTTCCGGTTACACTCGTAATGAATTGAATTGAATTGAATTGAATTTTATTACAAAATCTGAATGGCAGCTAAGAGCTGAATTGTACAGAGTTGACATTTAAATTACATGATAAAAACTAATACATATAGTAATATATACGGTATATTAAAACTAAAATTTATATTACAATTAAAATGAATCATTATATGATACGATACTAGAAGGAATAAAACTTTTACTAAATCTTGTAGTCTTACAATTAATTAAGTTAATATGCTGATCGTTACGTAGATTGTAAGTACGTAAGTCCTCGCGTTTATTAGGGATGAGTTCATTCAACTTATTTTCCGGGTTGAGAAGTTTCTTAAAATAGGATTTACATAAATTATTTCGTCTTTGAGAGAGCAAGGATATTTCATAAACTTCCAAGGCTTTGCGGTATGACAGGTCAGGACATATTATTCGTAGGGCTCGCTTCTGAATTCTTTCAATTTCTTCCTTTAAGTAGTCAGGGGAGTTTAAGTTCCAAACCTGGCATGCATATTCAAGCACAGGTCGTATACATGTGGTATAGACTTGAATTAGAGAACTCCCTCCAAGACCGCTGCGTTTAAGCACTCGGAGAAAAAAAAGTCTCTTTGATGCCTTGTATACTATGTGTTCAACATGTAAGTTCCAACTAAGATCAGAAGAAAAGTACAGACCAAGAACCTTTGCTGATAAAACTGGGGACATACAGTGATCTTTAATAAACAATGGTCGAAGATTAGGGACGTCCTTAGCGAACGAGATAATTAGCTCTTTGCATTTAGAACGATTAAGCATCATATCATTTTCCGTGCACCATTGATCGATATTATTAATAACGGATTGCAGGTTACTTTGACAACCTTTACCGATTGTTTCTGAGAGACTAGTGTCGTCAACATATTTCCATCTATCTTTGTGGTTAATAGCCAAATCGTTGACCATGATGAGAAAAAGTAATGGGCCAAGGATTGTACCTTGCGGGACGCCTCCATTTACCAAGGACCAATCAGAGAACGAAGAACCCAATTTCACCCTCTGTCTTCTTTGCATCAGGAAATCAATAACCCAGTTTATTAAGGATTTATCAATATTTAGTAATTGCATCTTTTTATCAGGATTTTGTGGTTGATTCTGTCGAATGCTTTACTAAAGTCAAGCAGAAAAACACGAACAGTCTCGCCATTGCCGTCTGTGTTAGAATACCAACAGTGGAACATGCTAATTAATGCGTCTATCGTAGAAGAGCCTTTTAACGATCCAAATTGCTTTGGGTCCAACTGAGACTTAATGGTATCCATAATCCATTGAAATGGAAATGATTCAAGAACTTTTGAGAGCGTGGCGGTCAGAGATATAGGTCGCAGGTCTGAAGATATATCCGTGACCGGGGATGTCTTAGGGACTGGAACGACATTTGCATCTTTCCACTGCGTTGGAACTTGTGCTTGTTTAATGGAGGCATTAAAAATCATTGTCACAGGTTCTGAAATCTCCATTGAAAAGTTATTGAGAATCCAATTTGGCAGAGAGTCTGGACCAGGAGCTTTATTCGATTTAACTGCTTTTAAACGCGATTCGACATCAACAACGGAGATAGGGTACAAAACGGTAGGTTCTTCCACAGATAATTTATCAGTAATTGAAAGCGGCGGTAACGATTTAGTGGCGGCTAAAAACCCGTTATTAACAGCGAGTGCTAAGTCTCGTCCCTGCAAGATAGTTCCATTCACCTCTGCAGAATGGAAGGCAGGCTTTAAAGAAAAGCCAGCTAGGTTTTTAATAGCACTCCACCATTTCCTTGGCTTTGAATTTTTTAAATGATTCACTTGAGACTCGAAGTATTTAGACTTTGCCTGTTTCACGACGTGAATTACTTTATTTCGCAATTTGTTGTATTCAATTGTATTTCCCAAGGCAAAGGCCTTTTGTCTTTGGGAGATGAGGAGTTTGATTTCAGGAGTAATCCACGCTTTGTCTCTACAGTGAAGTTTAACAGCTTTTTGGGGAAAAATTGTGTCCAAACCCATGAGAATAATGTCATAAAACAGGTCACACATTTTTTGACAATCGGGTAGCTGCGAAAGTACATTCCAGTTAAGATCCAATGAAACCGGCCATCCTCGGAAATTATCGCGATTTCCCGAGTATTAATTAGCGTCACTTACTCACTTTCACATTTTGTGTTTACACTGAGAGCTATGGGGAAACTTTCGGAATATGCGAGAAAAAGAATAATTTCTTTACGTGTAATTCCACTCTGGATTGTATTGTCGCATACTCCAAGCTGATTCGTAATGCTGTATCTCTGAGCTTTACTAACTTGTATATTTTTCAGGGAAATGTGCAGTCGATGGATGATATAATACAAGGATCATTTGAAGTTACTGATGGACATTCATACTGTATGGAGCTTATTTCACAGGATGCAATAACAACATTAACTGTTACCTGTCTTCTTCTCCAGGACTATTCACTAAATAACACAATGTTACAGGTATAACAGTATACTTAATTGTTGAGTAAAGATTTAAACTAACTAGTATTTATCACCAAAACTGCAGGTGTATTGTAAGGCCAGAAATAACATAGATATTTTGATATAAAGACCTTCTGATACATGTACAGTACTGCTCAGAAATAACCTAACAGAAAACGCGTTCGGAACGCGTCCGGAACGCGTTCGTCAATGCGTTCCATTTGCGTTCCATTTGCGTTCCTAAGCGTTCCAATTTGCGTTCCATTTGCGTTCCGCTTTTACCGGAACGCGTCCCGGAACCACTGCGGAACGCGTTCCGGTTACACTCGTAATGAAACCGGCCATCGTCGGAAATTATCGCGATTTCCCGAGTATTAATTAGCGTCACTTACTCACTTTCACATTTTGTGTTTACACTGAGAGCTATGGGGAAACTTTCGGAATATGCGAGAAAAATAATAATGTCAAACTTGTCAAAGTAATTTGAGCACTTAGGTGCGGTTGGCCAGCAATCTATTGTTGTATTTAGCTATCATGGCGGTTAGAAAAGCAAAAACTTGTCATAGTACGTACACACGTGCAATTGGCAAATAAAACTTGCCATATGACAACTTGTCATAGAAAACTTGCTCGTCTGTATTTAACGGCTTATTAGGAAAACCATTCATACACATACTATACAGTCAATCAAAACAATTTTTAAGAACACTTTTTCTCAAGTTTTGATTGGTTGACCAGAACGAACGCATGTGTTACTCGACTTTGCACACTCGGACCACTCGGCGTCTTGTCTACATTTTACTGTATGTTGCAGTAGTACTATCCAAATAAAATTCACGCACGAATTTAATACAATAAGGGGCCGATTACATGGAGATTTTCATCATGCTAACAGGAATCCCTATGCAAAGGTAAAAGCATTTTATTTATTTGATTTCGTGCGTACCTAACGCAGACCTTATAATAGGTGCGTGAACCTAACACGAGGTTTAAATATTCCAAAACTCGTATTCGAATATCGTGAAGTAATATCAGTAATTTTCAATTAAACAGTTAACATTTTCAGTTGATTACTTTTGCTATATGGTTACCGACTGGTGATAGCTATTTTGTTGTAATGCTTGGAATTTTTTGTACTAAATATAAATTCTATAACTCACACTGATGTTCCTGTTTTATTTTGGTCTCCACCAGCCAGCAGTAATGGATGTTGCCTACAGTTAACACCTTATGCCTTGGAGAGGATGTCAAGTGTCAAGGATTTCCCGACATTTCGCTCTTTAATGGAAGAATGGAGTAACAGGACTGAACTTTCATCTATCAATGAGAAATGGTAGTTTTTTAATTGATATACATCCACGAACTGGTAAAATGCATGCATGGGTATATTTGGTTATAGTTGTCATGCATAGTCGCATAGAGAGATTATATATGCATGCATATTAATATATTGTGATAGATGCATGTATAAGACTAAGAGGCTGACATTTAATTCTAATCTGTTTTAGTAATAAAATTTTTAAAGCTAAACTTTTAAAAACATTTCTTTTTAACCAAGCTTATTGCTATAAGTGCATGTTGTTTTTTTTTGTAACGGTTGCCATCATGCATGTATCTTTGGTAATGAGCATCGAGAAAATTTTATAAATGCGCATTGGAGAAATAAATAGTTATTCATATTATTACAAAGTTTTCTGAATTATGTTCTATAGTTAAATGCGATTATTGAGCGTAATATTTATACGGTATGATGAGCCAAATGGGAGAAGTGACCACCAATATATATACGGCAATAGTTATACTATATATTAAGTAAATGAAGAGAGATTCACGAATCTCCTATAGTGCATGGCTCTGCCATCTGTGCATATACATACCACCAGTTGTATATTACGTAAAAATAAATCCAATTAATACCCTTTTGGACATGCAATTGTTTTGTTTTTAGATCAAATTTATATGGGGACGAATTTGTAAATGGAGTCAAGGAGGGAGAGTTTCCTATATAGGGGGACGAGATTCCAACAGATTTCGCCCACGGGGCCGGGGTGAATTTTCTTTCTAAAGGGGCGAATTTTTTTGGGTGGGGGCTAAAATCCTGTGTCACCTGAACTTATAGGATACAAGTCGTATATGACTTGCATCCAGCTTTCGCGGTATATATGCCTCTGCCTGATGATTCTTTTACAGATGAAACAGTTTTGAGGTAAGCGAAAATCTATAATTTGCTCTAACTATATGTGTTGTCGAGCACTCTTTGCGTTTCGTAGACCTAAACCTACACGTATATATATATATATATATATATATACAATTAACCTCACAGATATATACATGTATATACAATTAACCTCACAGAGTGCTCAACAACACATGCAAGTGTCCTTCACTTGTGTCCACACAAAAATGAATGCGGAAATTACAGACCTATATCCGTCATATCGGCAATTTCAAAAATGCTAGAGAAAATAGTTTATAACCAACTTCTCAATTTTCTGAATGACAACAAAATAATTACAAAACGCCAATCTGGCTTCCGTAAATATCACTCTACTGAAACTGCTCTTTTGCAAACAACCAATGAATATTTAATGAATATGGATAAAGGCTTAATAAATGGTGTCTTGTTTCTTGATCTCAAAAAGGCATTCGATACAGTCGACCACAAAATCCTTCTTGCTAAACTTGAACTATACGGAGTTAAAGGTGTAGCCCTTAACTTCTTCAAATCGTACTTAACCAATAGGAGTCAATTATGTACAGTCCAAGGTACAAATTCCCAACTGAAAAAGATAAGTTGCGGAGTCCCACAGGGATCAAACTTAGGACCGTTATTATTCTCATTGTACATAAACGATCTTCCTAATTGTCTCGAACAAACAGAGGCATCTATGTTTGCAGATGACACAAATATATTAAGCATTGGTAATTCACCTGCGGACATAGAAGTGAAACTAAACAATGATTTGCACAACGTCAATAACTGGTTAATAGCAAACAAGCTTACTTTAAACGTTCAACAAACTGAAGTTATGCTAATAGCCTCTAAACGAAAATTGAAACAATTCTCACATGACCCATGTATACTGATTGGTAATCATAACATCAAACAGGTAACCAATAAAAAAGTACTGGGAATTACTTTAGACGATGAATTGAGATGGCATAAACACAATGATCTTCAATGCAAAAAACTATCCAAGAGCATTGCCTTATTAAGACGAGCCAAACGATTTGTTAGCCAAAACGTGTTAATTAACATGTACAACTCACTAGTCTTACCTCACTTTACCTATTGCTCCAATGTGTGGAATGACGGCAGTCGTACACATACTGACAAGCTTTTAAAAATGCAAAAACGAGCGGCTAGAATTATCACAGGGTCAACTTACGAAGTAAGATCGAAAGATATATTTAATATTTTACACTGGGAACCAATTGAAACCACTCTTAAGAAAAGAGAAATGATAATGACATTTAAGGCCTTACAAGGCCAACTGCCAGAATGTATGACTAACATCTTTAAAATTTGCCAAAATGATATGTACCCGTTAAGAAGTAATGACTGTAAACTTTACTTGGAAAAACCTAAAACAGACTTCTTGAAGAAATCGTTTTCATATCGAGGTGCTGCATCATGGAACAATCTTCCAAATGATGTTGCCAACAACTACAAAGAGCTCTCCATAAGTAACTTCAAAACTTTAATCCACAACTATTTCACCAATTTGGAGAGAAATAGTGTGTGACAACCACCTGTGGGGCGGATTCTGATCCGAAGGAGTAATTTTTGGGTCTGGGAGGGTTAACATAACATACTATTTCTAGTTATATACGTGATTCATTCTAAGTTTTATATATAGTGTTCACTGCATGGGCTTTCTTTTTTTTATATAGTCAGTATGTATAATAGATTTTTCATATTTGTAAATATCCTAACGGCCCCTTGAAAAGCAGTTTAATCTGAAGGGCTACCGTTTTTAAATAAGATGAATAATAATAATAATAATAATAATAAGACACTTCACGCATGTCTGGATGCGCATGTGTCTGAGTATTGTACCACATGCGCTTGGTGAGGGCAAGAGTATGGTGTATAAATACGAAGTCACTCGCATCTAGACTGCGTTACAAGCTGCACTGACGAGCCGTTGAACGGCGAAACATGCATGTCTGCAGATTTGACTATATATATATATAAACATTGTATACCCCAATGATCTTTGTCGCCTATACGGAGAAGTCGAAGAAGAAGAAATACTGTTGCCAATTTGAAAGCCATGGCTTTTTCCTTGAATGCAAATGATTCGTCAATGAATCTAAATAAGGGATTATATAATAGCGTCCTGTTTAAGATGCCTCAATTTTTCATGCAAGTTACAATCAGTGTCAAAATACGTGGATCGACAGGGTTAAAGCAGTAATGTTACTCCTTCTGTTTTCAATGTTGCTATTTTTCATTAATATTTGTGTTCCGTACAGTGTAGTTGTCGATAATTCTGCATTCAATACATTCAATGTTGAAGGGTATATAGATGTGAATTTGCGCAAATAGCTATTAACAAGAAGACCCTTTCGAAATAAGTGTCCCATGCATGCAGTACTATCAGTATATAATGTCACTGGTTGTAGCTAACTTAATTGTAATGCTACTTTAAAACCATGTTAAGTATGAAAATGAGACGACATCTATTGTAGTGATGTTTAAAGCTATCTTGAAACATTTACGATAAAACGATACCATTATACCAACATGGTATCGTATCATGATAAAATATGATGAAACGCACACGATAATACACTGTATAAGCGTATTTTATAATTGTATCGTGTGTAAACAGTGTCTGCAAATATAATTCAATATTGCATCACAAACCTTTGGCAAATGAGTAATAAATGCGAACTGTCACTGATTAAACGTTCGTTCAAGAAGAGTTCGTAATCTGTGAGATCTGTTGGGTGGTTAATAAAATAGTGCTTGTGGTCATCTCGCTTCACAAACTGACCATCATTACTTATTTGAATCTGAAAAAGGAAATACGCCATTATTAAGGCCTAAAAAGAATGGTATGTTGCATGCTAAAAATGGTCGGATTATTTCTATTTAAATTGCTCGTGTATCAATCTCATGTATCATTGAGAATATTGGAACTAGTGCCGATTAGTTACAAAAAGAGCGTCTCATGCACTTGATGTCTGACTGTGTGATATCAAGTTCGTGTGATGACGAATTTCAGTGAATATGCCGTCGGAAAATGATTTTTTAATCAAATTGTCCTGTATGATAATAATAATAATATCATTTTGTGGTTGATTTTAGTGTAAATGGCTGTTTTTACGCTAGGGACGAATTATCCATCCGGACGAACTTGGGAAATCATTTGTAGGTTCTAAGTTCATGTTACGCACACAATAGGGTTAGGGTTAGGGTTAGGAATTGGGGTCAATTAAGATCAAAGAGAAATATTCGTGACTCGTAACATTGCCTTCTAGACCATTTGTAGTTCGTCTGATTATGCGTCTTCAGTATAAATACGGGCACAAGACGCATTATGCGTCTAGACGAACTATGTTCGATAGTTCGTATTCAGCTACGCACAACCGATGATAGTTCGTCTAGACGTATACCGTAATCTCGGTTATAATTCCATGACACGCAATCACGAATATTTCTCTTTGATCTTGACCCCAATCCCTAACCCTATTTCGTGCGTGTCATGGAATTGTAACCGTAATCTCTCTATTAATAAGCCCCCTCTGTCAAATAACCCCCACCCCCTTTTTTTAAAAAGAAGAAGAAACTTATTAAGTTCCCTTTCTAATAACCGCTCCCCCTTCTAATATGCCCCCACTCAGACAAAAAAACGAGTGTTTTGATAAGATTTTCCGGTTTTCTTTACACATTGTATTGTGCTTGAACAAAATTATCATATCCGTTTACGGAAAAATAAATAAATCCACCTCTTAAATAACCCCCCCCCCCTCCAATAAGTCTCCCTCCAATGGTGTCTGAAAATAATAAGTCCCCGGGAGGGAGGCTTATTAGACAGATTACGCTAATGCATTTGTGCCTGTCTTTATGCTGAAGACGCATAACAAAGATAGTTTATTCGTATGGTTATTCGTCGGATTTATTCGTCCTGTCTTTACACCAGACGAATGTAGGAGACGCATTATGCATCCAGACGGACAAAAATACGTCTCTAGTATAAAAAGGCCAATTATAGAATTTCCTAAACATGATCATTGGGAAGTTCTACTTGCCGCTGACAATCCATTTGCAATTAAGAAATACAATATACTGAATTTAGGTGCTTACCTCTTTTGAGAGGCACCAGTAGCCCGTCTCTTTTTGGCGCCCAATTACCTCGACGGCATGAAACGCTTTTGGAGTCCCTGCATAGTATTCTTCCTTCAGGAAATTATAATATGCCTCGATGTCCCTCGCATTGGCATCACTTATATTGAAAAGTCCACCACCAAATGCGCTTCGTGTCTTTTCGAGAAATTTTGGTTTCGAATCGAAAGCATTGGCTGGTATTACTATCCTCCTGTAACATAGAAAGTGTGGAAAATCGATTAATTACCACGAAGTGATGAAATGGCAAATTAGTCCAGCATGCTAGTCTAATAAGACCTGTACTGGCGAACAAGTTTTCCTTGACATGGAGCCATGTTTAAAAGTGTGAAGTTTTGAACATGGGAATTTGCTCGTGTGTACGCAGACAAGGACTTTTTAATGCCTAATGGGCACCGTGCCTATTTATATTGGGGAGAGCCACCCCACATTCTAGTGATTTTTGACTTGGGATCCCATCTATTCAATTAATTTTTAGGTGTTATTTATCATTCAAATTAGTTTGTTCTTTCTGTCTTTCTTCGTTTTTCGCTACTTGTTCGCAATACGCCATGTTGGAAAATCGACGCATTGTTTTGCGCATGCTCAAACTAGATTACTTCCGGAATATTTTCGCATTTTGGGCACGGTGCCGCTCGCTAGACGGGCCGAGACTACCTCGTCAGGAAGTCTCGGCACCTTCAATTTTTTGGGCACCGGTGCCGATTTTTGTCGCGTTTATACGACGGGTGCCTACTTTTAGGAGTGTCGTGCCCAATACGCTTGTCGTGCAAATCGGCCTTTAATCCGACCAATAACACAATTTGAAGCAAATGATTGCAGTAAGCATGATATGCTGATGTCTACTGAAACTACAATTTAAACACAAATCTACACCATTCACCAAGCACCATTCTTCCTAGAACTAAAGTGGAATTGAAGTCAAGGCACAATGTCCGTCGAACAATGGTCGGACAATTGCCCGTAATGATTTTCACTTGCCACGGGCAAGCGTTAAGTGACACGAACAAGGAAGGCTTCAACTCAAAGGACTTATAATTATGTAAAGGACGGGGTTTAAGGATATTGCTCATAAACAGATATTCGCTTCGGCAAATATTAACATTGACCTTGGTCTGAATAACATTTGACATCATTCTCATCCTCATTAATTAATCAGTCGAGATTAGACTGTGCGTTGAGTTTACGATTAAATTATAGTATCAACAGGACTATTTAATATAAGAGGAAATAATACAGTACCTTCGTTCGTATTGACCAATAACCCGCGCCGCACAAGAACACACCCAGCTGCCACAACTTATTTCTCCCAAAAAACGTAACGTAAAATCTCCGAAGAGAACCCAGTCTTTGCCACTTTTCATATACGTCTGGCCTTGCTTTTCTGTGAACAACTCATGGAAAGACGTTTCCCCCCACTACATTGAAGAAAAAGACCAATACAGTGAAGTGAAAACAGAACCTGGTTAACAAAAGCTGATCTTATTTATCCCTCGATTGATCTCCCAAGATATATATTTAAGGGACTTTAAGATATGCTAAATCTACGACGCGGACGTGACGAAAAAACAGTCGCTAATGTTTGTAAAACCAGTTTTAATTTGTTTTTCTCGCGTCTCCAACTTTGTTTACCAACGGGAATCCATAGTTTTTACCCGTGCATAGTAGATGAAACTGTGAGAATAGCGACCGCGTTGTAGATCGTCACGTCCGCGTTGTAGATTTAGCATATACTTAAAGTCGCTATTAAATATGGTAAAACGCGGACTGGGATCATTGGATCAATAAAATTCGGAATTTTTACTCCAGTCCACGTTTTACTAATTGAGAGCAGTCAGTGTTTTTTGAAATGAAATGATGAAATTTTAGACCGGGCTGAAATTTTTGTCATGTAATCGAAAACTCCGTTTTATAAGGATTTTATCAGAAGCCCGGGCTGAAATTTCATCCCAGTTAGCCGGGCTGAAATTTCAGCCCGGGCTGAAAATCTCCATGTAATCGGCCCCTTATTGTATTAAATTCGTGCGTGAATTTTATTTGGATAGTACTACTGCAACATACAGTAAAATGTAGACAAGACGCCGAGTGGTCCGAGTGTGCAAAGTCGAGTAACACATGCGTTCGTTCTGGTCAACCAATCAAAACTTGAGAAAAAGTGTTCTTAAAAATTGTTTTGATTGACTGTATAGTATGTGTATGAATGGTTTTCCTAATAAGCCGTTAAATACAGACGAGCAAGTTTTCTATGACAAGTTGTCATATGGCAAGTTTTATTTGGCAATTGCACGTGTGTACGTACTATGAGAAGTTTTTGCTTTTCTAACCGCCATGATAGCTAAATACAACAATAGATTGCTGGCCAACCGCACCTAAGTGCTCAAATTACTTTGACAAGTTTGACATTATTATTTTTCTCGCATATTCCGAAAGTTTCCCCATAGCTCTCAGTGTAAACACAAAATGTGAAAGTGAGTAAGTGACGCTAATTAATACTCGGGAAATCGCGATAATTTCCGACGATGGCCGGTTTCATTACGAGTGTAACCGGAACGCGTTCCGCAGTGGTTCCGGGACGCGTTCCGGTAAAAGCGGAACGCAAATGGAACGCAAATTGGAACGCTTAGGAACGCAAATGGAACGCATTGACGAACGCGTTCCGGACGCGTTCCGAACGCGTTTTCTGTTAGGTTATTTCTGAGCAGTACTGTACATGTATCAGAAGGTCTTTATATCAAAATATCTATGTTATTTCTGGCCTTACAATACACCTGCAGTTTTGGTGATAAATACTAGTTAGTTTAAATCTTTACTCAACAATTAAGTATACTGTTATACCTGTAACATTGTGTTATTTAGTGAATAGTCCTGGAGAAGAAGACAGGTAACAGTTAATGTTGTTATTGCATCCTGTGAAATAAGCTCCATACAGTATGAATGTCCATCAGTAACTTCAAATGATCCTTGTATTATATCATCCATCGACTGCACATTTCCCTGAAAAATATACAAGTTAGTAAAGCTCAGAGATACAGCATTACGAATCAGCTTGGAGTATGCGACAATACAATCCAGAGTGGAATTACACGTGATGAAAAATCGATATGGAAAGTATTAAAGGACGTAACCTGTCGTAATAAGAAAAGTTCGATCCCAAGTTCAATCATTAGTGATGGAGTAACATATACTAAACCAAACATTATCTCGGAAGTTTTAAATGCCTATTTTACATCAGTGGCTAAATTCTTAGCATCAAAGCTGCCGAAAGTAGCCTTCTCCGGACAAAAGCCATCTCAATATCAGTGTTCCACCTTCAAATTGCAGAAAGTTAATATTGACTTTGTTTATAATCAATTACGTTCCATAAAACAAAACAAAGCAACTGGTTTGGACAACATAAGTGCTCGACTTATTAAACTTTCAGCACAAGTATTGGCTCCTTCTATAGCTACCCTATTAAACATGTCCATTGAAACTTACACCTTTCCAAAAATATGGAAATGTGCGAAGGTTATACCGTTGTTTAAATCAGGCGACCGAAATATTGCTTCAAATTATCGTCCAATATCTGTCTTGCCAACCTTAAGTAAAATATTGGAAAGAGTTGTGCATACTCAGTTTTACCAACATTTGATGGACAATAATCTCCTCACAAATGTTCAACACGGCTTTAGGTCTAAGCGTTCCACTACTTCAGCATTAGTTACATTCTAACACTTGGCAATATGGAAAATGGAAAGTTGTGTGGTGCGGTCTCTCTTGATCTCTCGAAAGCGTTTGACACCGTCGACCATGAAATCCTCCTTAAAAAATTACAGTGGGTTGGCGTATCTGATCTCGATCTCCGATGGTTTGAGTCCTACCTAAGCGACAGATCACAGAGAACTAATTGCGTTAATCATATGTCAAATACTTTGCCAGTTACGATCGGTGTTCCGCAGGGTAGTATATTGGGACCACTCTTGTTTATTGTTTATGTAAACGACCTGCCAGGAATTGTTGACCACTGTAAAGTATCCATATACGCTGATGACACGATTATATACTGTTTTTCATCATCAACGGCTGTTCTAGAAGATTCCCTTAACACAGACATCGCAGCTGTAGCAGAGTGGTTAAATATGAACAAACTGACACTCAACCTTACGAAGACCAAGTTAATGGTAATTGGTAGTGACAAAAAATGTAATGCTGTCTCTCTAACTGTTCAAGTAGCGGGAAATGAAGTAAAGGAAGTCAATAAATTGGAATATCTGGGTGTTACCCTAACATCGAATTTCAAATGGCATGAACACATAGAAAAATCAACAAGCGCATTGGACTTCTAAAACGGACAAAACATTTGCTTCCTCGCAGCTCTAGACTGTTGTTATATAATAGTCTTATTCTCCCAATCTTTGACTATGCTGATTTGATATGGGGCGATAAAGGGAATGAAACTCTGATGGCAAAATTGCAAATTTTGCAGAATAAGGCTGCAAAACAAATTTTAGATCGTCCTTGGTTTTCATCTGCTTCATGTGCCTTACACGACTTAGGATGGAAACCTTTGTCAAATCGTAGGTTCTATCATCGTTGTTTATATGTTTTTAAGTGTCTGAATAATCTTATTGATAATGATATAAACCTTTTATATAATAAAGACATTCACGACTATAATACTAGGGCCAAGAACAAATTAAGGCTCCCAAGAATAAAGAGAAACTGGGGTAAATATAAGGTAGATTACCACGCAATATCGGATTGGAACTCCTTAGATGAGCAGGTTACTGACTCAGACTCACTTAGTAAATTTAAGTCAACTTTTTTAAAATAGTATTAGTATATTGCATAGTATATTGACTTAGTGCATGCATGCATGTTGATTGTTGTAACATCTATATAGTATTCATAATTCGTTTTTAATATTTAGTCTTATTGTAAATAATCTTCACTTAATAGTGTCAGGACCTTTCTGAAAATCATGTTCTCGTGAGAAAGCTTCCTGACCTTTAATAAAGATCTTAATCTTAATCATCACACGTAAAGAAATTATTCTTTTTCTCGCATATTCCGAAAGTTTCCCCATAGCTCTCAGTGTAAACACAAAATGTGAAAGTGAGTAAGTGACGCTAATTAATACTCGGGAAATCGCGATAATTTCCGAGGATGGCCGGTTTCATTACGAGTGTAACCGGAACGCGTTCCGCAGTGGTTCCGGGACGCGTTCCGGTAAAAGCGGAACGCAAATTGGAACGCAAATTGGAACGCTTAGGAACGCAAATTGGAACGCTTAGGAACGCAAATGGAACGCATTGACGAACGCGTTCCGGACGGAAAATTATGAGGGGGTGTCACACAGTGCTGTGAGTAACTTCGTTACAAGTAACTAGTTAGATGTAATCGTTACTTTTTTGAGTAACTTTACCGGTAACTAGTTACTTTTTTCAGAAGGTAACTTGTAACGATAACTAGTTACATTTTCCGTCGAGAGCGCCGTTACTTTTTCCGATATCCAAGACCATGTTATACTCTTAAAAGTTAAAAGATGTTTATTCCAATACTCCCGACTTACGCTGAGTCATCGTTCAATCTCGTACCCAGGCTCGAATCTTCGTCACATGCCGCTGCTATAACGAGTACGATGTATCCGGTTCCAAATGCTTTCTTAATTTTAATAGCCGAATGAAAGAATAGATGTAACTAGTTACAAAAATTTTAAAGTAACTTTGTAACTGTAACTAGTTACTTTTTTTTATTGTAACTTGTATCAGTAACTAGTTACTTTTCTGATGATGTAACTGTAACTGTAACTAGTTACAAAAAATATGTAACTATTACAGCACTGGTGTCACACCCCCCCACACCCCCCCTATTGTGCGCCCCTGTCCCTGACCATTGTGGGTTATCTATTTGACATAGAGTCCATGGGTTTGCAGCCAAATATGCAAGCCTATTATAAAAATTATTTCACGGCTAAAAAATTTATGGGTGGGGGAATTGCTCCTGATTTTCCGCTCCACCTGGGCAAGTGGTAATTTAGGGGCCGCATCCATATTCATGTTGCCAAGCTAGACGTTGAATCGACGCTTACGCTTGTACCCACCCACCCAGCCGTAATAACGTCGAGCGTGGCAGTCATATTTTGGCCACGAAAATAGCGAAAGTTTGTTACGATTTTATTTCAATGGAAACAGTGCTTCCACTAATTTTCAAAGCACTTCTTTGAACTTCCAATATAGGTCGAAATAGTCGTCATTAAGAATGTTTTATATTTAACGACTTTGAATGGATGATATACTGCAGGAATGAATGTATATATTGGGAAAATTCCTTTATTTGAATATCAACATTGTAGTTCTCAAATTCTTCAAAATTTTCACAAAATTGTCATTTTGCCATGATTAAACGTTGAGACAATAGACATAAAACCCACCCACCCACTCTAAGCGTCGATTCCACGTCTAGCGTGGCAACATGAATATGGATGCGGCCCCTTACGTAAATGCATGAGTGGGGGATGACAAATGCATGAGTCATGAGTGGGGGATGAACACACTTTGATTTGACTGATGCACAAATGACAGGTTCAAACCAACACAGTGTTTTATAGTATTTTATATACATACAGTATATATATATTATCATATTTGTATCTTTACTGTCGATGCAATGGAAGTGTTGATAAAATATTGCATCAATTCTTTTCCTCAAGTTGATCAATACATTTGCTCAAAAATTGCTCAACTTCCTGTTTACTAGCATACTTGTTCCCAATTGGTCAATCAGTCACTGAAACGAATAGCCAGTGGTCCATTCACACACACAGGAAGTTGATCAATTTTTCAACGAATTAATTGATCAATTCTAGGTAATGAATTGATGCAATATTTTATCAACACTTCTAATGCATCGACAGTAATACTGTTATAGTACAATTTTTTCAAATTTGTTGTGACCTATGTTGTGATATAATGGTACTAACAATAAAGTATATATACCAGGGGCGGCTTAATCCATCGGGATTTCGGGAGATATACTTATAAAACTATAACAAGATACTTACAATTTGAGATTGTAGTTCACATTTGTCAGTATCGTCACAGAGACACAGACATCAACATATTTTATACTTTGTCCTTCTTCGCTGTCATTGAAAGATCGTGAAGACGAAGGTTTGGACGAAGCTAAAGTAGTGACATCTTTTATCACTCGAGATCGTTTTCTAACCATGTTTTTCTTTTTCTTTTTAACCTTTTTAAAGTCGTACTGTGCCATTCCACTCTTCTTAAATCCGCCATATTTTCCGAGCCCGATTATATCATTGGGGTCTGGGTGCGAATTTGCCCAGTGGTGACCAGTGAGCTCCATATATATCTGGAGTAAGAACCATAGAATTCAAATTTCCTATTCTATGTAAGAACTTTAGCCTCCTCCGCAGGCAACTCTTGGGGAAAAAACTTGTAATGTAGCGAATATTATCGAATATTATCTTGTAATGTAGCGAATATTTCGAATATTGTCGAATTTACTATTTTGACCGAGCATTAATTTAATAGAAGAATGAGTTCTAAAGTTAGGTGACAATTAGGGATAACTGGGAACGAAGCGAGGGGAGGAAAAAAGCGAGGAGAGTTTTTCCCCAAGAGTTGCCTGCGGAGGAGGCTATAAGAACTTCTAATGTTCGGCCAATATTTATTCAACATGATCTCTCGTCTCCTATGATGATATATGACATACCAACATACCCGCACGTATGATGCAGTGCATCATATACCTGCTTCTATATTTTTGTTCGGGGGGGGGGGGGGTTGTGGCGTGTGACGCGCGAGGGAGTCAAAATGGCGGAAAATATTTCAATCGTACAACATTGTCAACAAGAACAGCCCGATGATGCATTTGGCGCTACATCTTCCCCAATAGACAATAATTTACTTGATCAAGGTTTGTGGTTTTATATCCTCGCTATCCTTTTGGTACTGCTTTGAATTTTTGCGTACAAAATGCAAATTTTATGTAAATTTATTCAAATGATTTTGATCATATTTGTTCAATCATCAGTGAAAATGTTTTATAATTCCTAATTCTCGTCCGTTGAGAGCTGTTTTACTGAGTTTGATTATACTTCAATAATAAATATATATTCAGACTATATTGAATCTTAGATAATGCTGAGTGATTATTTGTTAATCATATACAGCTACCCCAACAAATACCCTGGGTACGAGGTTGACAGCTACCCTTGGTATATATATATTTACTTTATTCGTATCTGCGCACAGTCAGTCACTGAGTCACTCACAGCTAAACGTTTAATCATAGTTTATAGAAAGATAAACTAGTCCCAGTGTCAAAGATTTGCAAAGCAGGTTTTGATCGGTCTGTATATTGGTTGTACAATCTGCAAATTACTTGGTACAGTGCCACATGTATTGGAAACTGACATATTTTGCAACTTGGTACATATAATGGCTTAATGGGCCAGTATGGAATTCATGTAGGTGTTGTGCACCGGACATGTCCAGTGCACAATAGGCAATTTTGGTGCATAACCTGGTGCACAATTTTCAAATCAGTTATCCCTTGTGCACATATAATGCACATATACCTGTGGACAATGGAGAGATTGTATTTGGTTGTCAGTGCAAATATACTAGGTGACCTGCAATTGCTTTATCTGTATACCTGAAGAGGACCATCAATATGCAAGCAAATGGTGTTTTCGAGATTCAAAATCTCAAAATTTTCCATTGGGAGGGTGTCCTCAGCCCACACTACCAAATCCAACACTATAAATCTATATATAAATTCACTGTCTATGGCCTGGATTTTTTCCTAAATCTCTCCATCTATGACATGGAAGTAATTAAATTTTACATCAGTTTTATATTATGTATATACATATAGGCGTTTATTTGAAAGTGGACGTTTTGTTTATTAGATTATTTACTGTTGTAGTTTTTGTTGCTACCATAGTGTTTGATATATTTATGGGTACAACCAGAAAATATATCAAACTTATTGCTTAACATTGTAACATGCATGTGAGTATGCAACCCATAGAGATTATAAAAGAATAGAGGGGGCATTCTGTGATAAATTGAGGGATAATGGGGGCCCACAATGGGGGTCCCATTTATGTCCTATATGTAAGTCCATTGGCTATATAGCCCATTGGCTATATTGAAATCTCCTTAACAACACTGCCTTAGCAACAAGAAACTCACTTTATGAACAAATATTAAAAAAACCCTGCCCAAATTCAGTGAAAAACTATTCCTATGTGAGACAATTTGTTTTTAATTTTATGTTTAAAAATATGGAATTGATTTGAAGCAATGAAACTGCTTAGTGGAACTGGCATTGACTTCAAAGGCGGATGTTCACATGAGTGTTTCTCTGGCTTTGTTGCTCAACTTAAATAGACAAAAAAGGAAAACAAATCAATTATACCAGTTTTTTAGCAGGTTTATTCTCAATATATATTAAATATCAACATGTATTTAAAGTTTTAAAACACTTTTTACTGAATTTATGCCTTTTTATGGGGTTTTTCAGAAAAGACTGTTCCAGTGTAACGAGAAAGTTACATTCATGGTTAGTGGGTTAAAAATATGAGTAGATAGTCTGTTTAACCTATTAATACCCATTACTTTATTACATTTGCAATACATTTACCCCTCCTTATATTAATTGACGAGTTATCAACACTTTAACCCTCCTTATTGATGAGTTAACCAAGGCACGTAATTGATTAGGATGCATTGTTGCTTAATGAAGAGAAAAGCTACTGTCAGAGTAATGGTTCAGTCAATAGAGCTATTAATAATGGATACATAATGAGCACTCCCTAATATTTCATGAACTGTTAGATTATGAAGTCAATAAGTGCTCAATGAATAGCTAGATCAATTAATAGGGTAAAACAAAAAGGCCCAGCATTTTTTTATCTCAAACGAGTTCTTCTTTTCGCCAGTCAAAGAGGCTCGTATTGTCACTTCTGAAGATAAGGCTGAAAGAAAAAAAGCGGCATTATGCGGAGAGGGATGCGACAAAGATCTATTTGTACGATCTGCGCGCGAGATTGCAAGGATTAATGAATGAATTGTCGCTTGAAACAGACAAAGAACTTGTCAACTTGGGTCGGTATTGCTAGATCATTATATGCCTCACAAAGGGCAGCATTTCAGGTAATAGCTCAACTAACAATATGATTTAAAGTTAGTGTATGTTTCAAATGTGCTGTGAGTGTTAATAGTTTAATATTGTATGTGTTGATATTTGTCCTCTGATATGTTACATGAGCAAATAATACACCATTACACCTGCATCCTGTCAGTTATAATGAAAAATTACTATCTCACAATAAGAATTGTACATTTACAGTTCAAGATTACAATACAGCAAGAGAACAAAGAGATGGCTACCTGTATTTAGTGTAAATGTTTTGGTGCCTAAGCAGTATACTATACTGTATACATACATTCCTGAGTTGGTCAATCTGTCAATGTCTTCCTATACAAGAATTGCAGGTCACAAGATGATACACAGATTTAAAGTGAAAATTATAAACCTATTTTAGACATATTTTTGAAATGAAATACACTCTTTTTTTATAAGAACCAATTTAATAAGAACACTATTTCCCCAAAAAATAGAACAAAATAAGAACAAATTGAGGCTGACGATAATTGAGGTTTATAAATGTACTTTGTATAACTTTAACTTTCATACAGTGTCCAACATACGGTGTCCCTGTACACTACAGGACAGGTGCTACTGACTGTATGAACCCAAAATTCAATATCCCAGATTGACTGTACTGTAATCCTTAGACTAATCCTAAACCTAAACCTAATCTTATGTGATGTCATTGTAATTTAAATCCCCAAAAAGAGTGCATAATAAGAACAAGCTAAGGCTTGTTTTTACTGGTTCTTATAAAGAAAAGAGTGTAGCCAGAAATATAGTACGTAACTGCTGTATTTCAATTGTTATCATTTAATGTATGTTAAATACAAGACTAGTAAATTCACATTGATAAAATGTAAATAATTAGCAATAAAAAGTGCAATAAAAATGTAATAGTATTCAATTTGAATATGTTAGCAATATTTCAACAAATGTGTGATTCCTAAATATCCATAAAATTGAATTTCCTACTTAATGCTTGTTAAATCTTACAATAAAACAAGATTACCATGCCATTATTACATTCAGGCTCAGTCCATGATTAAAAAATACCAATGTGTGGCAAATTTGTTTTATAGTGATATGAAAGCTGAAGATAAAACAAGAATCCTTGTCTAAATGCTTGCTTTTTTGTTTCATTTTTGGCTTTCATACAATATATGTAGAAGGGAAAGGTTGCCATGTATTGGCATTTTATTATCACTGGGCTAATGTCAATATGTAGGGCTAGATCACATGGTGCGAAAAGGCGAACAGGCATATATCAACTACTACAGCACATGAAATTAATGTTCTTAATTTCAACCTCTTACTGTCGATGCAATGGAAGTGTTGATAAAATATTGCATCAATTATTTTCCTCAAGTTGATCAATACATTTATGTATTGATCAACTTGAGGAAAATAATTGATGCAATATTTTATCAACACTTCCATTGCATCGACAGTTAAAGCAAGGATACATAATCATTAAGTGTAATTACTTTAAAAAACCCAAACCTTTTGGTGTTAGCCAGAGCAATACGATGCTTTCTTGCCACTTAGCCCATTAACTGGCAGTACCTTAACACTGACGAATAAAATCGTCAGGCGTCAAACAGAGTGAAATACTAATATATGGAGCATTGCCTGCTAATGGGTTAACAATAGACACTAGCAGATAGTTTTGTTAGCCCATTAACTGTCAGTACCCTGCATTGCAATCTTCTACAACAAAACTTGTTCTTTAACTGTGTCGGCATAACATGGCAGTGCCCACAATGACACCAGCCTGGTATTGCATCTGCAGGTGGGTGTGGAGCTTCTGGACCATGTTGTGGTGGATCAGGTTGTGGGACCTCTGCAACAGGTTGTGGGATCTCTACACCAGGTTGTGGTTGATCCTGTTCTGGTAACTCACCATAGAGCAGCAAATACTAGTGGTTGTCTTCATAATAGCTCAGTAGCTATCCCCCTCAAAAGTCAAAACATCCACATCAATATTGTAAACCAAATTCTAAACGAATGAGTTTTTGCTTGATGGAAGTCATTAAATATCTGAAATAGGTGCATCTTTAAATAACGTATTTTTCAGTTTGATAGTATCTGGATTCTCATCCGGTCTTAAAATTATTGAAGAAATGCATGACCATCGCCTTGACGCCTTCTAAACTTTAGTCTAAAGTCTTCTACATGATATTAGAACCGCGGTCTATTTACCCGCTTTGTAAACAATACCACAAAATATAAGCGATTGAATTGAACTTACTGATGATTGCCCAAAGAAATTGGAATCGCTCGAGTGTTGACTTGAATCAGTATCTAAAATATCTTTGCGCAAATTCACACACACGATCTCAGGATGACAAGCAGTATTGGCCGCGAGACATCAGACATGCATTTCGTCGGCCATAAATTATCCTGGAGACACTTCCCTCTACAAGAACTGAAGAACACAGGGTTATGTCGTCTTTGTTTGGGATTTCTGCAGCACTTCTTGTTCGATTTGATCTAACTAAAACTTATTTCGTTGTCATAAAAGCAGTCGGCGAGAACGCAAAGGAAAAATAAATACACGCGTAAAAATTATGAGCCTGCTGTAAAACAGGATTGAACAATGTTGTGCTGCCCACATTGTTCATAGTTGTCAACAATATTGAACAACATTGTTGAGCCTGAATCAGGTGTAACAATGCTGATCAATATTGTTGACAACTATGAACAATGTGGGCAGCACAACATTGTTCAATCCTGTTTTCATCAACGTTGCAACAAGTTGATGATTTTTGGCCGTGTACAACAGGAAATACCGAAATACGTCATGTAAAAATTTTATTGCATAACGTAAACAATAGCATTGTTATGCGCAGAATATATGCGCAGAACGGACTGTACATCATCTTTAAACCCAGTGTTTCCACATGCAAGGATTTATCCTTGCAAAAGGAATTATCGCTCTTTGCAAGGAAAAATGCAAGGAATTAAATCTCACAAGGAATTTACAAGGATTTTTATCATATTTTTTAAATAGTGTAAATTCAAATATTCCCAATATCGCATAAACATAAAATGCTGTGAAGTCGCTTCCATACACATGAAATTGTATAATATAGCGGGTGTGTGAAGAAAAACACACTAATATAGTAATATTTGATCACATACACGAGAAAAAAATTGCGCGAATAAGTACGGGAATTATCAATTAAAACGACAAATTAGGGCGAATAAAGCGATACGTATTTACCGATTGCGCATACGTGTTGTTGAGCATAGTATTTATAATTATCTGAATCATCTCATAAATCAGTGTATGAGCATAGGTCGCCCAACTACTGCTGTTTATACACTTTTAAAAATAATGAAAACTATATCTTTTAATTGTCGTAGTTTGTGTTGCAAGTGCTTATTATTATGCATCTCATTAACTATGCTCGCACGCGACTGCCTATCTATTATATAATTATCCTAAGGTTGGCAACTTTATCAGAAACTATCAACAAATATAAATACATACATCGAAAACTTCGATGAAAACTAAAAATATAACGACAAATACTGCAAAAAAACTTAATACAAATGAACTTGGATACATTTACTAACTTTCTACACACTTTTTAGAAATAAAACGTGTTGAGAAATACTTAAATTTGTTCATTTAAAACTTTGTTTTGATAAAAATTTGTCGGCACTCATTTTGTCGTTAGGCGGGATCCAATTTGATCAACAAACGTCATCATCGGAAAAAATCCCGAAGCATTCCTATTGGCTGCTGAAAGGTCGGAAAATTTCCGAAGATTGCTCAATGAGAGAGCCAACCGGGGGGTGGGAGCACTGAGCTATACTATATTACTGGAGGTAGTGCTCGGCATAGAGATTATAAAAGAATAGAGGGGGCATCCGAGGTTAAATTTAGGGAAAAATTGAAGCTTCCTAATGGGGGCCCCTTGTAAGTCCCGGATGTAAGTCCCGTATGTGAAATCGCGCGCCCATTGGCTACATTTGAAATCTCCTTAGCAACGCTGCCTTAGCAACAAAAAAAAATTTTTTGAAAAAGTTTACGGCCCGTCTAAATTAAGCAAAATGTTAAAAAACCCGCCCAAATTCAGCGAAAAACTATTCCTATGTGAGCAAATTTGTCTTTAATTTGATGTTTAAAGATGTGGAGTTGGTGTGAAGCAATGAAACTGCTTAGTGGAACTGGCATTTAACTTAAAAGGCGGGTGTTTTCACTCTGCAGTCTGGGTGTTTCTCACTTGGTTGGTCAACTTTAAATAGACAAAAAAGGGAAACAAATCAATTATATCAGTTTTTAGCAGGTTTATTTTCAATATATATTAAATATTAACACATATTTAAAATTTTAAGACACATAGGAGTGTTTTTTACTGAATTTTTGGGAGTTTTTTCGTGTATTTCCCCCAGATTTTTCCCGTCCAAAAAACAATTTTTTTGTTGCTAAGGCAGTGTTGCTAAGGAGATTTCAAATGTAGCCAATGGATGCTCGATTTCACATACGGGACTTACATCCGGGACTTACAAGGGGCCCCCATTAGGAGCTTCAATTTTTCCCTTTTGTTGCCTAACATTTGTCAATTGGATGCCCCCTCTATTCTTTTATAATCTCTATGGTGCTCGGCATAAAAAAGTGAAGCAAAAAACATGGCGGATATTTGGCTTGCTGACGCCCACTGATCTGAGAGTACACTGGATAGAGCAACCTTACCTATGAAAAGTGAAGCCAGTTTTCGACGTGCAAATTTACTTCCGGAGCCCCAAAGCAGCGTGAATCAATATGGCGTTCTATGGGGAAATATATTTTCGAAGCCGATATCTCGCAATTGCTAGCAATTCACAAAGGCTATACAAGCTTGTTCACACTAATTTGAAAGAACACAATGTGACTATAGTTTTGTAGCAAGAAATGTCAAGAGTACGCTTATACATCGCAGTAAAATTGGTTTCAAGAGTGGCATATTCTGTGTCCATTTATAGGCAACTGTGACTTAAAATTCTGGAACTTTGCCTTGTAAATACGACATCGTGATACGATGTACTACAGAACATTTTAAGCAAACGGTAAGGAATCAATCGCCTGTTGACATTCGCTGTTTATTAAAACAAACGGGAGCTTACTAGTATATAAAATATTGAAGATAGTTTTTATCTTAGGAAATCTATTTCATGTCATTTTGGTATGTTTTGTTTGTCATGTTGGTATAATGTTTTGTAGCGAAAAGTGTATAAGTAACCGAAAACTATGAGAATTAATGATGTGCATGGCTATTAAAAGGTTGTTTTATTCTTAGATCTTGCTGTGATATCAAAGTCAAAGACTAGAAGAAATTTCATGGATGAATCTATTAATAAACCCTACATTTCTTGTGATATCAAACAGGCTATATTAAACTACTCTGTCTAACACCAGACAATATTAACTTGTCAAAGGGAGAGACACCAGCACTGTAGCATTAGCTGTTCTGTATCAACATTAAAATGTCTACCAACATTATAGTTATGTATTAATTGTACTGTTTCATTGTTGATTTCTGACTGAAGTTTTTAAAGTATACGTTGTGATAATGTCTCAATGGACTGTCAAAAGAAATATATCATATATATGTGCTTATATTTCCCTAAATATAGGAGCAATAAGCTCCTGTAAAGGGGCCTGTCATGGCATGTTTCTATACTATAGCTTTCTTATTTATTGCTGTATTTAACTCCTTTGTTTTGATAAAAACAGTTTTTGAAACCCTCAGACAGAAATACAAAACATGCGAAAGCAGTGAAACTGAAAAAGGCGCCAGTTTTGCATCTTTCGCACCTATTTTACAAACTGATCTCAATCTATTGTTTAATCATTTCTGCAATGATTTTCTAGTAACAAAATACAATGAATATCTTCACCTTACACCTCATGAAGTGAAATGAAATAAAACAGTTTGTTCCACTTGTTTATTCAATTTAGTAAAATTTACAGTGTGACATCATTTATACACTATATTAGTTAAGTAGAGATTTAAATAAGCAACATTCTTCCACAGCCCCTTAATCACTGCCCTTAATTATAATAGATCAGTGCTCCACAGGCATGTGAATTGCTGGTGTATAGATAACTGGCAAGAAGGCATGCTAGCATACAGACTGTGCTAGCCTGGTCCACATAAAAAATAATCATCCCTTAAGTAATTAGACCAACATGCTAAGTGCCCTCTTACCATTTAAATTTATTACTGCAAGAAAATTATTGTATCTAAATAAGTAACCAATAACATGCAGAATTAGTCTCTTCTGTGGGAAACTAATGTTTTAGTTTTCCTGATTTAATCTTTTTGATGGAACAGTTGAACATTTTGGTAAAACATTTTGTAATTGTAGCAATCTTGCCTACATTTTGCAAACAAAGAAATAAATTCAGTATATATGTTTCAAACCAATAGTTAGTCATTCCCCAGATGGGCTTGTCACTGACTATCTCATCAGTGACAAGATCAACTGGAAAAATGGTAATAAAAGCCTTTTTTTAATAAGAGGCACATTTTTTGCATGCTATATATACAATGTATTATTTATTATATTTACATGCTTTGTCAAAAATGACAGGCTCCTTTACAGGAGCTTATTGCTCCTATATTTAGGGAAATGTAAGCACATATTTATCAGTTATAGACCTGGAGCGAGGGGTATTCCATGCCTCAGGGTAATTTTTTGGGAATACCCCAAGTGAAAGGTCTATAAATGTTATATTATACCGAACCTTGTACGAACTGGGTACGAGCGGGGTATTCAAAAGTCGAATTCCCCACTCAAGCGTGGTATTCGACTTGAATACCATGCCCCGGGGAACGACTCAGGGTACAAGTTGCCAGGGGCATGGTATTCGCTCAAAAATACCACGGTCATGTGGTACAAGCCTAGTTCTCTGATTGGACAAACTTATTGTGAGGTATAATATATGTGATCTATTTCTTTTGACAGTCCAATGAGACATTATCACAACAAGTATACTTTAAAAATGTATATGCAATTGTACAATGAAAGTGTACAATTAATACATAACTATAATGTTGGTAGAGAACATTAATGTTGATACAGAACAGCTAATGCTACAGTGCTGGTGTCTCTCCCTTTGACAAGATAATATTGTCATCTGTTTTGACACAGAATAAGGAGACGAACGGTGTTTTGATTAAATCCATCTGATATTCTGATTGGTTTATTTTTTATCACGTGATCGCTTTTGTATTCACCATAAAAGCACATGTTTTTCCGCCTTCGCTCGAAACGTCGAAGTTCTTATTGTATTTTTCAGGTAGTTTTACACAACAGTCAACCGTCGAATAATGGTTATTATTATATACACAAGCTCTGGATATGAGTAGTTATAGCCTGGTTAATATCACAAGAAATGTAGGGTTTATTCATACACGTAGATTCATCCATGAAATTTCTTCTAGTCTTTGACTTTGATATCACAGCAAGATCTAAGAATAAAACAACCTTTTAATAGCCATGCACATCATTAATTCTCATAGTTTTCGGTTACTTATACACTTTTCGCTACAAAACATTATACCAACATGACAAACAAAACATACCAAAATGACATGAAATAGATTTCCTAAGATAAAAACTATCTTCAATATTTTATATACTAGTAAGCTCCCGTTTGTTTTAATAAACAGCGAATGTCAACAGGCGATTGATTCCTTACCGTTTGCTTAAAATGTTCTGTAGTACATCGTATCACGATGTCGTATTTACAAGGCAAAGTTCCAGAATTTTAAGTCACAGTTGCCTATAAATGGACACAGAATATGCCACTCTTGAAACCAATTTTACTGCGATGTATAAGCGTACTCTTGACATTTCTTGCTACAAAACTATAGTCACATTGTGTTCTTTCAAATTAGTGTGAACAAGCTTGTATAGCCTTTGTGAATTGCTAGCAATTGCGAGATATCGGCTTCGAAAATATATTTCCCCATAGAACGCCATATTGATTCACGCTGCTTTGGGGCTCCGGAAGTAAATTTGCACGTCGAAAACTGGCTTCACTTTTCATAGGTAAGGTTGCTCTATCCAGTGTACTCTCAGATCAGTGGGCGTCAGCAAGCCAAATATCCGCCATGTTTTTTGCTTCACTTTTTTATGCCGAGCACCATAGAGATTATAAAAGAATAGAGGGGGCATCCAATTGACAAATGTTAGGCAACAAAAGGGAAAAATTGAAGCTCCTAATGGGGGCCCCTTGTAAGTCCCGGATGTAAGTCCCGTATGTGAAATCGAGCATCCATTGGCTACATTTGAAATCTCCTTAGCAACGCTGCCTTAGCAACAAAAAAATTGTTTTTGACGGGAAAAATCTGGGCAAATACATGTTAAAAAACTCCCAAATTCAGCGAAAAACTATTCCTATGTGAGCAAATTTGTCTTTAAATTTGTGTTAATGTTTAATAGATGTGGAGTTGGTGTGAAAATGAAACTGCTAAGTGGAACTGGCATTTAACTTGATTTGTTTCCTGCAGTCTGGGTGTCTATTTGGTTGGTCAACCAAGTAAACAGACTGCAAAAAGGGAAACAAATCAATTATATGCCAGTTCCACTAAGCAGTTTCATTGCTTCAATATATATCTAAATATTAAACATCAAATTAAAGACAAATTTGCTCACATAGGAGTAGTTTTTCGCTGAATTTGGGCGGGTTTTTAACATTTTGCTTAATTTAGACCCGTAAACTTTTTCAAAAATTTTTTTGTTGCTAAGGCAGTGTTGCTAAGGAGATTTCAAATGTAGCCAATGGATGCTCGATTTCACATACGGGACTTACATCCGGGACTTACAAGGGGCCCCATTAGGAAGCTTCAATTTTCCCTAACATTTAACCTTGGATGCCCCTCTATTCTTTTATAATCTCTATGCCGAGCACTACCTCCAGTAATATAGTATAGCTCAGTGCTCCCACCCCCCGGTTGGCTCTCTCATTGAGCAATCTTCGGAAATTTTCCGACCTTTCAGCAGCCAATAGGAATGCTTCGGGATTTTTTCCGATGATGACGTTTGTTGATCAAATTGGATCCCGCCTAACGACAAAATGAGTGCCGACAAATTTTTATCAAAACAAAGTTTTAAATGAACAAATTTAAGTATTTCTCAACACGTTTTATTTCTAAAAAGTGTGTAGAAAGTTAGTAAATGTATCCAAGTTCATTTGTATTAAGTTTTTTTGCAGTATTTGTCGTTATATTTTTAGTTTTCATCGAAGTTTTCGATGTATGTATTTATATTTGTTGATAGTTTCTGATAAAGTTGCCAACCTTAGGATAATTATATAATAGATAGGCAGTCGCGTGCGTGCGAGCATAGTTAATGAGATGCATAATAATAAGCACTTGCAACACAACTACGAAAATTAAAAGATAGTTTTCATTATTTTTAAAAGTGTATAAACAGCAGTAGTTGGGCGACCTATGGTATGAGTCAGATGCCCTCGGCCCCTCGTCGGCCCGTGGCCGTCATCAAAATACATTAGCAAGTAATAGGAAGGCCTACATTACATACTACAGTACTTTAGTAGCTGTGTAGCATGGTTCTTTTACGCTAAAAAGCTGTTTAGAACTTAAAAAATCGTTAATTTTGACAGACGTCTGCAAGGAAAAATAGAAGGGACTTTAGAGATTTTTGCAAGGAATTTTGCCCGAAAATATGGAATTCTCAAGCTATAAATAAGGATTTTATTATTTTGGATGTGGAAACACTGTTTAAACCAGTGAGCTCCATATATATATATATAGAGCTCACTGCTTTAAACCAGTGAACTCAATTTTTGGTTACCTGGAACACAGAATAGATAATAGACTATTATCTATTCTGTGCCTGGAACGATAACAGGCGGTGAAAAGTGAAGCCGAAATAACAGTGCCTACCGCCTACCGTAGGCGGTAGCACAGATTAAGTATGAACAGATGTCTATCTTCTGTAAAAAGCTCGTCCCGCGGTCGCCATCTTACTGGCAAGTTGTGATGGCGTGTGCATGACGTGTATTCGTCATTTGTTATACGTCATTGCTTTCATGCCCTTTGACCTAATGCCTTGACATTTGCGGAAATGAAAAAAACCATTGGCCTTGCAATGTATGTCAATTAGTTAAACAAATTACTACTAAAATGGCAGAAAAGGCCGCGAGAAAATGCAAAACACTGATAGAAAAGTTGTTCGTGCTGACGCTATCAAACGTCGCCATCTTACAAGCAAGCATGATGGCGTGTGCATGACGTGTACATTTTGGGAAATTTGAGGACACGAAAGCCCTATGAAGTTACACTTCTGGTATATACTTATTCTGTGGCGGTAGGCACTGTTATTTCGGCCCGCCTACGCCATCAAACGTGATTGATTTCACAACGGCCAAAGTTCAAATAAGTTCACGAAAATAGAAAAAAAAAACCTGCACGATAGCTTATCTTATCCCATATTTTTATGGCTTTCATAAACTTTTTGCACAAACTAGCTTATACGCCTTATACGACTGACAAAAAACAAAATATTTTCGCTGTTAATTGAACAAAAACACTGAGAAAACTAACTTACTTCAGTCACTCAGTGACAAAGATATGTTTTCCTCCTAGTTTTCCTTCTGTAATCTTTTTTAGCCAGTTACAAAGTAGAAACTACTTCGATTTGCAAAAAAACTGTTGTTTTTTTCCAAAAAATAACACAAAAATAGAGTTTACGTACGGACCGCGCATTAAATAAGTTGTTGGGGACTGAAACTGACGTACGGACCATAGAGATTAGAGAGCTTAAGCAAGCGACGTTTTCACTGCTTTAAACCAGTGAGCTCCAGTGAGCTCTATATATATATATATCTGGAGTGAGAACTTATGTCCAAAAAGTGAAGCCAAAGATAGCGGAAATTGACGTCCAGTGCCAATCCCTTTCTATTGTTTTCGACCGCGCGGTTTGCACAAGCCGGCAAGGAGTGTGCCGAAATTTTGTGTTTTTACTCCGATTTAAACAATAACATCATGATTTTATGAACTAATAACTTGATTAGCGATG
The DNA here is from genome assembly GCA_016169945.1 of Trachythela sp. YZ-2020. Taxonomy (NCBI): domain Eukaryota; kingdom Metazoa; phylum Cnidaria; class Anthozoa; order Malacalcyonacea; family Clavulariidae; genus Trachythela; species Trachythela sp. YZ-2020. The sequence continues at coordinate 456,220 of JADLSH010000070.1, read as the reverse complement.
CGATCTGTTAGTATAAACTGGAATTAGCTAGAAAAATGGTACGAAAACTGTTTATGACCTTCATGAGTTTGGACGTCAATTGCCGCCATCTTTGGCTTCACTTGGCCTATTGGCCGAACATTAGAAGTTCTTTCTCCAGATATATATAGAGCTCACTGCTTTAAACATGTTTATTACTATATATATATAGTTTTGTGGTACCGTATAACTAGTGCACCACTATTCAGATAAAATAGCATATTCAATATATGACCTAGCTTAATTAACAACATAAAACAGACTTATAGATAATATGTATACAAACAATCAGTAATATTGTATACAGTATACAAGTATTGTTACAGTCAGTGGAAACACTATGTTGACAGAGGTTGGCAATTCGAAAGCCTTTGATTAATTGCTGATTACAGTAACTATGTGACACACCTTTAACAATTGTTTTACAACCATGATGACATTGAAAGCAGGACTAAGCATAACAGCTAGCCATTCAACGGACAATGACATGCCAAAATGCCTCTTTACCGGTCCTTTTTTTACTTCACTGATCGGTCACATTATATGGTAGCCTGCTCGCAAACTGAATTAAGGGGGGAAAATTCATTTTCCCCCCTTAATTCAGTTTGCGAGCAGGCTAATTATATGGGGAAGGATAGAATTTTTTTCTTAATCATTTAGTTCCCAAATTTGTTGTTGTCTGTTTCACTGTGAGTGTCTGTGTACCATGAAAAATCACATCTCGCTTGACGCTCATTAATACCTAATAGTGATATTTTTTAGTATTTGCTGTAATTTAGAAATTGCAGCAACAAAAGGGTCAGAAAATGTTGCAACCTAATTAATTTGCACCCAGATATAGGTAATTTTACAGTAAAAGGATAAGAATATTCCATACAGTTTGTTCATACTGTAAATGATTAATGATAACAAATGCCTCGTACCTAAGAGATTTCCCCATCATATAAAAACTAACAGTTGTTGATGGATTTACTTAGCTCGGATCGAGGATTGATAACGCTGGGGGGTTGAAGAGCAGAAGTAAATATTTTACATAGAAATGGCAAGTGCAGCATTTAGGCACAGAATAAGGATATATATACAGAAGGGCCACTCAGCGGTGCAACGTGTCCTCGGTTTTTTATGCAAAAATATGCAGTTTACTGGCCAGGAAAATGGCGGATCAGCCAGTTCGGCGTGCTTATTGGCCAGAAAAAGCAATTGACTGGCCAGAGAAATGGCGGCCAACATGCGTAATGCGATATGCGCGACCCCAAAAAATTCAAAGGTTCCCAAGAGAGTGAACCCTCTATATAATATTTACTCTATGATTTAGGTTTTGTTGTAATGTATGCCAGACAGTGTAATGTGAGCAGGGCCGGACATACGGGGGGTTTGGGGGGGTGTCACACCCCCCAGAAATTCTATTTGGAGTTTCAGTCGGCAGAAGTGCTATTTTAGTCGGCAGACAAAAATATTTTTGATGACTAACAGCAATGTAGTCGGTACAAGTTCGTTAGTCAGTCGGTTGAAAGGACCTTACACCCCCCCCCTGATAAATTTTCTGAGGACGGCCCTGAATGTGAGAAATGAGAGTAACAATGCATTCAATTCCAGCTGTTTATAAATGGAGTATTCTACTTACAGTATAAAATGGAATTGCCAACAAAGCGGTTCCCAGAAGACCAGTTGCATCTTTGCACTGTTGTTGAAGTCTGCAGGAACATCTGATTTGTGAGTAATTTCACAGGCAAGTATTATCATTATGAGTCGATGTTGGGAGGGAACTTGTGGGAAGTTTAAATTAAGGTTTATAAAGATTAAGGAATTTTTGAGAGCGTTGTAAGTACATGGTAGGAATATTAATGTGATGGTTAAATGTTTGTTTATCTATACGGATACTGTGCCACTAAACTCACTGTCATGTTTTGTCCTGGCAATTTTTTAGTGATCAGTTTATATACTTTAACTTTATCATCTGCATGTTTAGCTGGAAGTGAACAATGGATGTCTGTTAATTTTTGTGTGTGTTTTAAGCATGGCATACAGCATAGATAAACAAACATAATCATCACATTTTTCCTTAATCTTAATCGACTTTTAACCAACAATGTTTTTGCCAACATTGACTCAAAATGATGATACTCATGCACATGCGTTCCAAAGCAACCAACAGCATTCAATCGACCGAAATTACTCAACAGCGTGAAGATTCAAACATCGATTTGTTGACTAAGAAGTACCAAGTCGAAAACTCAGAAGAATAAGAATCCAGAGAACACAATAATTTTTAAATAATTATAATTCTATATAATGCCTGAATTGCAAATCTCAAGGTATCCGCTACAGCCGGTTCCACGTAATGTGCTGATCGCACATTGCGAAGAGCCTTGATGATCGCACATTGCGCGAAACAGGCTGTAGCGGATACCTTGAGGTAAGCGAAAAACTATATGTGCTCTATCTATATGATATCGAGCACTCTTGGGCATTTCGTGAACCAAAACACGCTCATATATACAGCCATATATATACAGTATTACTATATATAGGTTTAGGTCTACGAAACGCAGAGTGCTCTAATATATATATAGCTAATTCAAACTCTAAAACCTTAAACTCTAAGCGCCAAATTCAATCCCTATACTTGAAACTTCCCATAATGCTTTTCGCACTTAAGAGTTTAAGGTTTTAGAGTTTAAGGTTTGCAAAGGACAACCTTTTTTGAATTAGCTGTATACATATATATAATTTATTATATATATTTTGGCCTAGATGTTTGTCTAGGTTCACAAAATGTTAGATTTTAAGCACGAGTTTAAGCATCTCGCTCAATGCCGATGGAACAGAACGTTAAGGCTTTTAACGTTCAACAGTCTGTTCCATTGAACGAGATGCCCAAATTTAGATTAGTTCATTCTGCTATAGGGTCAGTACAATAAAGAAACAAGAAACCTCTTTTTCCCCTTGAGCTTCCTTTCCTGGCTGATGCACCTGCCTTTATTCAGTAGGAAAACTTATGATCAATTTTCTCAACAGGTTGTCAGAAGAAGTGCGATGAGTGTGGTTTTTTAAACCATATATATACGTAGAAATGATTGCTCGAACTGCAGTCGTTCCTTCGCAAAACGGAAAGTGAAAGAAACCGTTCAAAACAAGCAGCCTGCCTCAAAAACGAAAGAGAGAATGCTATCATATGTAAGTGATTTAATTTTCAAAAATTTCTTTATTCGCATGTGAACAAGGTTACAAGATACAAAGCTAGTTCTATATTTGCAATTTTTCTAAATACTATTATTTGTAAGACAATTCTTAAACGTTTCGACTACTCGTACTGCATACTATATGAACACTGGCATGCACTGCCTACGGCTATGCATTACTTTTTATCCGCAAGTTAAGTAACATTTGTCATAACAATCGACGTTCGCCGTACAAAGTTCATAAATCCGTTGCCTGCCGATAACTTCATGAAATAAAGTAGGAAACAAACTCCGAATAAAAGTTCCATCTTGAAACTCAACACTTGAGAAGAAACAAGAGGACACAAACATTTTGTAACATTTAGTTCTGGAATTCGTTTTCAACATCTTAAGCGTGCGCACACGATAGCTCTTGGTTTGGCTCGGCTCACCACCAAGCAAAATCATAGCTTAGCAAGTTACTCTCATATCAAACACGATAGATCGTTTTATCATGACCTCGCGAGGTAGCCAATTCTCAGCAAAAACCAATGGCACAGGAGAGAACGTGGCTGATCAAACCGCCTTGCGAGCTCTAGTAAGTTATTTATGTAGCCTTACACGAAATATAGAATTTAAAGCTAACCGTCACCCTAACTCCAATTCTAACTCTAACCCTATATATAATCACAGATATAATTCAAGCAGGGCTATACATGAGAGCTCTCGTGTGTCGCGGGCTTTATTAGCTTTAAAATTATATATAACATGCTCACATGTATTTGAATTGTAAATTATTTATCATCCAAAAGGTCGCTTCTTTCATAAGCGTACAACTGAAGGTAGGTTGTCCCCTGACTCGTCCCCAGTCGTCTTTATATGTATTCCATTTAATTATAGAATAGAGGACACAATTAGTTTGGAGATCGCATAGGACTTATATCTTCTATTCCATAATACAATCGAATATTTATATAGAGACGACTGGGACGAGTGAGGCTTGCCCCTTAAATAAGAGGTGCAAGACCTTCTGTAAGATTAATTAATCTATATATCCGTGTGATACAGGCGAATCAGTTGCACCTGAAAGGTTACGACGTGGTCATCATGACCAGGAAGAAAAACAACAAAAAGGCAACGCATGGTTCGACATGGGTATGGGGCACTGAAGGAACAGGAGCTGAATTTGCAAAGACAAAAATTTGCTCTCTAGCGGCAAAAGGATTTGGGAATTTTGCTGGTCACACACCCGCTTCAGAAACACAAACAGGAACGTTTGGTTCACTTTCATCAGGTAGTTTAACCTTTCCATTTGAAACATCTTACGTTAGTTCATCTTTTGATACATTTTTGAATTCCATTCCAGAAAGTACGTCAACGGCAGCAAAATCAGCACTTTCAGTTGTTCACCCCAACATTTCCGCATATATTGGATCGCCGTCGTCTGGCAACCAAGCAATGTCAACCACATCAAATACCCAGCCAGTTATTGTCTCCCAGGAAACACCTTGCAGCACAGCATCAACAGTTTGCTTTCCTGCCGCACCTTCTTCTATGGCTTCACATAAAACAAACTCTACAGCACCACTGCATGCTATTTTAGCCGTTCCAACCCCAATATCGCATTCGAACGTGTCTTTTGAGGCGAGGTCTATTCCACAGGGAACTTCAGTGCCTAGTATTACCAAAAAATAATTTTGTAAATTTTGTAACATAAAACATTACATTTCACATTTGTTAATATTTTTTCTTCTAAATTTGATTGTTTTATAACTGTTCCTGGAAACCGCCATTTGGGCCGTTTTCAGGTTATACAGCTTTTGTATAATATTGTATCTTTGTCTGTGTTCTATACTTTTGCGTAAATGAAAACCAAATTACATGCAGCGTAAGATAGGGAATGCCTTATTTCAGACTCAACATCCGCACTCATCGAAAACCTGTAGGGTTGTGTTGTTGGCAAAATTCTCATTAAAAAGCTATATACTGCATGTAAAACGAACATTCTACACATGAAAATTACACGGAAGTAAGCTTGATTGCAAATGCAAACTCACTGTGTCTGGATGATGTGGTAGCAATGTTCACATGAAACATTTTTCTGTTAATTTTACGTGACGCCTACTTCGTGTTGCGTAAGAAGTTACAGCAAAATTGCAACATGTAACATAACTTTCAGGTTGGTTCGATTCCAACCCGCACATTAGCATTTGCAAATATTGATTTCTAGAATATCAAATATATAGAATATCAAATAAAATTAACTGGCTTATTACATGATTGATTGATAAGGTTTTCTCGAAAGAATATTAAGAGAAATTGTCCCAGTTGCACTGCGTTTTCTCCGACCCATTCTACCAACTTCCAGACGAAGGACCTTTGCTTAAAACGTCGAAGCTCTTGTTGTATTTTTCAGGACGTTTTACACAACATTCAACCTCCCACTATATTACAGACACAGACACAAAAAAAAACAAGGAAATGAGAGTGGGGGTGGGAATCAGAGTAGGAAAAGTGGGAAAAACTGCCTTGCCTGTTTAAGAAAGGTTAGAATTTAGAGATTAAAAGACTTGCGAGTTAGAAGTTCATCACTCCATCAGGGTTGGCGCAGAAAGAAATAATTTTGAAGTCATCAATGGAAGCTGTGTGGCCAGTGGTGCTGAACAGAATGCTTGTGAGTTGTAGGATTACTTCTTCTCTTTGCTTGTTAAGGCAGAAACACCTAGGTGTTCCGATACTTGGGTGCGTAAATTACGGACAGTTTGGCTCACTTTTTTCCTACTCTGATTCCTGACACGAATTAACATTTCCCTGCTTTTTCTACACTGATTCCTGCCGCCAATCTCATTTGATTGCTTTTATGTCTGTGATTTAATACCTTGTAAAATAATAACTTAATTTTTTTCATAAACCTCGTCGTTAAACTTTTACTGTTAGTCTGAATATCTCTTAAGGACGAAATGTCACTTTTAATAAAACTTATATATATATTTTTGTGTATGGCTCTATTTAGAGTATTATGCTGGGCTTCTACTTTTAGCATCAGAATACGTTTCCCGGTCAGAAAATCACTCGTGAATACAAAGATAGATCTAAAATTTTACCACGAGGGCGTGTGTTTAAAGATTTAAAAAATGATGTATATTATATTAACAGTATATCAATTTGATAGTGAGGCGAAACCACTGGGAAACCTATTAATTTGCCTCTGGCTACAGCGGACTGGCATTACTATAGTGTCGGTAATTGTCAAAATAATTTTCGTGCTTTTTCGAACAGTTAATCCCTCCCCCCCCAAAAATATGTTCACCACATACCTACATCCTCACAAATTGTACCAATGTGTCCAGGCTTACATTCACACGTAAAACGTCCAGTGCTGTCTGCTGAACATTTCCCATCGTTTTGGCAAGGATTGGGATTACAAGGATCACATTTGAACTAAGTTTAAAAAAGTTCAAAAACATCAGCTAACCGATCTGTCGAGAGTGACCTAAAGGCTCACTTGTCATTCACTACTACTTTACCAAAAACCACGGCCGGCCAACAATTTCGAAAACTACGTTTTAATTAATTTTAAGATAACAAGTCCCGGTCAAGGTCATGACCTGAGCCTACGACAAATTTCAATCCAAAATATAGGCTTATATTTATGTTCTAATCAATGTGCTTCTGGTGAGCCGTTCTTAATATGTGGTTCTGTTTAGGCTAGAAGGCGGGGAAGATATTTAAAAAACATTATTAGTAATATGTAAAATCGTATGTTATGATCATTTACACATTTGATACCGTCCCTATAAAGCAAGGCTATTTGAACAGGCAGGACGAATTTTTGGACAGGCGAATTTTTAGTTTAGCCGTGCTTACTATAGAGCGCCATCCTTTTTTATTCAGATGTCGTGTTTCACATGTACTGTATCCTTTGAAGTGAGTTCGGATCATGAAAGGTATGCCGTCACAGCCGCGCCTGACAAGCATTCACAGAAAGCGTAATATAATGAAAAGTCAAGAGCATTACTTTTGGCCTGGCAGAATGAACCGAGAAATTCGGTGCCGGTGCAGTCACACCTATAATTTAGTGTAGTGCCTTACTTTTGCTCTGGTAGAATGGACCGACAAAATCAGTGATAGTATGCAGTCACATTTATAATTTCTAGTCCTGCAGTGTTTACTTTTGATCTGGCAGAATGAGCTAACAAACTCAGTGTCGGCATACAATCACATCTATAATTTCAAGTGAAGTTTTTATTTTTTGTTTGACAGAATGAACCGACAAACTCAGTGTTGGCAGTAATCTATTCCAACTGCACTCCTGCTCCCATTGGCTCACAGGCAGGGAGTTTTGGGAAATGCGAGCCCTGTCGCCGGGAAACACCTCCTTCATATCTAACCAGGTAATCTCCGTGTAATAGGGCACCGCCTATACCCTAACCCAACATTACCCGTAACTCAATCCCTATCCCAACATTACCCGCAACTCAAACCCAATCCCAAAACTCTTCTCTTATCTCGAAACTTACTCCCCTTCCCAAAACTGTACATCTCAACTAGGTGATGCAGAAGGGGGGAAATCAAGCAGATGCGGGCATTTTCCACAGTACCGGCTATTCGGGTATTGTCATGCAGGGGAAAAGGTTGAATAATGGTCCTGTCACGCAACTGAGATTTTAAAGAGGCCTAAAGGAACAACGTTTCGTTTCCTGACAATGGTTATCGAGTGCCGTGGAGAAAAATGATAATGGATCGCGGGCGATTGCATCCCGTTACCCTGGCCACTTGACACCATACACTGAGAAGGCCTAGAGCCGACAAAAGTAGTGGGCGAGCTAGCTCTGTTAATCACACCATTGATCACTCTGTTTGGGTGTCTTAATGTCAAAAGGGACAAGAGGGGAATGAAAATTATACATGAGTGAAATAATCATCCGAGTGAAATAATCGATCGCCCACTCCATTGTCGGTTCCAGGCAGCCCCTAGGGGCATAAAAGGCATTAGTATAAACTTACTAGTAGTCTATTACAAATTCAACGTTGTGATTATTGAGCTACTAATGGTCTATTGGTGATAGACCACTAGTAGGAAAATTCAAAATGGCGGAAAATTCGCGTTTTGCCGAAGTGTTTAATGATGTTTTTGGACGACTTTTTGGACTTTCGTACCAGAAAAAAAAACCAGAAAGGCAACAAAATATGCAATGGCAATTTTTAAGGGTAAGAAAATAGATAAAACAACATACACTCAATGAAATTTTAAAATTAAAGTTGAATTTTAACACAATTTAAGGCGAACAAAAACTGACCTATTTGCTTCCTTAATACGATATAAATTTCAGATTGGTTTGCAAACCAGCAAGACGTGTAAATTAATGTTATAGTTTATACTAAAACAATTAGACAACTCGGCCTCATTGTCTATGAGCGAATAGTCAACTCGGCTTCGCCTCGTTGACTATTCGCTCATAGACAATTCGGCCTCGTTGTCTAATTGTTAATTAGACGCCCGCACCTAGTTCCAACAATGGTTGGGCATAGCATTCTTATCAATATACAGGGTGTATAAAAAAAAGGTAATCCAACTTTAGCATGCCATTGTGCGTTAATTACTCGGTGCATGAACGTATCTTTTTCATAATCATAAAGATCAGGCTTTTAGCTGTTGGATGACACGTTTTTCATCCAATATGGAGGGAAAATGAGCAAATACGAGCCCGATAAAAATTGTTTGTCGAAATTGCATATTTTCAGCTCTGTGCCTAATTAAAGCAGTGCATAACAAAAGGAAAAGCAATTAATCACGAATGTGTCATTTTAACAATGAGTTTAGAGCTGGTTTACAAGATTTTATAATAATTATGCATACGCACGTATTTTATTGAAGTGAAATTCATCAACTTAAGTCCTAAAGGGAGTTAATTTTCAATAGTTTTAGACCCAATTCTCAACGGTGAAAATATGCAATTTCGACAAACAATTTTTATCGGGCTCGTATTTGCTCATTTTCCCTCCATATTGGATGAAAAACGTGTCATCCAACAGCTAAAAGCCTGATCTTTATGATTATAAAAAATTACGTTCATGCACCGAGTAATTAACGCACAATGGCATGTAAAGTTGGATTACCTTTTTTTTGATACACCCTGTACTATAAAGTATTCCAACAATAACATCAATAAAATTAAACGGTGTGAGTTAATTAATATTGAAACACAATTGTAAATTGGCCCCAGCCAATACATAAATTAATAGCTGTGAATTGACTATTCAAAGAACGTGTAAATTGGCCAAACCAATGTATAAACCGTGACGTTTTTAGCTTTAGCTGTTCGAAGTACTTTTAAATTGGCCCCGACCAATACATACATTAGTAGCTGTGAATTGACTATTCAAACAACTTGTAAATTGGCCCCAACCAATCAATACATAAACCGTGACGTTTTTAGTTTAACCGTTCAAAGTACTTGTAAATTGGCCCCAACCAATACATACATTAGTAGCTGTGAATTGACCATTCAAACAACGTGTAAATTGGCCCCAACCAATCAATACATAAACCGTGACGTTTTTAGTTTAACCGTTCAAAGTACTTGTAAATTGGCCCCAACCAATACATACATCAATAGCTGTGAACTGACTATTGAAACAACGTGTAAATTGGCCCCAACCAATACATAAACGGTGACGTTGTGAGTTTAATATATAACTGTTCAACGCACTTGCGAATTGGCCCCAACCAATACAGAAACCGGTGTATATTTACTATATTCAAAGCAAACGTTGGAAATTTCGCCCAGTCAATAGAAAAAAGCCGTGAATCATCATTTTTAAACACATTTTAAGATTGGCCGCAATAAATACGAGGTAGCCGTAAATCTATTATCAAAGTGCGAATGAAAGTTGGTCTAACCAACACGTCGAAAGTCTGTGCATGGACATGCTTAGCACGGTTGGTAATGGCCCCGACCCGTAGATCAATTAGTTGTGAGAGAAACATGCCAACACAATGAGAATGGCAGCGACCGCTCGACCAATACCACGGAATAAAATATTCCATGTTCTAAAACGACTTCTCGGCACCTACCAAGTCAATAATAAAGCATATAGTAATAGGCCAAACTCAAAAGTAATTCAGTGTGACATGATCCGACGGTTAAATACAACGCCGTTTATCAAAGCATTCTCTTTGAGTATATAAACAAGTGTTAACCTCGAGGGAAAGCAGTTCAAAACGGGAAATTTCCTTCTGTACTCCTCATAAACATTGGCATCAACCAAGACACAATTAGCGTTGGAATAAAACAATTGATCCTCAATCGAGATTTTTCTCGATTGTCCTGGACAGATCTGATAGTTCTTCATTTCTCTGCTTTTGATACGATGGAAGACGGGTAATAATCTTACTTACAGGACGTCGTTGAAGGTCATCAAACTCAATTTGATAATCTGCGAACATTTCTTTTGCGGCATTTTCAACATCTTTTAGAATTCCTTTGCCATCAGTATTCACGTATAAACACATAGTTAAGGGTTGGTTTTCATCATTTGCATACGGTATAGCTCTAACACAGCATGGGTTCGCAGACATGAATCGCAAAGCTAATGATTTGGCTTCAATGATCTAGGAATAAAAAGCAAAAAGAAAGAAAATAATGTTATAGAAAAGACATTAATATCATTCGAATCTATAATTAAATGTGTGAACGATATATAAAGTCAAACGTTTGTATTATATATTGTTGTTTGTAGTAGCATTCTCGTAGAAACTGCTTAGTTAATTAAGTTGATAACAGGAAACGGTTTTCGAATATAGAAAACACGGACGAATTAGAACGAAACTCGCCGCTAAATTCGAATTCACCATGAGATTCTTAATCATATATCACACGGTAAACAAATTTCGATTCAGACGAAAATAATGATTTGAAGCAGTGGTTTTATGAAAAGTAATTCCAGAGAGCAGACGTTCAGATATGCATCTTTGACAAAACTAAAGCCTGATGAACGAAAGTTTCAGCGTGAAAATAAACAAGCGGACAAACGAAATTCGGAACGAAGAGAATTTTTCGCTGCGGACTCATGGCATTTGTGTGAGGTCAGAAGAGTCAGTAAATTGTAAATTACAATGTGTGTACAAGTCAGAGTAAAATTTAATAGTAACATTCTTACAGCAGTTTGGTACGAATCTTATTATAGGTACTAATTATTATTTGCAGCTACGACATAGAAAATGTTATCAATTCTAGTTAAAACTGAGCATTGTGTTTATCAATAGCAAATACTTGTGTCGTTGTGCTTGAAGCGTTCAGTTCTGCAGAAATAGTTGTATATTTTGCTATCTAATTGTCTTGTTTCCTTTTCTCTAATATCTGAAAGTTCCGTTGCTAGTAAGCTATGCAGTTTATGCGTTCTATTTTGCATATTCGTAATTAAAGTGACACATAGATCTTCTCTTCGGTCATGTAACGTCTTTATTCCGCTCGCAGCATCATACTCGTATTTTGGATAAATTATTTTCAGAGCTCGTTTTTGAATCCTTTCAATATCTTTACATCGCTCTGGTGGTAAATCCACCATGCCACACCTGAGCCCCGTATTCAAGTACAGAACGTGTCACTGCGCAATAATACGACATCAGATGATCTTTGGGAGCCCCATAATTTTTTACGATTTTTAGGAAATATGATCGTTGTGCAGCTTTGTTTGAAATCTACTCTGTATTTGTATTCCACTTTAGATCACAAAATCGTTTATATAGGCTGGACGATAATTCCACTCGTGAGATCAGACAGTCGCCATTATTTGTGGAAGGAATAGTAGTCTTCTTCCTCTAAAGTTTATCTGCATTTCCTTACATTTTTCCCATTTATTTCCTTCCATTCGTTCTTCTTGGCCGAATTCCAAAATACTATATCGATATTTCGTTGAGTGTTGATAATTTCCGATAATAATTTCCAATAATTTCGGACAGAGTCGTATCACCATATAGTTTTTTCTGATAACTCATGATTTATCGCGTCGCCCAAATAAGAGGAAGTTAATTTGTGGTAGCTGATTTATCTTAATCACAAAGGATAGAGGACCCAATGCACTTCTTTGTAGAATTACGCCCTTAATTATCTTAATTTGAGATTACTCTTTCTTCAACTGTACCCAATTAGGCTTTGCAATGCAAGTACGATCCCAAGCGGTTAGTGTTAGAAAGTGGTCAGCCTTGTTTCTAGCGCATACAGAGTTCTAAACAGGCGACCAATCATATTGTCTAATATACTGTCCAAATAATTCGAGACTAGATTCTTTAAGTGGTCTTACTTCTATTTTTCTGCTTTTGCTCTTATCTTTTAATTGATCTTTTGATTTCCATTCGATAATGACATGATCAGAAAAACTTAATGAAGCTAATTTGGGTGGCTAAATTTGCTTAGATAATAGCCTATTTATGCCTTTTATGGTTTTAGAATCATTGTTTCAGCTTTGTTACACAGTTCGTCAGCTATTATTCAAAGACTTTCAGTGTCCTGCACTTGTTGTTCCAACAGCAAACGAAAAATTATGTTGGGATACCAGGAACACACATGGAATGCAAGTACATACACTGTACATTACGAATTTCTAATAGACGTTTGAAAGGGTCCTGAAAAAAACTGTTACATTAAATGCTCAATACAAAGTACAATTCAAAACCACAGAGAAATAGTAATTAAATTGATTTAAATTACCTTCTTAAAAGCAGGAACAGTCTCGGGTTTCGGTTGTATCAAAGCAGGAACAGTCACAGGTTTCGGTTGCATCGAAGCATGAACAGTCTCAGATTCCAAACACCTAAAAAAGAAAACAAAATGAAAACCCTTAAATTGCCTATCATCCAGAATTGATTATGTTTGGTATTGGTTTTTTCTAGTCAAATGGTAAAATATTTGTTGATTTGAGTTATTTTAAAGTTACACCATGCAAACTTTTACAACCCATAACTGTCAGTGGCGGCGGAACTTAACATTGGTGTGGTTGGGTGTGAGGGGGGATAAGCAAGCTGTAGGGGGTCCTAGGACAAGCTCTTCGGAAAATTTTGAATTCTGGAGTCTCTGGAATGGCATTTCCTGCTTTCTGGGGAAGTTTTGACATGCAAAAACCAGGTTATTTTATTGACTTTGCGTTTCAGGCAGCGAAGAATCTGACATCTCCGTATTAAGTTCCGCCAGCCTTGTAAGCCGTATAATTATGGTGTATGCAGGTCTAAATTAGATTTAAAGGGGCGGATAAGTAGCTGGTTCTGTCCAGGAGCGTAGAAAGCCCCCCAATGTTAACCAAACGGGACCGGAATAAATTATAGCTCCCCAAAAATATTTGAATTTCATTAAAAGTATTTGCAGAGTATTGGCATTAAAGTTAAGAAATGTTTTAGCATTAGTCTATTTACCGGAGGATGGATCAGTTCTAGGCTAGATGGGTAATAGGCACTATCTATATAATCTATCATAGGCACGTTCGACATAAAGCTTTGGTATAATAGACAATTCAACCTTTGATTTTCGTCTATAGTTAGATAAAAATATGTGGGACTTTGTCGCTTTCTTTTAACTATTGATTCTTGATTCTTAAATGTTAATATTGCTTGTCAAGATTCAAAACATTATTTCATTTTCAATGACAATGTCTTTTCGATCTTCAATAGTGCAACAGTTAAAAATTATCAAAGTTGTTAAAATATATCAGAAATCAACTATTTGTCAATACAAGTTTTAGAATTAGTGTTCCATGGTCTGTTATGTGGAGGAATTACGCTGCCAGCAAAGCCACTTTTGCAGTAGGCAAAATTTTTCGCGCTAAGAGAATCGAAAGAATTCGCAGCGAAAAAAGTAAGATTGGTTTCAACTCCTTTGCGACGAATGATTAGTAAAAAAACATTGATTAGGAGGTTGATTGCATTTTCAATGTAAATGTCATTATCAGAAATAACCTGGTTGTAATTCTAGCCAATCAGGATTCATGCGACCCGGCCAATTGTAAACCTGATAAATATAACCAATCATAATTCAGCATAACACTGCGTTCACAGAAATCCGCATTTCGTCCGCATTTCATGGCTTCTTCTTGGCTACATTTTGAATGGTACTTGGCTTCGAGCATGCGTTACAGGAGCCTACCAACCCACAAGCAAGGTCAACAAAGGTAACTTTGATACGATGAGGTAATGATTGGACACAAATCACTGTGATAAGTTGACTCCGGATCCAAGACAGTCATGTGGGAGAATAAGGTTGTTATTTACGGATCGGGAGCTTTACCAAATATATAAACGTTGACGTGGCGTTTTCCACAAAAACATTATAAATTTGTCGCCATGCAAACCTATAAGGAACTTAAACTTATTAGCAATGTCTTAAAATAATTGTAGGTAATGTTTTTATACTCACCAAAGTTTAAGCTTCCTTTTTCCAGATATCTGTTCCAGAGCTTTCAAAGTTACACTAAGCGGTGAAGCTACGCAGCAATCATAGTCCAGAGAAAGGTTGCTAAACATAGCAACCACCAAGCCCCAAGCTCGACCATCGTTGCCAAACAGTAAGGCGCCAGAATCGCCGCTTTTCAAAAAAGGTTTTCTACGGCTTCGGATAGTAAGACAATTACGCATCCAGAACGACTTAATCTCACTACTGTTGTTCAATACTTTGCCGCATTCTCGCACACCTGCGATTCAGTAAATCTGATAGAGGGTATATCTCTTTCACTACTATCTGGCTGTATACAATCCTTACAGTACGGAAACTGGACGTGAGACAAATAGACAATGCAGAAGCGTATGTATCAACACTGGAAATGCAGTATACAAACATTTTTACGGGATCAATAAAACCCTCGTCTGTAAGCCCTGTCGTTCGACCAATCTTCATGAAAGTTAGTTCTGAGTCTTCCGTCTGAAGTTGTTTATTACAGTTTTCCACATCAACAGTTTCGCCATTAAGATTTATATCTTTCTTTTTAAAACCATATAAAGGACAAGGATTTGTTTCGTCGTCTAAGTGCTTATCAATTTTCATATGAAGTAACTCGATCTTGTTCAGCTCGGCAATGGCTGCGTCGACGTAAAAGTTACCAGTGCTGTCGCCCAAAGGCACCTCTACGTTATCTTGCAAACCACAGATGTGCTTTCCAATTGGCCTTGGCTTCTTGCTTTCAATTGTCTGCAAATTATCTTTCGCAGCCGTTATTTGTTTCTCGATATTCTCCATGATGGGTCCGAAATATTCATCATTCATTAAATCGATCTCTTCTTTTGTTAACCCAAGCCCTATTTCCCTTTTTTTGTACTGACAACGATGCAACCATTCTTGGGCTTCGAAAAGCATGGTGTCATAATCCAACGTGGCAGGCTGAACGATAAGACCATTTCCATTTCCCCCCTGCATCTGGTGGATGAAGTACATGCTGATTTGACAGAATATATATTTTCCCGTCTTCGTCTTCCAAAAATCCCCCCAAAGTGCCAGCACCATGTACCCCTTGCACACCTATTCCAACGCCCCCACACAAAGGAAAGGCATATGACTTTGAAGAAGAAGACCCATGTGCCGGTCGATAATACCCTTCGGCGACTTCAAATGGATAACCATTCAGTTCTTTTATCTCCTTAATGTCGGTTTCCCCCGCAGGAACTCTTCCTTTGCCCAGAACAAACACTGTCACACATGGGATATCTTGCTCAATGGAGTTGACTACTTTATACGAAGCCTGAACTGCTGTGACGTTTATCCGGTTTTCAAAGACGTGGAGATTTTTCTCGATTGTCCTGGACAGATCTGATAATTCTTTGTCTTTCTGTTTTTGAGACGACGGAAGTTGGGTAACGATCTTAGTAGGTAGACGTCGTTCAAGATCATCAAATTCGATTTGATAATCGGCAAACATTTCTCTTGCGGCATCTTCAACATCCTTTGGAATTCCCTTGCCATCAGTATTCAAGTACAAACGCATAGTTAAGGATTGGTTATCTTCATTTTCATATGGGATAGCTCTAATACAGGAAGGGTTCTTAGACATGAATCGCAAAGCCAATGATCTGGCTTCAATGATCTAGGTATAAAAAAGAATGAAAATAATGATATAGACTTGCCTGCTGACAATGTTATAATTTGGAAATATGCCATACTATCTCCTCTTATATTTTTATGTGCACGGTGAGAGGTAATTTGCATGTCCGACAAGCTTTTACTGGATCCATAGACGGACTTTCTGGGGGGGTGCGCACCCCCCCAAAAATATTTTGCAACCCCCCAAAACGTTTTCCACCCCCCCTAGAGAAATTTGCACCCCCCCCCAAAAAAAAATTAAATGCTCATTGGGATAAATGACAGTAGTGTGATTGAAATAAAGATTTTGAACTAAGTAAGACTAAAAACAAGGATTTTGAACTAAATAAAGATTTTGACCAAAAATCTCAAAATTTTCCCCTTACCCCCATTGGCAACTGTGCCCCCAGACCTCTGCTGCAGCTTGCTCGGCGGCGCTACGCACCCTGTCGATCACCTCCCCCCTAAATTTTTGGCACCCCCCCTAAATTTTCGGCACCCCCCCAGAGCAAAATCTGAAAATCCGCCTATGACTGGATCTATTTTCTTTGTATACCAGTTTTATTACTACGAGTTACTATCGCAAGGAAAGTACTGCCTCAATCTGGACGCTCTCTGCAATAGATAGATCGGGAAACCGCCCCTGGTATAAAAAAGGTACGCTAAGCGTACATGTATTTGTGCAAAGATACTGCTGCTGTTGTTTTGAAATTGTTTCGTGTAGTTTTCGTTGTATTTGTAGAGTTGTTGATGATGGACGTTGCTTAATAGGAGCTTTGCATACTAAATCGTAGATTATGGAAGTGGGATAACCCCCTGGTTTTGAGAATTGGCCGGGAAGAGAGAGATCCTGTTTATTAAAGCGTACTTTGTCCGTAAAGAGACTTCCGATTAGTAAATTGGTCATCAATTTGGCTTTGCAAATGGAGTGACTTATCAACTGACTGTGCATGGAGCATAAAAATATGAACAAATTGCCGAAAACCTGCTGTATATTATTTGTTTTACGAACTTGTTTTGTTCGTCAAAAATTGAAAAAATGTAGTAAAAATATCACAGATTCAAGTTTTTATATTATTTTAGCAAATTTGATATATTATATTATTTGTTCAAAGGTATAGTCAGCCGTGATATGATTTACTTGCTGGCTTAGAATTAGCTATATAATTTATTACCACTAGAACTGGACATTTTCATGATTGTTTAGCGTGAGTATCGACTTGTTTTTAGCACTGATTTGCGAGTTCGTGAAAAAGAATACTCGAGCACTAATAGATTTTGATATATATAATTTTTACCTAACAACGAAAAGTCGTCATTGCAGTGAAATTCTATTGATACAACTCGCGAGAGCGCAAAGCTAAGACTGGTTTAGGAATATTTACATTAAAGCGAGGCGGAAAAGCAATCAAGATTAGTGTCAAGATAATTAAGGCGTGTTAACATAATTAGACTAGAAGTGATAATAAGCTATAAATATGTACAAGCGTTCGCTGCCAACGATTAATGATAAACGATTGAAACGTAACAAAAACGTGGATGCATGTTTGAATGCTCTGTGGAACGTAGGGTTTGTGCTGTTGGGGACGGTCTTGATTGGGTTGTAAGTCGTAAAGGGTTCGTTTGAGACGGTCGACGTAGGAAGTAGGGTCTAGGTGGGGTTTAGCGGTGAGTTGGGAGAAGAATTCACCTAGTAAGCAAAGGGTCGTACCGTAGACTCCTTTTCGGAAACGCTGTGACCAAGACCAGCCTTCACTGCGGTGCGGATACCCAAGAGGACGAGTGGTAGGCGTTCGCTCCAGTGTGATGGGTTATTGATGGCTTTCAGAGAGGCTTTCAGTTGGCGATGAAAACGTTCTACGAGACCATTTCCAATAGGGTGGTAAGTAGTATGGAGCGGGGCTTAATGGACCCAGTTTTATGCGTAAAATTTAACGAGTTACCCTGCATAATTCATGAGTTAATTATGTTAATGATCTGAATTAATTAATTCATTTCCGAGGATAATCCGAACAAATCCGAGTATGAGTTATGCATATTAATGAGCATTTATAATTAGATTCATTCCGACGACGTTAAAACAACAAGAGGTTTCCGACAGTTCGCCATTTTGTTCCAAGATGGCAGAACAGCTAATTCTGGATGTTTTTAAGGAAAATAATGTAGAATTAACGCAGGATACTTTACGGTTTTATATAAAACTGCTTTTAGAAAAGCATGAACATACATATAACTCCATGATATGTAGTATTGTAAGAGATAATGTGTTTGAAAATTTATGTCAAACATATGAAGAGACTAAGCCTTTAAATTCTGGTAGAATTATGGCTTACTTGGCTTTAGTTTACAAAGTGAGCGATTTTTGTGACACTGAAACAGTGCGAGAAGCCGTTCGAATATGTGTAGACGATTTAAAACAATTTGATTTAGCGAGCTATGAAATTAAACTGTCTTGGTTTCAACGCTTAATTTCATGGTTGGTGGGTTAGTGTTACAGCTTAACCGCGTGTAATTTGAATATGACTAATTGGAATTGAATAGCGAAAGTCATTAAGAAGTCATTAACTGTTGTACATGGGTGAACACATTGTACTTTAACGACATTGCCCAAACCATTAATTTTCCTCATTGACTTCAAATTGCTTAAGCAGGACAGAAAGACTGAACACATTGTACTTTAACGACAGTGCCCAAGCTTGATTTTGCTGAGCTTGTACAAAAAGGTTTTTAACGACTGGACTAGCCTGATCTTGTAGTTCTCTACACGGCAAAGTAGGGAGCACACATAGATAGCACAAATTGAAAACTTTCGCTTTGGAGCAACGACGTAAAAATCGTCGAAGTTGTACTTTAAAAAAAAATGTTGCAAGATGATGTTTACATGGTTGACGAAAGTCGATTATGTCGGAACCCTCAAATTGTTGGAAGCAATTTACGCTGATACAGTTGCAAATGAAATTACGCAGTTGTGCCAGGAAAACGAATGTAATATAGACGAAGGATGGCAGACGTACGGTATAGAAGCTATAGAACGTGTTAATAGCAAGCATTTGGTTTGGAACTCGTTTGTCGAGGCTGCAAGAATACTGAAAATCAATTGCCACGAAAACGTCCTTGAGCGTTTAAGAGAATTAAAAAAGGCACCAGAACACATGTTCGTTTACGACTTGGAAGAATCGTATCACTGTAGAAAGAGCCACCAATTTCAATGCATCCTAAATTATTTATCTTTTTGGAGGGAAAAGTAAACAAGTCAAGGATATCGAATGCTCATATCCGTACGTGGTCAGGCAATATTTCTATAGTAAAAAGTAGTTGACGTGTTATTATAATTATACAGAGGTTAAGGCGATAAACTTTTAAAAGCTATAGAACGTGTTAATAGCAAGCATTTGGTTTGGGACTCGTTTGTCGAGGCTGCAAGAATACTGAAAATCAATTGCCACGAAAACGTCCTTGAGCGTTTAAGAGAATTAAAAAAGGCACCAGAACACATGTTCGTTTACGACTTGGAAGAATCGTATCACTGTAGAAAGAGCCACCAATTTCAATGCATCCTAAATTATTTATCTTTTGGAGGGAAAAGTAAACAAGTCAAGGATATCGAATGCTCATATCCGTACGTGGTCAGGCAATATTTCTATAGTAAAAAGTAGTTGACGTGTTATTATAATTATAAAGAGGTTAAGGCGATAAACTTTTAATTCCACCTTTGGGATAACTTTACTTTACATTAAAAGTTATACGTAAAGCATACTGTAACTAAACATTCAGTTATATTACGTGTGCATGCGCAATTGAAAATAGAGAAAATATACGTCTTGTCTACAATTTTATTAAAATATTATTACACTTCGCATAGAGTATATTATATCTGTTTATATAATGTAGTTGAGGAAGTCTAGTCTGAATCAGTATTTTCGCCCTCTTCAATATAAGCATTGTCTTTTAAAAGACGTTTCAGAAGAAACTTTCTTTTATCAACGGCTGCTTCCAAAGCCTCGTCATGATCAAAGTCGTCATTGTTTATAAACACATCTCTCGTGTTCATTACTTTTTTATGTACATGATTCCTCCTAAGCTGTCTCATCCACAATAGACGTTCCAGATAAACACTTTCGAGCTCTTTTTGTAGTTTAGGTAATATCAACGCGTACGCTTGCTTGCTGGAAGTTTCGTCATCAAGACCGTTTTCGATAAGATTCTGTTTTATTTCTTCGTACTCGCTGGCATATCTTTGTTTTGCTTCCTCTATTAATGGTTTCAAGGATCACTTTCATCTTCTAATTCAGATCCTGATTCATTTCCATCTACCTCAGAATTTTGTGCATTATCACTATTTGACGCTTCGTCATCTGACTCCATGGGTACGGAATTGTGATCTGTATCCGACTCTTCCTCTCGGAATGGGCAGTATTCGTTTTCGTGTCTGCGCAAATTAAAGCGACGATTAAAAGATTTACCACAAAACTTGCAGCTCATCACTCTAGCACTGTTAGTAGCAAATGAGGGATTTTAAGAAAATTATTGCCTCATGAGCACTTGCTCTGTTGTATAGCTCATGAATGAGCGTTGACGTAGACAAGCTCACGACGACCACTCATAATTACTCATACCCCATGAGCACTCTGAAATGCTCATTTTCGTTGAGCAGAGATAAAAGATGGCCCGAGCAAGACGAAAACATGATCCATTAATTGACTTAATTATACGAAAATACAATCTCTCAAGATGCGACTATAGCGAAATTAACTTGCGGATATAAGTAATGTTCTATTTAATACTTGTAATGTTGCATACATCTCTCGCCAATAACTTCTATATTATTCTTCTATACATTATTTTCGTTCAGCTTGGGCCACTACTCATATATGCTCAACGTAAATGAACATTGTAAGCCCAGTATTTTTATGAGTTCTGTATGAATAAGTTCAATAACATATCGTGAGCGTAGTTCAGCCGTGCTCAATCGATCCCTTCCGAGCGAGCCAAAAAGCAGTTAATGTAAAGTCAACAGGGTTGATTGGCAATACAAAGCAATACCGCAAAGCGAAAATCATTTTACGACCAAGAGTTGAGAACAATCCTAGTTTCAGGTTAATCTATTTGGTGTCTTCTAAAAAGACCGCTTGGTTTTTGAGCCAATACTATCCGTAGCAGACATGAATATCCTTTCTGTCTAATCTAGTATGCGGCAAAGTGGGGTGTTGAACAGACATAAGGACCAAGTCACTCAAAGTCAGTAATGGATCATGTTTTCGTCTTGCTCGGGCCATCTTTTATCTCTGCTCAACGAAAATGAGCATTTCAGAGTGCTCATGGGGTATGAGTAATTATGAGTGGTCGTCGTGAGCTTGTCTACGTCAACGCTCATTCATGAGCTATACAACAGAGCAAGTGCTCATGAGGCAATAATTTTCTTAAAATCCCTCATTTGCTACTAACAGTGCTAGAGTGATGAGCTGCAAGTTTTGTGGTAAATCTTTTAATCGTCGCTTTAATTTGCGCAGACACGAAAACGAATACTGCCCATTCCGAGAGGAAGAGTCGGATACAGATCACAATTCCGTACCCATGGAGTCAGATGACGAAGCGTCAAATAGTGATAATGCACAAAATTCTGAGGTAGATGGAAATGAATCAGGATCTGAATTAGAAGATGAAAGTGATCCTTGGAAACCATTAATAGAGGAAGCAAAACAAAGATATGCCAGCGAGTACGAAGAAATAAAACAGAATCTTATCGAAAACGGTCTTGATGACGAAACTTCCAGCAAGCAAGCGTACGCGTTGATATTACCTAAACTACAAAAAGAGCTCGAAAGTGTTTATCTGGAACGTCTATTGTGGATGAGACAGCTTAGGAGGAATCATGTACATAAAAAAGTAATGAACACGAGAGATGTGTTTATAAACAATGACGACTTTGATCATGACGAGGCTTTGGAAGCAGCCGTTGATAAAAGAAAGTTTCTTCTGAAACGTCTTTTAAAAGACAATGCTTATATTGAAGAGGGCGAAAATACTGATTCAGACTAGACTTCCTCAACTACATTATATAAACAGATATAATATACTCTATGCGAAGTGTAATAATATTTTAATAAAATTGTAGACAAGACGTATATTTTCTCTATTTTCAATTGCGCATGCACACGTAATATAACTGAATGTTTAGTTACAGTATGCTTTACGTATAACTTTTAATGTAAAGTAAAGTTATCCCAAAGGTGGAATTAAAAGTTTATCGCCTTAACCTCTTTATAATTATAATAACACGTCAACTACTTTTTACTATAGAAATATTGCCTGACCACGTACGGATATGAGCATTCGATATCCTTGACTTGTTTACTTGTCCTCCAAAAAGATAAATAATTTAGGATGCATTGAAATTGGTGGCTCTTTCTACAGTGATACGATTCTTCCAAGTCGTAAACGAACATGTGTTCTGGTGCCTTTTTTAATTCTCTTAAACGCTCAAGGACGTTTTCGTGGCAATTGATTTTCAGTATTCTTGCAGCCTCGACAAACGAGTCCCAAACCAAATGCTTGCTATTAACACGCTCTATAGCTTTTAAAAGTTTATCGCCTTAACCTCTGTATAATTATAATAACACGTCAACTACTTTTTACTATAGAAATATTGCCTGACCACGTACGGATATGAGCATTCGATATCCTTGACTTGTTTACTTTTCCCTCCAAAAAGATAAATAATTTAGGATGCATTGAAATTGGTGGCTCTTTCTACAGTGATACGATTCTTCCAAGTCGTAAACGAACATGTGTTCTGGTGCCTTTTTTAATTCTCTTAAACGCTCAAGGACGTTTTCGTGGCAATTGATTTTCAGTATTCTTGCAGCCTCGACAAACGAGTTCCAAACCAAATGCTTGCTATTAACACGTTCTATAGCTTCTATACCGTACGTCTGCCATCCTTCGTCTATATTACATTCGTTTTCCTGGCACAACTGCGTAATTTCATTTGCAACTGTATCAGCGTAAATTGCTTCCAACAATTTGAGGGGGTTCCGACATAATCGACTTTCGTCAACAATGTAAATATCATCTTGCAACATTTTTTTTTTAAAGTACGATTTTTACGTCGTTGCTCCAAAGCGAAAGTTTTCAATTTGTGCTATCTATGTGTGCTCCCTACTTTGCCGTGTAGAGAACTACAAGATCAGGCTAGTCCAGTCGTTAAAAACCTTTTTGTACAAGCTCAGCAAAATCAAGCTTGGGCACTGTCGTTAAAGTACAATGTGTTCAGTCTTTCTGTCCTGCTTAAGCAATTTGAAGTCAATGAGGAAAATTAATGGTTTGGGCAATGTCGTTAAAGTACAATGTGTTCACCCATGTACAACAGTTAATGACTTCTTAATGACTTTCGCTATTCAATTCCAATTAGTCATATTCAAATTACACGCGGTTAAGCTGTAACACTAACCCACCAACCATGAAATTAAGCGTTGAAACCAAGACAGTTTAATTTCATAGCTC
Source organism: Trachythela sp. YZ-2020 (assembly GCA_016169945.1). Lineage (NCBI taxonomy): Eukaryota > Metazoa > Cnidaria > Anthozoa > Malacalcyonacea > Clavulariidae > Trachythela > Trachythela sp. YZ-2020. The sequence continues at coordinate 432,477 of JADLSH010000070.1, read as the reverse complement.
GCTAAATCAAATTGTTTTAAATCGTCTACACATATTCGAACGGCTTCTCGCACTGTTTCAGTGTCACAAAAATCGCTCACTTTGTAAACTAAAGCCAAGTAAGCCATAATTCTACCAGAATTTAAAGGCTTAGTCTCTTCATATGTTTGACATAAATTTTCAAACACATTATCTCTTACAATACTACATATCATGGAGTTATATGTATGTTCATGCTTTTCTAAAAGCAGTTTTATATAAAACCGTAAAGTATCCTGCGTTAATTCTACATTATTTTCCTTAAAAACATCCAGAATTAGCTGTTCTGCCATCTTGGAACAAAATGGCGAACTGTCGGAAACCTCTTGTTGTTTTAACGTCGTCGGAATGAATCTAATTATAAATGCTCATTAATATGCATAACTCATACTCGGATTTGTTCGGATTATCCTCGGAAATGAATTAATTAATTCAGATCATTAACATAATTAACTCATGAATTATGCAGGGTAACTCGTTAAATTTTACGCATAAAACTGGGTCCATTAATGCGGGAACATTGAGGAATGAAACGACGGTAGAAATTCACAAGGCCAAGGAATTCGCGAAGTTTGGCGAGAGAAGTGGGGAGAGGGAAACCACGAATGGCTTGGACTTTCGAGTCGAGGGGTTGAATACCGTGCGCACTGACTTTATGTCCGAGAAACTCCAGAACCGAAACACCAAAAACGGACTTAGAAGGATTGATGACGATGACATACTGTCAACTAGGGATCCAAGGATTGTGCAAAGTTTCAAAGAGCCATAAGTTTTGAGGAAAATGGGAGTGAAAATGGGGGGAAATTCAGTAAGAAAAACGAAAGATTAATATGGAAGCACTGAAGTACTCTGCGGCGAAGACATATTTTTGTTGAATTTTGGATCCTGTAACACCATAATTTACAAGTAATGCAAGTAAATGTTTCAAACAAGACGAAATTTCATCGATGTATTTCGCATTTACAATATACACTCCTATACTAGGGATAAATTCAGTCAAATGAAAGGGATAAGTTGAAGCTTGATAATGGGATCCAAATTGAAGTCCAGTAGGAAATCCCGGATGTAAAGTCACGCGCCCATTGGCTACATTGGTATCTCCCTAGCAACAGCAAAATCTTTTTATGAACGTGAAAAAATCCTCAAAAACATGCACTGTAAAAACAGGTATTTAGTGAAAAAAACTATTGCACTGTGCTTTAAATCCTTTAAATATGTGTTAATAGAAGGATATAGAAATATATATTTATCTTACGCGCGAAAAGGTTTACTTCTGTAACATGCGCGAAAAATAATCCGCTTGTAAAACGTTTACCACCATAACACAAAATACCGAAAGTTAGACAAGCAAATTGGACATTATTCTTGTATAATAAACAATTATTGAAGGAAACTGAGCATGATTTGCGATTATTCACTATAAATCCAGAATTATGTTAATCGTTTTGCTTCGTTTTGCATAGTTTACTGCTTACCTTTTCGTTTTTCCCAGGTTTCTCCAAGGGCAAGGGATCTATAATAAAACAACACCAAACTTTACTAAGGCGTTGCTTAATATACATTCAAAATTTTGTTAAGTTTTATACACTCTTTAGTGTAAGAATTCTTATTCTTATTTAACATCTTATGAAATATTCTTATTTTTCTAACAAATGTAGGATTTATACGAAAACCTCCAAAATGATTTTCCGTACACATTTGTGACTAAACTATACATGCACGTATTATCAGTGACGTAGTCAACCCTACCCTGGCGGAATTGTCACCTCATTCGGACTAATACAAATCTTTGAGCTGCACCCCCTAACTTTTTTCGGCCCCAATGACTGGAAAACTTGGCTTTACGTCACTGCGCATTATAAAACAGGCATGTAATTTCCATTAGGACTTCCTGAACCGTGTTATCTCCGATACAAATTTCACAGTTGTAAAGAGAAATCAATTGAATCATTAATTTTATGAAGATAATACATGATCAATTTTAAAACGTGAATTAAATTAAAATTAATGAAATCAAATTCATTACATTATTAACCTTTTTTACACCCTAAACCTATTAATTGAATAAAGACAATTAGTCTAGGACCTGTATAGGAGTTTGTATGCGTTTCATTTACCACAGGCAATCTCAACTGTTTTAGGGTAAATGACCATGGCGGTCAACATGGCATATGTGCCAAAACCTGAATCCGGGACGAAAGTCCTGAAAATGACCCCGCCCTGAAACGGCAGTGCCGACATAGCTCTAACTTCCGAAAAGCAGAAGCGACAGCCTTTCTGAAGTGCTTATAGTGTTTAGAAGGTTGCTTTTAGGGGTAGTTATTGGAAGGAAAAATTTGTCTAAGTATAATATGTTACAAGAATATGACCATGCACCACCCCAGGTCAACTGCTAATTATCCATGAAATAACTAATATACCTGGCAGAGATTAAATTTTCTTATTTCCTAACAATGAAAAACTATGCTTAATTTAATATAATTATTGTAGATTTCATAAGGATTGACATTGTTTTGTTTAAATATAATACATTTTATTTCACTTACCCCCCACCAAAACACCACTAAGGTGCGGGATTGCAGAAAATCAAAATATCAAGTCCAATATCAAAACATTTTGATATTATCAAACCATCACAATATCAAAAATATAAAACCGTATCAAATGGTGTTTTGATAATATCAAAGTGAAATATCAAAATAGTAATTGTGTTTAAAGTATGCAAAGTGAAATATCAAAATATTTTCAATGTCCGGTTTGATATTTTGATATATCATGATATTATCATAATATCATGATATTTTGATATCAAATGGTGTTTTCATAATATCAAAGTGAAATATCAAAATATTTTCAATGTCCGGTTTGATATTTTGATATATCATGATATTATCATAATATTTTGATATCAAATGGTGTTTTGATAATATCAAAGTGAAATATCAAAATAGTAATTGTGTTTAAAGTATGCAAAGTGAAATGTCAAAATATTTTCAATGTACGGTTTGATATTTTGATATATCATGATATTATCATAATATCATGATATTTTGATATCAAATGGTGTTTTGATAATATCAAAGTCAAATATCAAAATAGTAATTGTGTTTAAAGTATGCAAAGTGAAATATCAAAATATTTTCAATGTACGGTTTGATATTTTGATATATCATGATATTATCATAATATCATGATATTTTGATATCAAATGGTGTTTTCATAATATCAAAGTGAAATATCAAAATGAGTAATTGTGACTTGTGTTTATGACGGTATGCCGAGTTTTCATTATATTACTATTACCACAATAATCTATTCCTCCTTCACAATAAAACACGCCAAATATTACTATAATCTCTATTCCTCGTTCTCAACAGAACACACAAAATATTACTATAATACTCTATTCCTCGTTCTCAATAAAACACGCGAAATATTACTATAATACTCTATTCCACGTTCTCAATAAAACACGCAAAATATTACTATAATGCTCTATTTCTCGTTCTCAATAAAACACGCAAAATATTACTATAATGCTCTATTTCTCGTTCTCAATAAAACACGCGAAATATTACTATATTCTATAATGCTCTATTCCTCGTTCTCAATAAAACACGCAAAATATTACTATAATGCTCTATTTCTCGTTCTCAATAAAACACGCAAAATATTAGCTACTATAATGCTCTATTTCTCGTTCTCAATAAAACACGCCAAATATTACTAATATAATGCTCTGTTTCTCGTTCTCAATGAAGCACGCAAAGGGTTAGGGTTAGGGTTTAGGGTTAGGGTTAGGTTTTAAGATTCGGGTCAGATTTTAAACACAATTAATATTTTGACATTTCACTTTGATATTATCAAAACACCGTTTGATAATATCAAAATATCATGATATTATGATAATATCATGATATATCACAATATCAAGCCATACTTTAAACACAATTAATATTTTGATATTTCACTTTGATATTATCAAAACACCGTTTGATAATATCAAAATATCATGATATTATGATAATATCATGATATATCACAATATCAAGCCATACTTTAAACACAATTAATATTTTGATATTTCACTTTGATATTATCATAACACCGTTTGATAATATCAAAATATCATGATATTATGATAATATCATGATATATCACAATATCAAGCCATACTTTAAACACAATTAATATTTTGATATTTCACTTTGATATTATCAAAACACCGTTTGATAATATCAAAATATCATGATATTATGATAATATCATGATATATCACAATATCAAGCCATACTTTAAACACAATTAATATTTTGATATTTCACTTTGATATTATCAAAACACCGTTTGATAATATCAAAATATCATGATATTTTAGTCCTTGATATATCAAAATCACATATAAGTATACTTGATATTTTGATATTCCGCAATACCTTAGTCGTGGAGAATATCAAAATATCAAGTGCTTATATCACTTTTGATATATCATGATATTGTTATATGTTTTCTATACTTAGTATTGACAATATCATGATATATCAAAAGTTATATAAGTACTTGATATTTTGATATTCCGCAATACCGCACTCTTGGATACTGTAATCTAAATACATATGAAGACGAAGAAGTGGCATTTATCGGGAAGAGAAACGGCGAGGCATTGCAATGGCCGCTATTTGACGAAATATCGAAGGACACAATATTGAAGATAAAATACACTGCACTGCTTCTAAACTTGACGAAACTTGGTTGAAATCCTCTTTAGCCATCTATCATTATGTAAAAGTACAACAATTGGATGATACTTGCGAGACTCGGCGATAAAAAGCAAACAAGACGGCAAAATATGGCTGAAATCGTGTTTTGGTGGGGGGTAAGTGAAATAAAATGTATTATATTTAAACAAAACAATGTCAATCCTTATGAAATCTACAATAATTATATTAAATTAAGCATAGTTTTTCATCCAATGATAAAAATTGTTAGGAAATAAGAAAATTTAATCTCTGCCAGGTATATTAGTTATTTCATGGATAATTAGCAGTTGACCTGGGGTGGTGCATGGTCATTTTCTTGTAAAATATTATACTTAGACAAATTTTTCCTTCCAATAACTACCCCTAAAAGCAACCTTCTAAACACTATAAGCACTTCAGAAAGGCTGTCGCTTCTGCTTTTCGGAAGTTAGAGCTATGTCGGCACTGCCGTTTCCGGGCGGGGTCATTTTCAGGACTTTCGTCCCGGATTCAGGTTTTGGCACATATGCCATGTTGACCGCCATGGTCATTTTACCCTAAAACAGTTGAGATTGCCTGTGGTAAATGAAACGCATACAAACTCCTATACAGGTCCTAGACTAAATTTAAAGTCAATTAGAACCAACGGAAAATGTTGTGACGAAATATATTTTCGCAATTTAACAATTATACTTCATGTTACTGTGTACTTACCACCGTCGTGGCTGCCCGGTGTGCACAATTTCCTTATCCCATCAAATACTGAGCTTGGTCTTTTAGGAAGAAGATGCCTGATTGCTTCCTTTGTGTTGACAAGTATATCTCCACATTTCTGGATATATGCTAATAAAAGTGAATCCTCACACTTGGCCGTTAACATTGGAATATTTATTTCTTTGTCAGGTAGATCCATAAGATGTGATGTAAGGAGCCGTGTGATAACGTCTTTCTTATGTTCGCTGCTCGTAGAATGTCAAAGTGATGAAGTCGTCATGACATTTTTTTGGGATTTATTGCAGCTCGAACCTGTAATGATACATTATCATAAGATATGGCATGATTTGCAGCTTCACTGCAGTTTATATATTATTCTCCATAAATATATTTTAATATATATATATGTCTCAGCACCCATGCAGTGACCGCAGCAAAAACACACCACCACAACAATACACTTTATTGCCAACACTAAACCAAAGTCCACCAGCCTTGAAGAAATTAAACAACAAACAAAAGATGCAACCTTTTACGCAGCTATATCGGCACATCCCTAGAGTATGGGGTGTTTATACATGCACCATCTAAGTATCAGAGTGGTCACGAAATACCCTTTTAAAACCCTCATATTTTCAAGCCCCCACGATCCCCATACAAATTATCGGCCTTATGGCCTCGAGTTAATGGCTACGGCCTAGAGGAGCACATGAACGACATGATTAACCTGAAATAATTGACACTTGGTCAACAACATCGACGATATAGTTATGTAACCTCCTATACTCATAGATGGTTCAATTTGTAAACGTTCATTTTGAATACCTACTGTCTATAGGAAAGCAAAATTAACCGGTTTTAATGCATAAACACTTACTTAATTCGTAAACATTAAAACTAGTTCTAATTTTATAAAGATGCGAAAAGTTGATGCATAACTTTCACGACTCCAATCTTTACTTGAATAAATACAATACCTGGCTAATAGAAGTGTGAAGTGTTAATTCCTGATTTTAGCCTATATATATGATGGCCAATGTCTATAATTAGTCGCTGGGGCACCTGTGGCCACAGCGACTATAGGTTTCGGCACACATTTTTCTCCGATCGCGGATCTCAGATCGCAGATGTTTGTAAGCCACAAAATGACCTACGTCATTATCCCGAATTGCTTCGTGGCGCGCGCTGGGCGCGTGGAACAATAGCACCGAATCTACCGAATTGAAATTTGAAATACATCAGAAATCTGACGATAACTTTGGAGGACTGTACGTGTAGCTCTGATCCTATGCAAGCTATGTAAATGAAAATATCACCGTTTGATTCAGCGTTGCAAGATATCTTTATAAAAGTACATTTTTGTTGATATACCATGCTATAGAAATGGTTTATACTTTAAGTCATTCGTTGTTGACAAATGCATATAAAAAATACAGACGTACGTAGTTATTATATATTCAGTAATATATTCCTGCCTTTGAGTGTATCGCTTCAAAAACATGTAGGATACATCCTTTTGCTTTTCCTCAATCAATTAGCCTTTAAAATCCTTTTTCACAGCTGGAATTTTGATTAAATTTGATGAAAAATAGCCCTAGTCAGACAATATAATGTCTATATTAATTTCAAATTGACTATATGGATTGATGCAAATTCTTCCGGCAATGTCAATCAATGTAAGCCTAGTTCATACGTCGAATATAACTCTGAGGAATCCATTTAATTCGCTATTAAAATCGATCGATGGTTTCATGCAAACGAATTGATTTTATAATGCCAGCCTTCGGATACACAGCGACTAAGGTACCTGTGAGCAGGGGTAGGAGGAAAATATAGGCTCTGCAGACTTCAACTCAACAGCCTTGTTACAAGTTGTTCCAACAACTTCCTGCACGTCAACAATTTGTCAGCAAGTTGTGAGTAACAAACTTGTTACAACTTGACAAAATAACAGCATTGATACAACTTGTTGACAAGCTTGTTGCGAACACAACTTGTTGACAAGATGTGAGATTTTTACGTGTGTACCCCTACTAATCCTGAACCCACCACGTTTGTATTTACCCTTATGCATATGCGCCACTGATCTGTTGAAATGCGCGCTAGTAAATTCTTGAGTCCGCGTTGTATAAAAATAATAATTACAGTCGATTTCATCAAACTTTTGACAAAATATTCCGAAGTTCGTTCGAACTCGCAAGTCGTTGCGAAGTTGAAAAGTTCATAATGATTCACAAGCAGGTTGTAAACAAACCCTCTGATTGGCTACTAAAAAAAGGTAGCCAATTAAATGCTCAGTTTACAAACTGTTTGTGAATTGATTATGAACTTTTGAACTTCGCAGTTCGCAATGAATTTGCGAAGTTCGGAACGAACTTCGGAATATTTTGGCAAAAGTTTGATGAAATCGACTGTAATAAATTAGTAAAATTTAAATACGTATTTGTATTTATTTAAGACTTGTATTTATTATTTTGATTCATAAAATTCACGCGGTAGAATTATTTACTGTCTTTGATAGGACAATATACACAAATATGGCATGCAATTTTGAAATAAAGTTTAATGAGTGTTGATTTAATTGCATTTTGTTGCAATGACCTTTGTATTGACAGTTAAGTATTTTCACCTGGACGTGAATTTCATGTGACTATATAGACCACTTTCATAATTCAGATGAGTTTAAATATTCTTTAATGTGCATCTTAATAAGCCTTATCAGCCTCGCTTCTGTGACTGAAATTGAATAGAATTTATTAACCTGAACGAGGTCAATGGTATTATGGTATCATATGGTATTATGGTATCATATGGTATTAATAGAACGATCCGCCTACATGGCAACATTACGCATGCTCAATGAAAGCGAAACACAAAACTTTAGGAAAATTGAGTATTTTTAAACTAAGGGTTTTTTGTCAAATAGTTGTTCACCTTTCTCCTTTTCATTAAGACATATGATAATTGTTGTACATTCTCATGAGTCATGGGTATATCTATAATAAGCCAGGAAAGGTCTCTATTTTCATAGCCCCAGCGACTTAACGATCCGTAGATCGTCTTGTTTCAGTCTATAATTGCCAACGTGCATGCATGGCAATGAATATAAACGTTATATAAACTGAAACATATATAACCTTCAAGAAACTGCAAAATTAAAAAATATTGCTACAAAAATGTCTTTTACTTACAGATATATATACACTAAATGTAGGATAGGAAACCCAATTAGGCAAAGATGCGTTCGACTTTGTTGCCGTTTCGAAGTCGCTCCAACCAACTTGTTATGGTAAATTGATCCTCAAAATAAGTAACAACTTTCAACAACCTCACTGTCGTACTTTAACAAAAAATTAAGGGCTTATTTGAAATGAATAATTTATCACTTCGCCAGTTTTTAATTATAGTGCCACGCTTGGCATAAAATGTCTCCATTGGGCAATTCCAGCTATCGCAATGCATGCCGGTAGAAGTGGTTATTTTTCCATTTCGCGCCAAATGGCGGACGGAAAATGTGTATTTTAAACGAAGCTATATATTTTCATTTTTATGCTTTATCTTTCGCTCCAAACACTGGTTTAAAAGTTGTATTTTTAGCAGAGGTGATCAGGACTCATAAACGCAAGTTTCGACGAAATCCATTCGATAATTCGCGAGAAAATTGCTTTCGAGTTGACACAGGAGTGAAGCAAATTTGGCAAAAAGCTGGCTTCGAAAACTACTCTGTCGCACGTTTTGAAGTAAATAAAGTGATCGGTAAGAGCACTGTAGACAACTTACCCCTTCAAATGGAGCTCTGTAACCAAAGAACCTAGATTTATTGTTTTTATGTATTTCTGACTGCTTGATTTCTACGTACAGGCAGTTAAAAATCAAAATGTTTTAGCCGACATTTTGTCAACATGTCCCAGAGGCATGGCTTCACTTTGACATGGTTTGTCGCGAAAACAAACCCGGTTTACTAGCAACTTTCTCGTTATTTCCGAACAGTATTGACTGTAAAATACATCTGCTTTGCTGTTGACTTTATCTTGGCTATATTTTTGGTTGTGGCCACATGTGTTTATAGAATAGTTGCAAAAATTAGTGTTTTGGTTTCTGTGTGTATGCAAAAGGTTGTATTTTTAAGAAGCCCTTCATTAAAATAACTGATAATATATTATATGCAAAGTCCTTTGTCTGCCACTACTCCAGACAGTAAGTAGTGACTACCAGTGATTGCTGAAAGTTGTTAACAAACAGCCCTTTGTCCCATGATATACTGTAGTTCAACTATAATTGTTTAGGGGCTGTTCATAATGAACCATGCTTGCTATGGCATCCTTGCCCATACCAAGATTACTTCATATATTGTTTTATATATATCTGTAACCTTGGGGTCCAGTGTACTGTCGGCTGCAGCCAAAAATATACAACATTCGGAAGGGTTGTTGTCGTTGCAGCCCATGACTGCCCGCTTGCTAGGACCAAGGCCAGATTTTGGTGTACATGCTGGGGGAGGTGAAATAAATTTTAAGGGAGGTGCAGTGTAAAGTAAAAAATGTTACTTTATGTATGTAATGTATGTATTTATGCATTATGATTGTGTGACTCGTCCAATTGAAATTGTGTTTGACCAAAACTTGGCAAGTTGGTTGTAATGGTTCTGTTATTATTCAATATTAAATTTGATACATCCTTTAACTGTTAACAAGGGGAGGTGTATAAATTACCAGGGGTGGCACAAAAATTCTCAGGGGAGGTGCAAAATTATCCCAGGAGATGTGCTCAGCTTCCCTCAAAATCCGGCCATGCTAGTGACTAAGTGGCCATTGGACTAAGGCAACATCTCCACATTACTGGGTTCACAAGAAACTTTCAAGTGGGTCAAACTGGTAGGGCTAGGCCTTGAAAGGTCTGGACTCCCCTCCAAGACTTCTATTGTCATCTTTCCAAATCTACAGGGGAAGGAGCTTAATTACAAATGTTCCAAGAGTGCTCATCAACATTCAAACGTTTTTCAATCCACACCAAACATTCTAGATTGTGAATCATTATTGGGAGGGAGGGGGGTTGGCAGTGAACAAACCAAACTGCTGTGGACCATCAGGTCAGTTTCTGCTTCTCTTCCTGCTTCATGAAGGGTCTGCAACTGTATGTCACTCAAGTAAATCAATTAAAAATTTTGTCAAGTTCACAGGGTGTGGATGAAATCTGGTTCAGATTGGCACTTCTAAAGGGGCACCTTAGGTCCCTGTTTAAGACATCTTACTAAGAGGGGGAGATATCTTCCTAAGAGGGGAGTGGAGATAGTGAGCAAACTTCCCATTTCCCTTAGGGGGGAGTGTGAACATTTTCTGTAATTACCTATTTTGCAAAATATACACTAATTTCATTTTCCAGGAAATATGATTATATCATTTATTTCTGTTGGCTTGGATAGCCAACACATATTAGGCACATGACAAGCTTGCAAGGTGAGCTAGCATGATTTGCCAAGGCCATCATCAGCCTACAATTATAACTCATGTGGACATTTAGGTGGGAATTAAATAAATAAAACCTTGGACTTCAAAAGTAAACCAAGGTAATTGAGTTGGCCATTATAATAATAAAGACAAAATCTTTAAAAATGCCAATTCTTACTATTGGGCACACTAAAACCACCCTAACCTCTTTATCTACAACAATTGTCATGAATGTACCAACTGATCAGCAGCAACATGCACGCCTAGTCAGCAACATGCACCTTTAATTTTCCCCAAGGTGTTCAACTTCCACAGCATTTACATTAAAGTAAGCATATCTGCATGAATGCATATTCAACAGTTATTACATGTTGGTTTTAGTTGTGTTGGAAAGAATAAATTGATACTTCCTAACTTCCATAAACTTTGTGGAAGAATAGGGGGCAGGTTATTAACAACTTTACAAACCCTAAAATTCAAGAACCCACTCTCCCTGGGACATAGACACTGCACCTCCCCTAAAATTTATTTCACCTCCCCCAGCATGTACACCAAAATCTGGCCTTGGTCCTAGCAAGCGGGCAGTCATGGGCTGCAACGACAACAACCCTTCCGAATGTTGTATATTTTTGGCTGCAGCCGACAGTACACTGGACCCCAAGGTTACAGATATATATAAAACAATATATGAAGTAATCTTGGTATGGGCAAGGATGCCATAGCAAGCATGGTTCTTATGAACAGCCCCTAAACAATTATAGTTGAACTACAGTATATCATGGGACAAAGGGCTGTTTGTTAACAACTTTCAGCAATCACTGGTAGTCACTACTTACTGTCTGGAGTAGTGGCAGACAAAGGACTTTGCATATAATATATTATCAGTTATTTTAATGGAGGGCTTCTTAAAAATACAACCTTTTGCATACACACAGAAACCAAAACACTAATTTTTGCAACTATTCTATAAACACATGTGGCCACAACCAAAAATATAGCCAAGATAAAGTCAACAGCAAAGCAGATGTATTTTACAGTCAATACTGTTCGGAAATAACAAGAAAGTTGCTAGTAAACCGGGTTTGTTTTCGCGACAAACCATGTCAAAGTGAAGCCATGCCTCTGGGACATGTTGACAAAATGTCGGCTAAAACATTTTGATTTTTAACTGCCTGTACGTAGAAATTAGGGGTGGGCGATACCGGTGCTAAAGTATCGATACTTTCGATATTCATAAGACGGTATCGATACTTTTTTTGAGATATCGGTGTTTCGATACTCATCATGTTTAGCCTCGGAGCGTCATTTCTGAAAAGCAGGTGAATTGGTTTCCCAGAGAAGAAGCTGCCTGAAACCTAAGAATGTAAATATGTTGCCTTTCTTAAATCAACATGTGCATTTAATTCTTCAATCAGAGTTAATTTTTTTTATTTTTTGTTAAAATTCTTGTTTGAAATAAATATTTCCATTTTTCAATTTTCGTAGTAGGAAGTACGAGTATCGTATAGAAATAGTATCGATACCACGGTATCGATGAAAAAGTAACCAGTATCGTATCGAAATCGATATTCATAGTATCGCCCACCCCTAGTAGAAATCAAGCAGTCAGAAATACATAAAAACAATAAATCTAGGTTCTTTGGTTACAGAGCTCCATTTGAAGGGGTAAGTTGTCTACAGTGCTCTTACCGATCACTTTATTTACTTCAATAGCAGTGATAAGGTGAATATTATTTGGAAAATATAAAGAAAGGTGCTACTAAGTTTGCACTATTTTATAAATGTACCAAAGGTGAAATAGAACGTGAAACTTTGTGCTGTAATTTATTAAAGCCTATTTATGTTACTAAAATTTCTATATGCTTTATTTTGGAAATTGCTTGGTTTTTAAGATGGTTATACTTTATCACAACTTTTTATTTGATTGTGAATAACAGAATATTTTATCTATATCCATTTGAAAAAGCAGTTGCCTTTAGTTTAGTGGCCTAATCTTGATCATCTTGTAATTAGTAAATACAAGATCACTACTATAAAATTATATTTAAGCCTAATAATCTCTCTAACCATGTACTGCAAGAATTATCCTTACAATCTTAGTCATGTTGTATATCAATGTATGGATAAAACATCTTTGGTTGATTCAGCGGGTATTGTTAAATACTTATCTTGTATTCTAGCCTGCATACTTGTATTAATAATATAAAACAAGGCAGGGGTCAATCCTGGTAGGAGAATGTATGTACTCCCTCTTGTTGTACAGAGGGCAAATTCATATAATAATTTACTGGAATAATTTTCAATGTTTTTTCAACAACAACAACAGCATAAAACATAATCACACAGCTTCCCATAAAATATAGCCAAACTGGTTCCATAGTTGTTTGCCAGGAGCTAGTCTGCTCACAGGCCAGCCAGGACCAAGTCATGACCCCTGCATGGGAACTTGCCCATGGTACAGGGAAATATTGTAATCATACAGAAGAAAAGCCCATTCTGAAAATAGTGTTGTGACAAAATAATTTCTAAAACCATGATAATACAAATTTTGCCATTGTTAATAAACTATGCAGTGCTGGAATCAATGCCTAGTACTATGTACCAAGGTATATGAATTGCTCCCAAGGAAGAGTCCAGGGTAGACAAATACAAGGTAGCATAGGTGGTGGAACCGGGAAGGGGGGGTTAAAACCCCCCAACTTTTAAAAAGTAGGGAAATGGGGGCCCAAGCCCCCCTGTATCAGTCTTCAATTAAATATGTTTATATAACAAATGTTGAATATTAGATTATTGAACTATGTTTTTAGTACTCCAGATGAAAGCTTGTAATGTTGAAATTTCCATAAAATTCTCCCCACAGAATGCAGAAAATGTGGTTTCAGAGATACTAGATTTCATAATTTTCTGGGGAAGGATTCCCCCAGACCCCCCCCCCCTACATTGGTGTGCTACATTCTAAGCCCCCCAATAATACAGATCTTCCACCGCCTATGCAAGGTAAGTACAATTTTTGATATAATGCTTGAGACCATTCCACACAATATTCCAAAGTTAGTATACATTGACAAAACAAACTTCATCATACCCACTTTCCCAGTTGAGTGTTGTAACGGCAATGTCATTGAAACAACTTTTGGTAATTTACCATATAACAAGTTCAATATTGAGAGTCGGGGCTTAAGAAGCGCAACAAGGAAATTATTATGAGGGTATGAAAATTTTGTACATAGAGGTAAAGGTAGTCTCAACCAGTTATATCCAAGATTGTAGCCACAGTCCAAAATTGCAAAAGATTTTGAGCAAGCTACAAGATGCCCCCATCTTCAAAGTACTTAAATCACTGGTAGAAATCAGGGGTATGTCAAGTATGAAGCTTACAGGTTGTTTGATGAAGCTGGACTGACTGAGCTCACCAACCAGGCTGGCTTACTAGTACGAAGATCCTGTCATATGTTTATTCTGTATATTTTCAAGATGGTATTCTATTGGAATGGGGCCAGCCTGGCTCGCAGAGTGCCTGCATGAGTGACAAGATCCCAGGTCACAGGTTCTGCTTGCCTTGTACTTGGAAAATGATAAACTGACATGGCAAGCCAGGCTTGCTCACTTTGCCGGGTATATCTGGTTCATAAGAGTCCATTAAAAGATTGAACTGCAGGCCTGATCTAACTTTTGACAAAAATTGTGTTTGTATTTCAAATGAAGTTTATTACTATACTATATGGCTCATAATAATGTAATGGAACCAATTTTCAGTTCATAACTTTAAGCTTCGTTTGATATTCCTTTGATCTACAAAATGTTTAAGGTTAATAGTTGAGTTGGAAGTACTTTAGCGTTTCTTCTTGTAGTCCAATCGTATAGTACGTTCCAGCCATGTTTTTAGACTGGACTTTTAATAGTACCCAAAATGTCACGCATTGTTTCAGCTTGGACGAACTTACGAGCGCTAAACGGCTTACTTTTTATGGTAGAAAGACAAGGACCACGTCGTATAATTCAAGATTTTCCATAGTGACAGTGCCAAAGCCCAAATGAAAGGACAAAAATATAGTTAATTTATATTTTATAATTGCAACATTTTCTTCGATATAAAACACTCTTCAGTCTTCACCGCTCCATATCGACTGTTTTGATTACAATATTTTCTTTGCTCTGTCGTATTTATACTCCTCTTGCAACGTACTACGAAGAACATTTAGATTTGCTGCCAAAAACGATATATTTTCATGATTTATATACGAAACAACAGAATATTTTGTAGAATTTCTGAATTTGTTTCGCGAACGCATGCGCAGTTTGGTCGAGGTACAGTTTTCTAGAGGTTGAGTTTTCTGTACGGCTCTGAGTTAGGATCGCAGGCTCGGGGACGAGATTGCTTTTGGCTTGGTTTGGCTACTTTTTATCGTGCGTTTGGCTCTTTTTGGCCCAGGCCCTGCCTCGTCCCCAGTCGCTTGCTAACATTAATAATTAGTAAAATTACATAGGTGATTATTGAAAATTCTCAACGCTGATTGGTTGCGCTACCTCGGATTAATACGCGATAATCACCTAAAGCGTTTTAAGCCGCTTTTATCGTAAATATTCAATAAAAATATTTTTGAAATGTGCATTTTTTATTTTTTTCCAAATAATCACCTATGTAATTTTACTAAAACAATTATTCGCCTCAGGCTCGGTGAATATCGGTGAATAAAAACCTCGACTTCGTCTCGGTTTTTATTCACCGATATTCACCTCGCCTTCGGCGAATAATTGTTAACTAATGAGGAAAAAACGAATAATTAGAATAATTAATGGGGCGCGCGGAAAGATGGGAAGGAGAGGGATTGCTGTCGTCTTCCCATTTCCCTTTGCGCGCTCGTCCTTAGTTGCGGGCGTGCAGAAGAGCCTGCGGAGGAGGCAGGCCCAGGCCACCTGGCAACCCTGATTAGACTCAAGGATCGCGGGCTCGGGGAACGAGATTGGATTAGACTATAAAAAGCCTCTGCGGCAGAGGAGGGTGGACAGCTGTCACGTGAATTTCTCGACCAATGAAATCGCGCTATTTTTCCATCGTGTTTGTGAAGATTTTAGGCTGCCTAATTTGCATTGGGCGCAGAAACACTTGAAAAATACATACTAATATTTTAAAAATTCTATAAAAAAGCAAGCGTGGCCTTAATATTATACAAGAACTTGTGGTATCTGTAAAAATTTCTGAGGTAAGTATTATTGTTTAAACTTATTTTCATGATTAAAGTTCATCGTGTCATTGCAACGTGATGACTTGAGGCCGCGTCTGTTTACAACTTTCAAACTAAAATATCTGGAGTTCCCATGGTTCGATTTTCGTAATTTTTGCCAAAAAATCAAGATAAATGTATATACTAAAAATCTGCTGGAGGGATCCCGGGATCCCCGGAAATTTTCTAGATATTAGGCATTGAAGTGACCATAGTCATTTCGACGTTTGCCAAAGTGGCGTCTAATAGTTTAGGAAGATATTGCGCCACCAAAGCTTGTTTTTCCCAATGAATCTTGAAACTTCTTTAATATAAAGAGCGTTATTCTTTAGAGTAAGCGTTAAAGTACTTTTGAATGAATTTTAGGAGATTTAGGAGTTATTTGCGTGTTGTTTAGAGATTTTATATCTGGGCTAGTGTCTGGCTCTGTCTGCAATTTTGTTGTCTGACGGCCCACTCGACTCGCAAATATCGAATATTTTGTCATTGTTATTCAATTTTTTCCCTGGAATGCATCCATGCTATTTCAATAACTATTGATCTACCTTATGTGAGCAGTATTTTGTAGCGTAAACGTTATTTTGATCTTTTATGTAGGCTGTACGTTGTCATATTGTATTAATCCGATGCCATTTCTCAATTTCTGTCAACAATCATTGAAGTTGAACATCTCGAATTTCCACAATTGACGCAGTGATTGCTCGTATTTTTCTGAAGAAGTGGACTTTACTGTTTAAAATAAGTGCTGAGTTTTAGAAGCAAATTTTAGAAGAAAATTTTAGAAGTAAAATTTTAGAAGTAATTTTTTTTGTTTATTTACAGATTTGTATTTTGGTTTGAATTCATCATTGTATTGTTAATTTGCCTTCTTGTGAATATTTGCTTTCTTTAATATTTCTTTATATATGTAGAGAATGAGCAGAGATATTATATTTTATGCATGTGCTATGTATTTTCAATAAAAATGGAACTGTATATTACTCATGTAAAGTTTGTTTTGTCTACATTTCAACAGTAATTTCTGTTTCAAAAGTATATGTTTAAGCTGAGGAATAGAAGTTCTTTGACGACCCCAATATGGGGGTTTTCAGTAGTCACAATGTGCTATTGAGATAAATAAATAACTAAATATAATACATACATATAATACATAAATATAATACATATTAAAAGTCGAATCCTTTGACGCCAGCGGAATCAATCTGGCCAATAAATATTTAGTTAACTGTCTCTACTACACTCCTCACTAGTTGCACAATATACATTACAAATACAGACGATCGAGGCAGTGGGTCAGCTTATGAAATCATTTACTTAAGTATATAAATTGCAACACGTGCAACACTGAACAAAGTGTCCACAAATTACATAATAGAATTATCAACAAATGAACATTTATATTGACCACAAGACCAGTTGATCACACGCAGCCTTTGAGATTTCTGCACAAATAAATCCATTAAACGGACTCAAAGAGTCTTGTTATACATCGATACACAAACACTAAACACATCCATAATGATGGCATTGAGTCTCTGGATCAATAGCGTCCATTTTCGCAGAATTTGCTACGGCCAGAGATGTTGACTTCACGGCAGTCAACGCATAAATGAGGCCGCACGTGGAAACATACGCTCGTTACCCATGATGCTTTGCGGCCTGCTGTCCAACCTCCTCTGCCTCTGCGGAGGCACAGATTAATTATATACAGATAGGGAACACGCGTCGGAACCTTTGATGTTTGTGTCCCCAATGCTCCCCATGCTGACGCCATTTCCACGCGCCACGCAAACTGCTCTGGCAAGTGTCGTTCGCCGAATTTCCAGTCAAAAGCATAGGAAAACGCCGTTCGAAAGTAGAAAAATAAATATTTTTGCGAAGTTGCTCCACCGATCTTCATTTTGGGATTTAAATTTGAAACATAAATGGTAAGTGGTTATTTTTATGTCAAAAGATATACGTCTATAGGCTAAATACAAAGAAAAAATCAATAAAAACTTTGTACCGCATGGCCATATTTTACAATCTCGGTGCTTGTGAGACTTGTGAGTTGTGAAGTTCTGCCGCTTCGTCAAAGCATAGACTATCCATTTGACCATAGTCTATGGTCAAAGAGAAGCAGATGCAAATTAGTAAGAAAGCATGGGTGCCGATTTGCAATAAACAACAATCGAATTTGAATATTTGATGGATGTTTTCGACGTGTTGAGGAGGACAGTCAGTTATTCATCAGTTATTAATAGCCCAAAATACACATTGAAAATACCAGTGGCAGTGCAGTAACTGCTCATTGCTCAAGCAGCCATGTTTTTACTTTAAAACTTAAGCATTTAAAATAACTTTATATATATATATAATACTATTTTCATGAAATTTAATAATGTATTAAAGTTACTTTCTATATCAATCAATCAATGTAGTTAGTACCAAGGTAAGGGTAACCCCGGTACCAAGCTGAACTTTGTTTAATTAACCCATTAGTGTGCAATATGCCCAAATGCGCCCTACTTTAGTATTTACTCTGTTTAGCACCAGATGATTTTACTCGTCAGTGCTGGTGGTTATAATAATGGGTTAAGGTGCAATGGCATCCTCGTGCACCCTACTTTAGTATTTACTCTGTCTAACACCAGACGATTTTCTGCCATTGTGTTCTGTTAACCTTTCAACACAATATGCCTTCGGTACTTCAGCATTTTACTCTATCTAACGCGAGACGGAATATTATTTTGGCCACAAATGTTGAACCACTGCTTATCCCAGTCAAGTTACTATGATAAACATTGATGATTTGATATGAAATCTACTTTGTATGAATAATACATGTTATTTGAGGTAAACATTTATGACTTGGTATGCAATATATACCATGCAAGATTAGACATAAAATGACTATGTTTAATATTCAATTAATTTCAAGCAATCTCAAAATTTATGAATTTAAAATTTGAAGTCTCATTGAAACCAAGTCATAAATGTTGAACCTTCATGTACTTTCTACTTTTCTTCTTCTTTGAACGTAGCTCCTGATTCCCAAACTTTAAAGCGTAATGTAATCGCATTTTTACAAATAATCTAGTTAAATATATGACAGGAAAGTTTGGGCACTGCACACTTCCATGTAGCTTTGGCATTTGTGAGCATAAGTGGCTACCTATATTTTTCCTTTCTATGCAACTATTAAGCACATTCACAAATGTGTTCTCCATCAAAGAAATGTGCTTTACAAAAGTTTCTTTAGGGATTGTTAATCCTCCTCCACTGCTTATGCCTTCATAGGTCTTGAACATGCAGAATAGCTGACTACTGTCATTGACATCCTTTGTCGCAAAATTATGATGGCATATTGGACAGCTATGTTGGATAAGGCACTTCCTTAATAAATAGCCTGACACATAAGTTAATGCATTCATGCAGACTAAGTTTTGTTCAATTTCATTTGTTTTGTAGTCGGTATCTTCGACTGCTTGGATTGGTGGTGGGCTGGTCTGATCATTTCCTGCAGGTAAATTAGATTGGCTAGGGTGAAATGCAATCAAATAGGCATCAGAATCTTCAGCGCAGTTGCCAGTTGAAAGCGGTGTCAAAAAATTATCCACAAATAACTTACGGAACGCTCTGGTGAACTGGATGGGACTCGGGTTGACACAATTTCCCCCCTGCTGCCTAATGAGGCCAAAAAAGTTCTCCAGAGGATCTTGGTTGAGACGCCTTGTCATGAGAAACTCTAAGGAATGATGTTGGTTAAGGCCTTTCCACAATTCTTGCAAACCATTCAAAGTCATGGTAAGTCCTCTCAAGCACCGTAGCTTATTTGTGGCATCTTCTCCACTTTGTTTGTTTACCACCTTTATGGAGGCGATAAATTTAAGCATATCCGTAATAAATTGGTGGTGGGGTGAATCTTTTGTAATTGCCCTTTTATAAATCTTGGGACTGCTAAGGGAAGAGCTGTTGAGGCAATCAAAAATATTATCAAAATTGGATATTAGTTCTGCAGTCCCCATAGCAGATGGAGGTAGTGCCCCAAGTGCAATGTACATAGACAGTGTCGAAGCCACTGTTTGACTCATCACCTGAGTCGCCAGCTTCACTTTCATTTTTTGGAACCCATTTGGATTTAAATGCTTTTGTGTCAATTTGGGGCAGCATCTCAGTGTTTGTTGCTTGTCACGCTCATATACCACTTTAATGTCATCCCAGCTTGCAACCTTTGTTTCATAAATAAAGTTATAGTTTATTAGGTTGTTCCTAACAGCTTTAATAAGGTGCGGTGGGTCGAAAATATATATTATCTTCTTTCCATTATGTGTAAACCACGGTTTCTCCGGCGTAACATTCAATTCTCGTAGAAGCTTTTGAAAATTTGACCCCAAGTCGGATACGATTGTTTGCACATGCAAACCCATTGATGTTAGTTCATCGATCATCTTGAATAACATTGCTTTAATTCTTTCACTTGGACAGGCTTCATTCACCAAAACATACCCAAGTGGTTGCTTCCAATTCTCTTTAATGCCTCTAGCCATAAAAACAAGTGCTGCTGTAGCAACTTTGTTCGATCTTTCACCATCACCAAAGTCTTCCACGCCAACGACTTCATCTTTCGCTTGATCATATTGCAGATTGGCTTTCAGGGAAACTTCATCCATGGTTAACGTGCACAGCTTTCCCGAATCACTCATGGTACTAACTTTTGTGGCGATCATTTCTTTAGCAATTTTAGGCAGGCCCGTTGATGTGGGAAAACGAGACATCCATTTGGTTAAACTACTTTTGGAGGGCAGGCTGAAGCATTTTGCCACCATTCGGTATGCTTTGCCACTGATGTGGTAGAGAGAAAGGGCAAACGACTTCATCTCATTTGAGTATCTCTGTCCTTTGTTCTTCTTCTTATTGATGTCGATTTGCTGGGCAATGAATTTCACGGTACTCTCCGGGAGCATTGTTCTCAATGCATCAAGGACTGCAGGTTTCTCAATTGGCCTTTTCTTTTTTTTCATATTTAATGCCTGCCTAAGTCGTTGCAGCTGCTTCTTCTGCCTTTCAATTTTCATTTTGTAACACCTTGCTTTATTTGCCTGTTTTGCTTGCCTTCTCGCATGACCAGCATCTGTCGTGAATAATAATTTTGTGTAAGTTTTTGATGAACTGTCCTAATAGGGAGTGTTCATTATTTATGGTTTTTTTGGGGGGGTGGCATTCCATATGGCCCCACTCTCAATTTCTATATGACCCCTCCCCCTTCGGCAACAGCAAAACTTTTGTGAACCCCCCCTAAGAAAAGCACCAAAACGTTTGTGATCCCCCCACTAGACAATATATATGGTTCTAAAATTGTGGGAAAAAATATGCTTTAAATCAATGTTTGGTTCATTTGGTGCAAAATTCTAATTCAGTTTTTATGAAAAATGTAGCCGTCATAACATGGGTCAAACAAATAAGGAAACTTTTGTGCCCCCGTCTACCTGTACTGACTATCTTGAAACTTTGACAACCCCCAAAACTGAACCTCAAACTTTTTTGGCCCCCCTATGATCCCCCCCCCCCCCAAACCATAAATAATGAACACTCCCTTATCATGTATTGTAAATTATAATTACAGGTCATACATGTAACAATATTTGTAATTAAACCTTTACCATCAGCGTCATGGTCATTTTCCCCATTAACATTTAACAATGGATTTCTTTGGTTAGCTTGGTGATGTGAAGGATCTATTTAGAGCAGAATTGCAAAATGACAATGTTGTAACTTGTAAGTGGACACAAGTATCATAATATATAATTTATATTATAAGAGTCATCCAAAAGGAAGGTTAACAAGTATTTAGAGGTGGTGTACCTCACATACACACCCCTTTCCTATTGCAGATTGCTACCCCTGCAGTACCCACTTTATGGGGATAACTATGCAGGCATGCAAAGCTGATAGGGAGGGGGGGGACACACAGGTTCTGGGTCAGTAAATTCATCCCTGCATGTGTACAACTCGATGAATATAACTAGAGTAATGAGCTTAGCTGTTCACCTTCAATATATTTTTCTGATGGCGTAACTTGTTCATTATTTTCCATTTGCAGGCTGAAAGTTGCTGCTGGAACTGGCATGGTGATGAAGTCAAAACCTATTAAAATTATTGGAATAGTTTACACATATTTAAAATGCTGCTACTGTGCCAGTGTGTTGTAAATGTTGTGTTTATACCTTCATTTGCAGAATTTTGTTGTGTGTTGTTGGAGTCAAACGTTTTCTTTTTCTTGTCTAGAATATTAAAGTTTCATTTAAATTAAATTAAACTCCTTATGCTATTAATAGCTACATAAATGATGCTAGTAAAATATGCAAATTGAACGGTTTGTAAAATATGCTCACTAGTTGTACATGTAACATCCGACGTTTCTTTCCTTTGCACAAGTCTGCGTTTCACGCCAATTCTTGCTGGGGGATTTGGTACATTGAACAAGGTTGGAATTGCTGTCGTTTTCAAGTTTTTTTTGGACTTCGTGACGAACATTTCCCCCTCAAAGTGGGCGCTGCATATTCTCACATTACGATACAAATACCCGGCATCTTTCTGAATTAAGTCTTTACGTCGTGTGTTTATTGCCCATTTTTTGGACCTAATTGTTAAATTATATACTTGTTTTAAATATTTTCGTATCGGTTTTTCAGCTTTAAAAAAACTCCGCACGAGCAAAATTGCAAATTCATATTTCAACTTACCTTTCCTGGTCTTTTGGGAAGCGGAAAAAAGCAATATCGGGATTTTTTGCTTTGTTGTTTTCACATCTAAATCCTGAGCACCAAGTTGTCCCATTTTTTCGTTTTTTCGTGGATACTTTCGCAATAACATCCATGATATGCATGCACCGATTCAAATTAATTTTTGCACTCTGTTTTTTTCGCTTTTAAAGTTTTCACGTGTCTTTTTAAAAATAAATTACGCAAAGTTTTGTTTACATCTGACAGCCGAGGAAAAGACACTTGCGAAGACAAATTTTGTACACGCAATGCGAGATTCTACATCTGCACTATTTCTTAGTAAATGTTTATACTACAGTATACCGGTAATTGGGGTTTAAAAATACAAAGTTTATTTTAATAAATATTTATTTCACATTTATATACATTTAAGTACTTAAATTCAAAAACTAAATAAATATGTGTTCAATGTCAATGTCTCAATGAATATTACTATATTCTAAATAGGGGCTGCTTTTTTGAACCCTCAATTAAACCATTACAATAATACTATATTCTAAATAGGGGCTGCTTTTTTGAACCCTCAATTAAACCATTACAATAATCTGAAGGCCTGTTTATATGATCTCGTGTACTAGGGACATCCTACCCCTGAGCCACCCTGGCAAGGCAAAATTATATTCATATTATACTATCATCTATAGCTACTGCCATGCAAGTGTTTACATGGAAAGTTTTGAACCTGTCTTGCCTAGTGGGGTGACCCTGGCAGTAGGCTGGGTCACTCTCTCAGGGGGGACAGCATCTCTAGTACTCGAGACTATATAAACATTGCCCGAGGCTATGCAAAATTGGTAGGCATTCAAATAAGATCAAATAGTCTCAGGTTTTGCCCCTATACTAGTATAGCAAGTGTTGACATGGAAAGTTTTGAACTTGTCTTGCCTAAAGGGGTGACCCTGGCAGTAGGGTCACTCTTTCAGGGGGACAGTGTCTCTAGTATGTAAAATTGGTAGGCATTCAGATCAAATACTCTCAGGTTTTCCCCAATCAGGTGAACAAATTATATAACCATAGTTGTAAGATTCTGCATCTGATTCAGTGTACAGTAATGAAAGAATACTTCAGTCCAACAGGATTGATTGGCAATCTAGAAAAGCAAAATAAACAATAAAATAAATAAACAGATTAGATTATTAAACATAGTTACAGTAACTTGGCATGCTGCATCTCTTGGTTTTGGTTCTCGTAAGCCTATAAAATTGACCTTTGAGAGCCAACAAAATGCTGTCCTTGCAAATGCCCCCATCATGGGGTCACAATAATGCTTACCACCCTTGAGGAAACACCATT
Organism: Trachythela sp. YZ-2020; assembly: GCA_016169945.1. Classification (NCBI taxonomy): domain Eukaryota; kingdom Metazoa; phylum Cnidaria; class Anthozoa; order Malacalcyonacea; family Clavulariidae; genus Trachythela; species Trachythela sp. YZ-2020. The sequence goes on along the minus strand of JADLSH010000070.1, from coordinate 408,277 downwards.
GACCAATGCACTATCCTAGGGAAATCACTAAATTTGACTAACTTATATATTGACCCAATGGTGGGGGATTAAAGTCTATATGAGTACTTTTGAGTACTCTGGCTCCATGCCCATGATTCCATCAGTCCATGTTGAATGTTGATGTTCATTTTCGTATCTGAATGCTGTTTTATGCAATGTTCTTGATTCGCAAAAAAGTGTTTACAGTAAATTAACGACAACCCTTTGATACAAAATTTGATATATATGAGCTAGAGCAAAAAAACTCACATATAAAGTTGCCAAGTTCCACCTCGAGTTCAGAGTACTGAATCGAATCATCAGATTGCCAGAAATTCTCACTCCTGCAGGATGTCTTTTTTCATTTTCGCCGTTAAAAATGGTATTCGTTGAATTCCTTCTTGCTAAGAAGATGCAGTGTGCCATTTATTTGCAAAATTCGTCCAGAAAATGAAGATCGATCGGTTACTGCGCTTAAAATCGCCGTTTTATTGCCAAAATTTTCCATTATCCTATCTCTTTCCTAATAAAAAATGTGCTTTACACTTGCCAGAGGGTCGCGCATGCGCATTAAAAAAATGGGGACATGATTTGCCGCGTGTTCCCTATCTGTATATAATTAATCTGTGGCGGAGGAGAGTGCGCTTCTGCCACACAAGTCGTGGCAGTCAATGGGGAGCAGACTAATATTTTGTCGTTCTGGCTGATTAATTTAAAAATCAAACTGAATTAAGGCTAAGCAAGCAGGGCTTCTATCCTGTGCAATTATTCATGTTCTGGTGCTGTTCTAAAGTCGATCTCAGTAAGGTATAAGTTGTTTATCGTTTTACTTTACTTCATTTGTTGTGAATATATGATCAAATTTGTGCCGAATGGGGAAGTCGAAGATCGCAGAAGTCAGTTGCAAACAAAATCATTGAGTTTACACTAACACTTTGTCTCTGCTAGGTTTTAAAAGGCTTTAAGGTTACTTTATCTGCAACATTTATCGACGTTTAAGTAAAAATTCGTCCACGGGTCATGAGTCCGGTTTGAGCGAAGTCGAATAGGTCGTTAGCTTGTATGACAAAATCGTTTTAAATGTTGCTGTATTTCTGTTCTAAATGATTTTAATAAGCTTTAGAATAAAGTTAAGAGTGGTCCTAAACGAGTCATTGGTAAAATACTTTAGATTTATTCGCGTGATACGAATAGCCTGATAAAAGTTTGTAATTTGTCAATTTGTCTATTAGTGCAATAGTGCTATTCAGGGGCGGATCTAGAAGTGATCAGAGCGATCACGCGACTAACGTAAAATTTGTAATTACGCAATTAATTAATTAATTCAACCAACAGTCCAGTTATCATATTTCATGCAGTGGCTTATATTCAAAGTTCGTAGTCAAGTTATCAAGTTTCATACAGCGGCCAGGCCTTCGATACATAACGCGCAGAACAGCGGTCTAGCGCGTGAGTTTTGCTCGCTCTAAAGGCAGATTCCAGCTATCTGATTGGCCAATTTGCTTTTTGCGCGTTCTGCGGGGAGTTCAGCGATCAGGGGCTAGTATACAAGGTATCCGATTGGCTAAATTGAAAAAAAATCTGAATTCCCATTGGCTAGATTTTTCTGACCGATCAGATGCATCAGGCTTCAGTTTATACGGCATGATTCTATGACCTTCTGATCGCAGCTTTGGAACAAGTCTTGTACGGCTACGGCCCTAATTATGCAAATATATTCTATTTTAACTACATTTATTGTGGCGATTTTCGACTTGTATTTGCAGAGCAATCTGTGCGCGTGAGGCGATGACCCGCTGGCTATGTTTATGAAATTTGCAATTTTTGCATATTACTGCGGTCGAAACCCAGCCGATTAGACGAACTGTATAAAATATAGGCATTAAGGCATTTTGTTTATGCTTTTGTTGCTTGATATTAATCGCCTAAGATTTGGATATATATTATCGACTTCAACCGAACCAAAATATTCTTATATAAATATGATGTATTTTTGACTTGATGTGTGTTGGACCGCATATTGGCATGGTGATGGTGTAATACGATCTCCGATGTGATATTGTGTTTGTTAAAAATAGAATATAGCTATAGGCAGCAAATTGGTCCTATTCTGAAATAGCCTTTGGCTAATTGGCTTCCCAGGACCAAAACATTTTATCCTTTACTCTTGAAACACGTTTTAATACTGATATCATGTACAGTAGTTTGTGTTATTGTGTAAACTATAAATATTTGAAATGGAGATTAATATTTAACTCCATGTCTGGTTTGTTTATTAGATCTGCTGCTATTGGGAATTGCTTGTACAGCTCTGTGTATGTCAGGTGGGGGGGGAGGGGTAAAGGGTTGACTGGGACTGGTGCGAAAATTGAGCAATTTCCCCGACCCGCCCCCCCCTGAAAAATTTATCTCCCCCCCCCGGTTGTGTACCAACGAAAATTTTGACTAACTTACGAAAAATCCTCGATCCGCCCCTGGTGTTATTAATATTATATTAATTTATTTGAAATTTTAGGCATTTTTGCAAACCGGATGCGGTATTTTAGTTATTTTGCACTAATGTGTGATTTTTCTATATTTTTGTGATTTGTCTATTTTTTGTGATTTTTTTATTTTTGGGTGATTTTTTTGTGATTTTTCTGAAGGTGTACGAGATTTAAATCAGTGATTTGCCCCTCGATCTGTTCAATCCTTAATATGTGGAATCACTACAGAATTGAAATTGCACTGTTAAGGCTGCGATTCTTGTTTGCTAATTGCACAGAACACCATTGGTTTCAAAATGAATATAATAAAATTAAATATTTCGATAGTATGTTAATTGAAATCAATGACGTACTTTTACTTTAATAAATATCACATTGTAATATTTATTATCACTTTGAATTAATTATATTAATAATATTATAAATCGTTAGAGAAATTAGCGATAGTTACTGTTGCCGATTCAATGACGTAATGTTAATTTAATTAAATTAAATATTGCAGTGTAATTAATTTTAATCATTTGAGAAATTAGCGATAGATTCTGTTGCTGTTGCTCAATTCAATGACAAAATTTTAATTAAATTAAATTAAATATTGCAGTGTAATTATTTTAATCGTTTGAGAATTAGCGATAGATTCTGTTGCCGATTCAATGACGTAATGTTAATTTAATTTAAATAAATAAATATTGCAGTTTAATTATATTGTTTGAAAATTAGCGATAGTTGCTGTTAATTAAATATTGCATATATTTAAATTGAATCAATAGTGCATGTTTTGTGCAATTTGATTGGCTCTTAGCAGTGCAATTTCAGCACAAATTGCACCTTTATCAATGCGATTTCAGCACGAAGAACACTCTTTTATTCGACCAATCAGGTCTATAAACTGAACCGGAACAACAATCTGCTTTTCTAATATACTAGCTCTTTATCACTTTATAGAGCACTGAATATTCGAACGAAAAATTATAGACTTTTTAAGAGCTAGCCTAGAAGTCTTTCGATTCAATGTAGCAGACGGCTTAATATTAAGCTGGTGATGACAAAAGTGTATTAAACAGAATACAAAACATTATGGATTTTTAGCAATCCTGATCAATTGAAGTAATTAGCATAGTCTGTTTGGGAGGCAAATCCATGATATTGACATTCGGGCGGATCTAGGATTTTTCGTATGTTTGTCAAAAAACATCGGGGCGGGGGGTACTTTTGACCGGGGGAGGGGTCACCAAGCGAAGATTAAACAAACTGGGTTAAAGTATTGATTATTGTGTAAGTAAAATATTAACTGAAGGGTTTTGTAGATGGAAATTATCGAGTGTAAATTATATACATTTATTAGACCTAACCAGAACAGCTGCGAACAAGGCAACTATACGTACCTGGCAAGAATCGAACCTGCTGCCCTGCGATTCCGGTGCAGCGTTCCGACCTACTGAGCTATACAGAGTCCAGCTGTCGAGCTCTAACCACAAGTTCATGTATATATACGATTGTACTGCCATGTTAGGTTATGGGTAAATATTGACTCTGCAGCTCAGTTGGTTAGAGCGCTGCACCGGAATCGCAGGTTCGATTCCTGCCAGGGACCTATAGTTGCATTTTTTGCAGCTGTTCCTGGTTAGGTCTAATAAATGTATATAATTTACACTTGATAATTTCCATCTACAAAAACCCTTCAACTATTATTCAATCGAGTGAGATGCCAATGAATAAGTACATGATCCTTTTTACTTGTTGTATACATGTTGTTGAGATCGCATTACACAAAAATATGCCGCATTGTCACGTGCTTGTACTAGGTATAAATAATACAGTATTATTTATTTATTTAACTTTGCCAACGAACATGCTATACATTTACATAATATGTACACAAGACCTAGACATAAAGTGGCAAGGTGCACGCTACAGCTTTCGCCAATTACAGCGGCCCTATATAATGATAAACACATGCATTAACTAATAACAACACGATATTTCACAGGACAGATTACGAGACTTATTACAGGGACAAACATATAGATTTCCATGTTCTTGGATCATCCACGTCAAATACAGTTTTCACAGCTACTTTATAGTACTGGAAAAGTCTACTTTTGAATTGACTTAGGCTTATGTTATTGCCTGTCAAATCGCTTGGCAGTGCATTCCATAAACGAGTTGACCTATTTAAGTAGGATTTCTGGAATGTGGTGGTCTTGCATCTTGTTGTTCTAAACGACAAGTGGTCAGGATTGGATGATCTTGTTTCTCTTGTGTTGTGGGTGGGTGGTGATGGCAGCAACTGATTGTATCTGATTTATATATAAATTCCACAAGAGGCATAAACAAAGTATAAACAAATTGAAACTGCCCGTATTAAGCCGCAGTATTTATGTAAAATACTGAAATATTATGTAAATTTCGTCTCTTATTATTATACGCGTACCCGCCGATTTTATAACTACTGTGAAACTGTCACGCATTCATCACGAATTCGCACGTCAATCATCGAGAGATTAAATAAGCAGATAATGGCCACATGTGGTGAGCGCGCTATTTCCCATCATTTGAAAAGCATTGAGCTTAAATGCTTAGTTCTTGTATAAAGGTATATAAATTTGGATATTTCAAGCATATATTGGACACTACTTAATGTATCAAGCAATTTAGACAATACAGACAGAAACGATTACAGAAAATAACAATGATTTTAACCATAAGCCATTTTACAAACAAATCATTCATTCAAAAATCCATATTTACCAACGAGATTGAATTAATACATAACAAACAGGAAAATTACCCAACTGTGTAACAATATATTGGTCTCATTTGCTCATTACATCATAGAAAAGTATAAACACTTGTTAAATTCTTCTTAAATTTATAATTTCCATCATCAGTTGTACTTCTTCAATGATGCAATTGTTCTCCAGATCAAACAATTTAAATGCGTTTTTGCCATTTGAATGTCAATGACAATGATTGTGTAACATGGGCTATTCACATGCAGATTTAATATACGCAAAGCAAGACCATATAAAACAATTTCGAATTTCTCATTACATATTCTATAGGATATTTTATTTATTCACTTATATTATGTAGAATTTTATGCTCTTTCTAACGATGTTAAACATATCCTGGGGACCAAATGACTACTATGTGTTTTCGCGCTTTCGGTGTGAGTGTGTAACGCGTGAGATTTTCAATTGAGATTTCACGCAAATTACCGCGCGTATCTGTACATATAACTCCGATATTTTCATTACCTATTCTATAGGATATTTTTTTTATTCACTTATATTATGTAGAATTTTATGCTCTTTCTATTGATATTAAACTTGTCCTGGGGACCAAATTACTTATATGTTTTTTCGCTCTTTGAATGTGAGTGTGTAACGTGAGATTTTCAATTGATATTTGCCGCAAATTACCGAGCGTGTCTATACATATAACTCTGATATTCTCATTACCTATTCTATAGGGTATTTTTTTTATTCACTTATATTATGTAGAATTTTATGCTCTTTCTAACGATGTTAAACATATCCTGGGGACCAAATGACTTCTATGTGTTTTCGCGCTTTCAGTGTGAGTGTGTAACGCGTGAGATTTTCAATTGAGATTTCACGCAAATTACCGCGCGTATCTGTACATATAACTCCGATATTTTCATTACCTATTCTATAGGATATTTTTTTTATTCACTTATATTATGTAGAATTTTATGCTCTTTCTATTGATATTAAACTTGTCCTGGGGACCAAATTACTTATATGTTTTTTCGCTCTTTGAATGTGAGTGTGTAACGTGAGATTTTCAATTGAGATTTGCCGCAAATTACCGCGCGTGTCTATACATATAACTCTGATATTCTCATTACCTATTCTATAGGGTATTTTTTTTATTCACTTATATTATGTAGAATTTTATGCTCTTTCTAACGATGTTAAACATATCCTGGGGACCAAATGACTTCTATGTGTTTTCGCGCTTTCAGTGTGAGTGTGTAACGCGTGAGATTTTCAATTGAGATTTCACGCAAATTACCGCGCGTATCTGTACATATAACTCCGATATTTTCATTACCTATTCTATAAGATATTTTGTTTTATTCACTTATATTATGTAGAATTTTATGCTCTTTCTATTGATATTAAACTTGTCCTGGGGACCAAATTACTTATATGTTTTTTCGCTCTTTGAATGTGAGTGTGTAACGTGAGATTTTCAATTGAGATTTGCCGCAAATTACCGCGCGTGTCTGTACATATAACTCTGATATTCTCATTACCTATTCTATAGGGTATTTTTTTTATTCACTTATATTATGTAGAATTTTATGCTCTTTCTAACGATGTTAAACATATCCTGGGGACCAAATGACTTCTATGTGTTTTCGCGCTTTCAGTGTGAGTGTGTAACGCGTGAGATTTTCAATTGAGATTTCACGCAAATTACCGCGCGTATCTGTACATATAACTCCGATATTTTCATTACCTATTCTATAAGATATTTTGTTTTATTCACTTATATTATGTAGAATTTTATGCTCTTTCTATTGATATTAAACTTGTCCTGGGGACCAAATTACTTATATGTTTTTTCGCTCTTTGAATGTGAGTGTGTAACGTGAGATTTTCAATTGAGATTTGCCGCAAATTACCGCGCGTGTCTGTACATATAACTCTGATATTCTCATTACCTATTCTATAGAATATTTTTTTATTCACTTATATTATGTAGAATTTTATGCTCTTTCTAACGATGTTAAACTTATCCTGGGGACCAAATGACTTATATGTTTTTTCGCTCCTTGAATGTGAGTGTGTAACGTGAGATTTTCAATCGAGATTTGACGCAAATCGCGTCTGTATATATAAATCTGATATTTTCATTACCTATTCTATACGATATATTTTTTATTCACTTATATTATGTAGAATTTTATGCTCATTCTATCGATGTTAAATTTGTCCTGGGGACCAAATGACTTCTATGCGTTTTCGCTCTTTCAATGTGAGTGTTTAACGTGAGATTTTCAATTGAGATTTGACGCAAATCGCGTCTGTATAATTATACAACTCTGATTTTCTCATTACCTATTCTATAGGATAGTTTTTTTATTCACTTATATTATGTAGCATTTTATGCTCGTTCTATCGATGTTAAATTTGTCCTGGGGACCAAATGACTTCTATGCGTTTTCGCTCTTTCAATGTGAGTGTGTAACGTGAGATTTTCAATTGAGATTTGACGCACATTACCGCGCGTGTCTGTACATATAACTCTGATATTCTCATTACCTATTCTATAGGGTATTTTTTTTATTCACTTATATTACGTAGAATTTTATGCTCTTTCTATTGATATTAAACTTGTCCTGGGGACCAAATTACTTATATGTTTTTTCGCTCTTTGAATGTGAGTGTGTAACGTGAGATTTTCAATTGAGATTTGACGCACATTACCGCGCGTGTCTGTACATATAACTCTGATATTCTCATTACCTATTCTATAGGGTATTTTTTTTATTCACTTATATTATGTAGAATTTTATGCTCTTTCTAATGATGTTAAACATATCCTGGGGACCTAATGACTTCTATGTGTTTTCGCGCTTTCAATGTGAGTGTGTAACGTGAGATTTTCCGTTGAAATTTCACGCAAATCGCGTCTGTGTATACAACTCTGATATTCTCATTACCTATTCTATAGGATATTTTTTTTATTCACTTATATTATGTAGCATTTTATGCTCGTTCTATCGATGTTAAATTTGTCCTGGGGACCAAATGACTTCTATGCGTCATCGCTCTTTCAATGTGAGTGAGTAACGTGAGATTTTCAATTGAGATTTGACGCACATTACCGCGCGTGTCTGTACATATAACTCTGATATTCTCATTACCTATTCTATAGGGTTTTTTTTTTATTCACTTATATTATGTAGAATTTTATGCTCTTTCTAACGATGTTAAACATATCCTGGGGACCTAATGACTTCTATGTATTTCGCGCTTTCAATGTGAGTGTGTAACGTGAGATTTTCCGTTGAAATTTGACGCAAATCGCATATGTATATACAACTCTGATTTTCTCATTACCTATTCTATAGGATATTTTTTTATTCACAAATATTATGTATCATTTTATGCTCTTTCTAACGATGTTAAAAATATCCTGGGGACCAAATGACTTCTATGTGTTTTCGCGCTTTCAATGTGAGTGTGTTCAATGGTTTTCAATGGTTTTGAAGAAGACACTGTTATTAGCAACAATAAGCTAGATGATTTAAACACGAATGAGGGGGTGACAAAACCGAGTGTTATAAGAAATAATGAAAAGTGAGACCTTGCAGATATTGAAAGCTTGTGGGATGTGCTAATAGCCATTGTGCTCAGCCTCGTACCCAGGCGCAAAAGAGAGAAAAAAAAGCACTACTCCAGTGTTTTATATAGATCAGTGGTTATGCTGAGCGAGCGCGCGGGGGTGCTTGGGGAGGACGTGACTGGAATTAGTTGCGCCTGGCAATAGTGAACATAGTCCGAAATTAACCCAAACAAAGTTTGAATTTCCCTTTAAATGACGTGATGCGTGCGCATTTCAAAAGCCTGGGTATGAGAGAACGAGTCAAAATTCCCGGGGGGTAAAGCTACAAATTTCAAAAACCGCACCCCGGGGCAATCTTGAGATTTCAAATGCCTTGCCCCCGGGATGTCACAATCTGTAAAATCCCCGCCCCTTTCCCGGCCCCTCCCCCCGCGGGATTAACATTGATACGTGCATAATACTATAAAAAATATATATATGTCTCGTACCTTGCTGGCTTTCATTGTCCTTCGAAACGTCTCCTCCTCGGCAAATTATAATGCGACATGAAGCAGATATAAAGAAGATTGATGTGTATTCGACGTATAAATGTATTAAAGAAAGATAATAATAGTAAGAACGTCATAACCGCGGCAATTCACTAAACCGCCATTTATCCTTTCGTGAACTTTCGTCACCCCCCTGTCTTAATTTCCATAAAGCCCGCTCGCAGGCTAATACTCCAAGAATCTTGGAGTATTTGCCTGTCACGTGGTCAGCCTTTACCAACGCTATGCCCAGCAGATCTCTTCCTGAGGTATTTAATTCATTAACTTTCATACAGATTTTGTACTAAAACTTCGCACAACATTAGGAAAACAACAACAACAACAACACAGATAACGAATTTTATAGAAATATCTAAGAATAAACAGTTATTTTTTTATAACAAACTTAATGTTGCAGTTCTTAAACATTGCACTTGTAAAACATTGACAATACAATTGGAAATTATCAAAATATATTCACCCCACACTAATGTTTTCTTCATATGACTTTCTTCTTGCTCAAGTTATATGTATGAGTTAACGTCAGAATAGTTGACTTGCTTCAATGTTTCTGCTGCAGGCGTTTCATAGGTGTATGGTTTCCACTGGTTCCTTAGTTATGGTGGCTCAATGTTGTGTCACATAGATTAATTGTGTCTTAACAACCTCTGCCCCCCAGATTGAAAAGGTATTATAGCTAGAAAACCTGCAGTATCAATCTACTTTGACTTGCAGCACTTTTATACTGTTCTGCTGTAAATTAAGGTCACTAATTTTTGGTGTTTGAATTAGAGCAGCACTTTTATACTGTTCTGCTGTAAATTAAGGTCACTGTATCGGACATCCTCCGATTTTTCAAACCATTATTCCTTTTAAATATAGCCAAAACTCACGTCTCAAACAAACGAGGTTTTCTATTAATAAACATAAAAAATACATTACACTTTACAATATAGCTTACAAATAGATTAACAAATACTTAAACGGACACATATATATATACATACCGACTATATCGTCTCTTAGTCTTTCGATTCAACTCTTTCTACTCAACACTGTTACTACTGCACAATTAGTATTAACGTTATCTCTAAGTCTTCCATAAGTTCACGGCACTGTTCTCGGTAAGAAACACAAACCAACATATGTTTGCTATACAGGCTACATTGTGTATATACACGCATAATTAACATAAATTTAAAGTCTTTATTGGTAGCTACACCGGCCCCTAAATGAATACTAACACGTAAGTTTCATTTACTACAATATAACTAAAGGCTACCAGTGTTTCATATTTTCGTTCATCATGAATTAATTGTACTTATCTTCACTGTCCATTTCCAAACGACATAGTTTTGTTACTGGTCGGGTAAGATAGGTCGTTGTTGTTTTTAGTGCAAAGTTTTTAACTTTGCAGTATTGTGATGAGGGGCGAAAATTCACATGAGCGATACATACATACATAGATACATAGATACATCATAGTGTAAACTTTCCGGGGGGTGTTAGTGAAGATTCTCTATTAATACCTTACCTGTTAAACTTTGGGGTTGAAACTTTTTTAAGCACTTTCAAGTTATCTTATAGCTCAATTCGGTTGTATTCATGCAGTGTTTAATCAGATTTACGAACAACATTTGGGTTGTGGTATTAAACGTCTACATCATGACAATCGTTTTATATATATTGGGTTGCTAACTCCCCCGGTAGCTCCCCCCGGTAGCTATGAAATACGAAATTTCGAAATATTCACCGCACAATGGTGGCAGCTGGGAGTGAGAATGTGATGGAAGTACGATCAAATTTATAAATAAACGGTTTCATTTTGGCCTTTTGGATTAGTAGTGCGTTTTGTCATTTATATATTCAATAGACAATACTGATATTCATACTCGAATATTCATTATTGCAATATTTTTATAAATTCCGAAGCGTAAGTTTCGCCTCAAACATGTCACATATTTTGGATTTAGTAGTTGGTGCTGGTTATATATAAAAAATACAAGATTCAAGACCCGATGAGATCCCTTGGGCCTTACCGTAAATATCGAATATGTTAGTTATAGTATACAGCATTGGATTTAACCAGCGATCTAACGTAAGTCGACTTGCGTACAATTTATACATATTAATACGGCTACTGTTTTGTTTCTGGCGAATTTTATAGATAGTAAAAGTTGCTATACTCTGTCCGTAGACTCGTAGAGTGTAATTTGTAGAGTCACTAGAGTAGTAGAGTGTAGTATGAACTGCATAGTTTTGAAATTTGACATTTGTTATGCAATATTAATAGAACACATCTCTGTTGACGGGGCAGTTGTTTACAAATGCGAATGGCATTTTGGTGAGGATGAGTTTTAACACCTTTGTAATCTGATATTTATTATATCGTAACTAATTATATATTCAGTACCTTTGGTCGATTATAACTTCTGTTTTAAAAACCGTGTGATTTTCGCTAATACACCCTTTTATAGAGCTTTAAAAACCGTACATACTGACCAACTTTCAAAGAAAAACAATAAAAATTGACAAAGTTACGGCGAAATTTGAAATGTAGCGTACGGGTCAAACTGGATGTCAAAACTGGCCCACCTACAGTATCTTTGTGCGTCTGTATATATAACTATGATGTATGATGCATTCTATATACTTTCTAGTTTTGCTTAGCCTTTATTTTAGTAGTCTGTGCACAACCGTACTCTCGAAATTTTATATACACGATGAAATAATAAATAAATAAAATTGAAATAATCGAAGTTGAGTACTTGAGTTGACATATTTGTAATTAGTTGAATAAAACGAATCAAATATTGCAACCGTAACAAGACAATTTTAGCTGCTTACCATAATATATTGCCAAAAACATAAATCACTCATCGCGAATTTAGAATTACGAATTATGAAATGTGACAAGCTTTTCATTGACAAGTGTACTTGTTGAAAAACTGGCATGCTAGCTTTTCAAAAGCTTGTCACATTTCATCAATTTTCAAGGGCAAATAAAATAGTAAAGGTAAAAATAATTGCCAAATAAAAATTGCTCGTGTAAATACGTCATATGCAAATATCAACACAACAGTGACAACACAACATGGATGCACAACAATTAGGTACGCACTTATACTATAAACCATGTAATATAGCATTTGTCTTTTAAAACTTTGCACTATCCTTGGATCACTAGTTATCTCTCCACGTCGTGTTCGTCTGGCTCGAGTGACCACTGTCGAACTTGTCTTAAGACTAACACTACGAACTAAACCATCTTCACTTGGAAACACTTCAACAACGCGTGCAAGCGGCCACTGTCCTCTTCTGTAATTCTCATCCATTAGAAGTACGAGATCTCCAACTTTTAGGTTTTCTTTTCGTTCTATCCACTTCTGTCGAATTTGAAGATTAGGGAGATACTCCTTAATCCATCTTTTCCAAAATATATCAGCTAAATATTGCGCTTGTTTCCATCTACGATTGTAATAGTCATGCTCTGTAAATACTCCGGGTGGTAATGTACCGGTGGAACAAGGGCGTAAATGTAACAGGTGGTTTGGGGTTAGTGGTATTTCATCTCGCGGGTCATCACTATTTCGCGTAAGGGGTCTACTGTTTAGGATGTTTGTTGCCTCGGCCATAACGGTTAATAGGACTTCGTCTCCAACAATTTGTTCTTTCAGCAGTGCTCGAAGAATCTGACGTACGGATCTTATTAATCGCTCCCATGCGCCTCCCATATGACTCGCACTTGGTGGGTTGAATGTCCATTTTATTCCCTTTTGGGCGCAGAAAGATCCAATCTTCTGTTGATTCCATTATTCGATGTTAGCCTTTAATTCTTTATCTGCCCTAGTGAAATTCGTACCACAATCACTTCTGATTTCTTTAGGATATCCTCGTAAACTTATCAACCTTCTTAATGCGTTGATCATTGCATCTGTGTCCAATGAATGAACTATCTCGATATGTACTGCTCGTACACTCAAACAGGTAAAAATACAACCATATCTTTTCACCCGATTTCTCCCCTGCTTTACTTCCAATGGCCCAAAATAATCAACTCCTACAAACGTGAACGGAGGTTCGTATGCTTTAATCCTATCTTCAGGCAAATCTGCCATAAACTGTTCGCTCGGTGGTTTCCTTCTCTTTTGACAATCAATACATTTTCGAATCACTTGACGAACTGCCGATCGTCCCTTTAAGATCCAAAATCTTTCTCTTAATGACGCTAACACAGATTCCTGACCCATATGACCAACCATGCGATGATAATGCTGGATTATAAGATCTGTCACGTGATGCTTATACGGAAGGATTATCGGGTGTTTTGCTTCTTCGTTGATCTGTGCGTTCTTGAGTCGTCCTCCTACAACCAATACACCGTCTTTTACTAACGTCTTGGTATTCTTTAAAACTTTCTTCATAGACCTCCTATTTGAAAGATGATGAGTGTCTTCTAAGTTCACCAGCTCAGGAAATGACATAGACTGAACGTAACGAACAATGTCTATTTCTGCTTGCTTCAACTCTTCAACTTGTAAACTGCCCGTTTTCATTTTGAATACACCATCTCCAACCTTTCTTTGGTGGACTTTCATCTTTAAGAACTGCTTGTATCGAGCAAGCCAAGCAATCGATCGTTTTAAACGCCACCAAGACGAATATCGTTGTAAGGAATCGTCATCAACTGTTGTGACATAAATCTTGATTTCTTTTCTAACTTCAGGGTCTTCATCTAACAAAGGTGGTACGTCTATCATTGTCGGCCAGTATTGTTCGATCTTCTGGTCCTTCTAGCCATCGTTTATTTGTTAACATCTCGTTCAACTTCAAACCTTTGGATGCGTCATCGGCCGGATTGTTTTCTCCTTTGACGTATCTCCACTCAGAGATAGAAGATCCATTCCGTATCGCAGTCAAACGGTTAGATTCTGTATGGAATCGCTTGTTTTCATTCTTGATGCATTTTAAAACAGAGCGGGAGTCCGACCAGAACGTTACGTTGTCTACTTTGTATTCCAGCTCTTCGTCAATTGTTTGACGGAGTTGTACAGCCATTACCGCCGCAGACAGTTCCAACCTTGGGATGGTGATTTCACGAATGGGTGCAAGACGGGCCTTTCCAAGTACAAATGAACAATTGATACGTCCATCGTTATTCTCTAGTCGTAGATAAGCCACCGCTCCGTATCCTACACGTGAACCATCACAGAAAATATGTAGTTGCAAGCTCTTTATCCCACCCAAATCTTTCGGTTTGAAACAGCGTTCTGTCCTCACCTCTTCTAACTTAGGAAGATCATTCAACCAACGGTACCATTGCTGACTTTCGTGTTCATCGATCTCGTCATCCCATCCTCGTTGCTTTCGGCACAACTCTTGCAACAGTAGCTTCGCTTTCATTATATATGGAGTAATAAATCCTATCGGGTCGAAAAGTGAATATATTACAGACAACATTCCTCGTCTCGTAGGTAATTTCTGTTTAGCCAATGCCATAGTCTCCTCACGAACTTCCCATATAAAGTTGTCCGTCTCTACATTCCACTTCACTCCAAGAGCACATTCTGTAGGTAAGGAATTTCTTCTAAGACCTTTCGATCATTGCTAAGCCATTTCGTTAATCTAAAGCCTCCTCTCTTCAATAACTCTCGGAGTTGTTTTGACAGCTTCGTAGCTTTCTCTGGTGTATCTACAGATTTCATTAGATCGTCAACGTACATGTTTTGCTCTACCGTTTCTGCCACTTCTGGCTCGAACTCCCCACCAAAGGATGATGCGGTTTTCTTTACACAAAAATTAGCGACACTTGGCGAAGATGTAGCGCCAAAAACGTGTTTCACCATTCGATACTCTGTAGGGGTTTCTTTAAGGTCGTGATTTTCCCACCAGAGGAATCTAAATACATCACAATCTTTGGGTTCAACCAACACTTGATAGAACATCGATTCAATGTCGGCGACAATTGCAATTGGCTCTTGACGAAACCGAATTATGACTCCGACCAATGAATTAGTTAAATCGGGTCCGGTTAACAAATGTTGGTTGAGGGATTCATCATTGAACTTTGCTGCACAGTCAAATACTATTCTGGTCTTATCCGGCTTCAATCGATGAGTGACTGGGTGATGAGGGAGATACCAAACTCTTCCGTTGTCTTTGTCTAATTCTTCTTTAGGCACTTTCTGAGCATGTCCTTTGTCGATATAATCCTGCATGGCATTCGTATATTTCGTAAACAATTCAATGTGCTTCGCTAATCGATTATTCAAGGAACGAAGTCTTTTTTCCGCCATTGTCTTGTTATTGGGAATATCCGGTGGGTTTCGACGCCAAGGTAATGCAACTTGAAAATGACCATCTACTAGCTTTACGCTCTCTTCCATTACACGCAATGCTCTCTCATCTTCTACTGAAGCCAACACTTTATTGCTCACTTTCGAATCCTTAAAATCAGTGTTCCACAACCGTTCTAACTGATGTGTTAAGGCTTTATCATTCACCTCGTTCCGATCTTTAACTTCGTCGTAGAGTTTACAGTTCGTCATTCCGACTTGAAACATTTCTTCTTCTACAAACTTCAAAGAATCACATTCTTTCTGACATCCTGTCTTACTCGATTCTGCGAAGTTGTGATAGAATGACACAGGAGCTTGATCTTTCACTCGAGTGAAATTTACGGAGAATCCACCACCTTCTCTTTCGCCACCAACAGGACCAATAACAGTCCATCCAAGACTGTAGCGAATCGCTATTGGCTCGTCCTCACCACCTTCTTTACATTCTAATGGAAGAAACAATCGAGGCTTTTCTTTCAAACCAATTAACAACATGATGTTTCCGTCTTCTAATTCAGGAATACACGTCACGGAGATGTGGCCATTTGTTTACGTCTACTTGTTTCGGTACACAGCCTTTCGAAATTGGTATTTCTTTGACAGGTTTTACTTTCTGTAATTCTACCTCCGTTGATCCATCGAAAGATTTCACAACAATATCGACAAGTTGACTTTCCACTTCAACAGAACCATTAATTCCCGTTAACGTAAATTTCATATTTTCACCGTCTATATTTAATTTCTTAGCTAGCCTCTCATCGCATAAAGTTACTTCCGATCCATTATCTAACAAAGCGTATGTTTCTATTTCTTGTGTACCTTCGATTCCTCGAACTGGAACTGCTCCTAAACATATTCTGCTTCCTCCAGCATGGGCTGCCGCTACTGAACTGCTTGGATTAATTTGTCTTTCAGGAGTTTCTGGCTGATCACCGGCCCCAGTTTGATGACTTCGTTGCCTTTACTTGCTGCTTCAAAATGGAATCCTTTTCATTATTGGATCGATGCATTAGGGTGTGGTGTGGTTCACCACATCCAACTTCCTGACATTTGAAATATGTTTTGGGACAAGTTCTTGCAATTTGTCCTTTCTCTAAACACTTGTTACAAAGTCCATTTTGCAGGACGATTTTGCGTTTCACTTTATATTCAGCCTTCTTAAAGCGATCACAATTCCATATTCGATGCTGACCAGAGCAAACTTCACAAACTGATTTCCAATTGGATGGAATCTGGCGCTTTGAGTGTTCTATTCCACTTGCTGCAAATGACGTGTATTTCAAGTCTGATTTCCCAACATTTCCTGCTGATTCTTTACCACTCGATCTCGGTTTTGAGTAAGTAATACTCATGTCCCTTCCAAATTCATTATTCACCAGCTTTGCAGCTTTGCTCGCTCGCACAAATTTGAGGAAATGTTCAAACCGTGGCCTTCGTCCTGATTCGAAAAGATTTCCTGCGAATTCTGTCCATCTGGCTCTGAGATACATCGGAAGTTTCTTCACAAGTTCTCTTAAGACATGCATATGATCTAAATCAGCTACATAGGCAGATCCCATACCAGTCAAAGTTCTTTGTGCTGTTTCCAAATGTCTCACAAACTGTAACAATGAGGGACCATCTCCATTCTTCAAATTCAGAAAATTCATCAACTTTATGTGTGCTTCCGCTATTACATGTGGCTTTCCAAAGTTTTCATATAGTGTCTCTTTCGCAACTCTATAACCATCTCTGTTGGATAAGCTTACGCAGCTTTCGATTGCCTCCCTTGCCTTTCCTGAACAATGCTGTATCAACAACTGCAGCTTTCTTGATTCATCTGGATTATCTCGTTCTAAAAAGTTCTCGAAATTATGTATGAATGCACCATACTTCATTGGATCGCCATCGAAACGAAAATACTCCAGTTTAGGTGTGTTGGAAATTTGTCTCAAAGCTTGCACCATATCTACATGAACACTTGGGCTTGGTGTTGCTGGCGTCGGGTTATAAGCCATTGGTTGTTGCCATAGTGTTGAATAGGGGTTGCGTATTCTGGAGTGCGGCAAAACATTTCTAACTGCTGTGGTAGAACCCAAGGTTGTAGGAACATCTCTAACATGTGGTTCAACGAATGGCACATTCAGATCTTCTAACACTCGAGGTATTGTAGATGAACGGAAATTTGGGAGGGTTCCGGGACAGTGTCAGAGGCTATACTAGCTGTTTGCGTCTGACCAGGTGAAACATCTCTGTTTGGTAGTACACTAGTTGATGGTAAATCATTTTTAGAATGCTTGTTTCTGTCAGACAAACCACTAACAAATTCTTTATGGTAATTGTTAGATCTAGGGTTAGAGGCTGATAGCACTGCTTCATGTTGATTCCTTCCAGTGACATATTCTGGGAACTGTTCATTCGCTCTTACAGGTGCATGATGAACAGGTACATCATCTCTTGGCAAGACAGACGTTAATAATTGTTCTTGACGGATATCTCCCTTAGAACTACCCTCTTTCTCTTCCTCAGCTTGTTGGTATATTTCTAAGGAAACAGTTGCACGATTGACTTCCATCTTGGCTTCTGCTAGCTCTTTCTTTCGTTTTAGTTCTTGTTCCATTTCCTCGAATCCTTGACGTATTTTCAATTGTTCTAGATTCAATTGCGCGAGTGCAATTTCTTCTTTTTTCTTTGATATTATCGACAAATTTGAACTTGTTTTTGATACTTGACTACCTTTGGACTTTGATCTTAACCCCTTACTTCCGGATTTGGATTCACTGGGCCGTGCCATTTCAACCATATCACGCCACTCGTTCACTATGGAATCAAGTTTCAACTTCCTCTTTCTCTGTTCTTCATAACTAGCATTAGCAAATTTTCTATCACTTTCCCTCTCCAATAAAGCGAAATATTTTTCATGCGCATCTACAAATTTATACCACGCTTCACGAAAAGCTTCGTACTTTGAGGATATATCGCCCACGTTCCCTTTCTCGTTTGTAATTAATTCATGAATCTCATTATATACCCTTGTCAACAATCCGATATGCCCCGAACGGCTTTTTGAAAGTTGGCGTGTTCGTTCTTCGATATAACCTTCGTAATATAATTTCCTACTTGGCTCTCTTGCTCTCGACTTCCCACCTTCATCTTGTAAATATTCTTCAGGAAACGTTTCTTGTAGCTTTTCTTCAAGTTTACTTCTTGAAGATGAATTTGAATTACTCGACATAATAATTATATTCAGTGCCACGTTGCACTTCAGTAGTAGTAGAGGTACCGATCGACCCGGATTTTTAGGGGGGCGCAGGGGCGCGCAAACAACACTAATTAGTATGCATGGGGCCGCAAACACTAGCATATAGGGGGGCGCAGGGGGCCGCGAACACAACTCATCATTAACATAAACATTCATTAATTATGTATTGACATCATAATGATATACAAGGCAAGTTTGGGCAAAACAGTCCTTATGTTGAGTTCAGCATATTTTGTGTGCAAAAATATATGGGTTTGTTGTCGCGAGATTTATAAACTCCTTCAATCTCGTATCTAGTGAAGTATTTCTTTCTGATTCGACCAATACTAATAAGTCAAGCGAGATTTACAAACATTGTCGTTTTGGCGTTAGAAACATAAATATTTTGATGCATTTGTTGCTAATGTAAACTAAAGACACAATAGCTTAACTCATTAGGGGATTAAGTCAAAAGGCTTGTTTGGGCGGAACGAGAAGATCTTAAAGTGTAATCGGCATAGCTAAGGTCTTATAGAGCAATACAAATATATGTTTACCAAACGATTGTATAAACATAATTCTTACAGGGATTTAAACCTTACAAAGTTTCAAGCGTTTTAGATGTAGCAGAGTGGGAAAAGCAGTGATTTTTAAGCGAGATTTACAAGCATATACAAACATTGTATATAAACATTTAGCGTTTGTTAGGTAATTACGGGTAATTAAGATTTTCTAGCTTAAAGATTTGAATAAATTTAGAATATATTATTTATAGGACGGGGAAATATTGTACAATGTACGTACAACACACACAGAATTAATTTAAAAAACACATTTATTGATAATAATTTCTTTTACAGCGTTAGTAAGGTCGCTCCTAAGAGCATATCGTTTAGGTGTCTTTTGTATCTTTAAAGATATATTTTTTTGTCTGTCTTCGGGGGATAATCTTACAATTGCTAAATCTTAAGGTCTCCAATCTGAAATCTACCCATTATTAAATATATTTTTAACAAAGTAAATAAGGTCTGCTCTGGGTCTAAGAACGTATTATTCTTAAACTCCAAATCCTAAGAGTGAATCATTGAATCCTAAAATTGAATAATTGAATATCGAGCGATGTTAGCTTCATATCGAGCGAGCCAACCTCCATATAGAGCGAGCTGAGCTTCGAACCGACCTCTAAGACGTAAGGATAGGCCCGAGCCGAGCTCTAACATATAAGGATAGGCCCGAGCCAAGCTTAGTGTATATCTCCGATGATATCCTAAGATATTGTATAATATCCTAAGATACTGTATGATATCCTAAGATACTGTATGATATCTTAAGATACTGTATGATATCCTAAGATACTGTATGATATCCTAAGATATTGTATAATATCCTAAGATACTGTATGATATCCTAAGATACTGTATGATATCTTAAGATACTGTATGATATCGTAAGATACTGTATGATATCCTAAGATACTGTATGATATCCTAAAATGATATCTTAAGATACTGTATGATATCTTAAGATACTGTATGATATCCTAAGATACTGTATGATATCGTAAGATACTGTATGATATCCTAAGATACTGTATGATATCCTAAAATGATATCCTAAGATACTGTATGATATCCTAAAATGATATCTTAAGATACTGTATGATATCATTGAATCCTAAGATTGAATCATTGAATCCTAAAGAGTGGATCATTGAATCCTAACACATCGAGCGAGCTTTGCTCCATATCGAGCGAGCTTTGCTCCAAATCGAGCGAGCTTTGCTCCAAATCGAGCGAGCTTTGCTCCAAATCGAGCGAGCTTTGCTCCAAATCGAGCGAGCTTTGCTCCAAATCGAGCGAGCTTAGCTCCAAATCGAGCGAGCTTAGCTTATGAAGTCATAAGTCATAAGTCATAAGTCATAAGTCATAAGTCATAAGTCATAGGTCATAGGTCATAGGTCATAAGTCATAAGTCATAAGTCATAGGTCATAGGTCATAGGTCATAGGTCATAGGTCATAGGTCATAGGTCATAGGTCATAGGTCATAGGTCATAGGTCATAGGTCATAGGTCATAGGTCATAGGTCATAGGTCATAGGTCATAGGTCATAGGTCATAGGTCATAGGTCATAGGTCATAGGTCATAGGTCATAGGTCATAGGTCATAGGTCATAGGTCATAGGTCATAGGTCATAAGTCATAAGTCATAAGTCATAAGTCATAAGTCATAAGTCATAAGTCATAAGTCATAAGTCATAGGTCATAGGTCATAGGTCATAGGTCATAGGTCATAGGTCATAGGTCATAGGTCATAGGTCATAAGTCATAAGTCATAAGTCATAAGTCATAAGTCATAAGTCATAAGTCATAAGTCATAAGTCATAAGTCATAAGTCATAAGTCATAAGTCATAAGTCATAAGTCATAAGTCATAAGTCATAAGTCATAAGTCATAAGTCATAAGTCATAAGTCATAGGTCATAGGTCATAGGTCATAGGTCATAGGTCATAGGTCATAGGTCATAGGTCATAGGTCATAGGTCATAGGTCATAGGTCATAGGTCATAGGTCATAGGTCATAGGTCATAGGTCATAGGTCATAGGTCATAGGTCATCGGTCATAGGTCATAGGTCATAGGTCATAGGTCATAGGTCATAGGTCATAGGTCATAGGTCATAGGTCATAGGTCATAGGTCATAGGTCATAGGTCATAGGTCATAGGTCATAGGTCATAGGTCATAGGTCATAGGTCATAGGTCATAGGTCATAGGTCATAGGTCATAGGTCATAGGTCATAGGTCATAGGTCATAGGTCATAGGTCATAGGTCATAGGTCATAGGTCATAGGTCATAAGTCATTTGGAGCTAAGCTCGCTCGATTTGGAGCTAAGCTCGCTCGATTTGGAGCAAAGCTCGCTCGATTTGGAGCAAAGCTCGCTCGATTTGGAGCAAAGCTCGCTCGATTTGGAGCAAAGCTCGCTCGATTTGGAGCAAAGCTCGCTCG
This sequence comes from Trachythela sp. YZ-2020, assembly GCA_016169945.1. NCBI lineage: Eukaryota > Metazoa > Cnidaria > Anthozoa > Malacalcyonacea > Clavulariidae > Trachythela > Trachythela sp. YZ-2020. The sequence continues at coordinate 386,379 of JADLSH010000070.1, read as the reverse complement.
ATATGGAGCAAAGCTCGCTCGATGTGTTAGGATTCAATGATTCACTCTTTAGGATTCAATGATTCAATCTTAGGATTCAATGATATCATACAGTATCTTAAGATATCATTTTAGGATATCATACAGTATCTTAGGATATCATTTTAGGATATCATACAGTATCTTAGGATATCATACAGTATCTTACGATATCATACAGTATCTTAGGATATCATACAGTATCTTAAGATATCATACAGTATCTTAAGATATCATTTTAGGATATCATACAGTATCTTAGGATATCATACAGTATCTTACGATATCATACAGTATCTTAGGATATCATACAGTATCTTAAGATATCATACAGTATCTTAGGATATCATACAGTATCTTAGGATATCATACAGTATCTTAAGATATCATACAGTATCTTAGGATATCATACAGTATCTTAGGATATTATACAATATCTTAGGATATCATCGGAGATATACACTAAGCTTGGCTCGGGCCTGTCCTTATATGTTAGAGCTCGGCTCGGGCCTATCCTTACGTCTTAGAGGTCGGTTCGAAGCTCTGCTCGCTCTATATGGAGGTTGGCTCGCTCGATATGAAGCTAACATCGCTCGATATTCAATTATTCAATTTTAGGATTCAATGATTCACTCTTAGGATTTGGAGTTTAAGAATAATACGTTCTTAGACCCAGAGCAGACCTTATTTACTTTGTTAAAAATATATTTAATAATGGGTAGATTTCAGATTGGAGACCTTAAGATTTAGCAATTGTAAGATTATCCCCCGAAGACAGACAAAAAAATATATCTTTAAAGATACAAAAGACACCTAAACGATATGCTCTTAGGAGCAGACCTTACTAACGCTGTAAAAGAAATTATTATCAATAAATGTGTTTTTAAAATTAATTCTGTGTGTGTTGTACGTACATTGTACAATATTTCCCCGTCCTATAAATAATATATTCTAAATTTATTCAAATCTTTAAGCTAGAAAATCTTAATTACCCGTAATTACCTAACAAACGCTAAATGTTTATATACAATGTTTGTATATGCTTGTAAATCTCGCTTAAAAATCACTGCTTTTCCCACTCTGCTACATCTAAAACGCTTGAAACTTTGTAAGGTTTAAATCCCTGTAAGAATTATGTTTATACAATCGTTTGGTAAACATATATTTGTATTGCTCTATAAGACCTTAGCTATGCCGATTACACCTTAAGATCTTCTCGTTCCGCCCAAACAAGCCTTTTGACTTAATCCCCTAATGAGTTAAGCTATTGTGTCTTTAGTTTACATTAGCAACAAATGCATCAAAATATTTATGTTTCTAACGCCAAAACGACAATGTTTGTAAATCTCGCTTGACTTATTAGTATTGGTCGAATCAGAAAGAAATACTTCACTAGATACGAGATTGAAGGAGTTTATAAATCTCGCGACAACAAACCCATATATTTTTGCACACAAAATATGCTGAACTCAACATAATGACTGTTTTGCCCAAACTTGCCTTGTATATCATTATGATGTCAATACATAATTAATCAATGTTTATGTTAATGATGAGTTGTGTTCGCGGCCCCCTGCGCCCCCCTATATGCTAGTGTTTGCGGCCCCCTGCATACTAATTAGTGTTGTCTGCGCCCCCCTGCGCCCCCCTAAAAATCCGGGTCGATCGGTACCTCTACTACTACTCACTTCGACAACAATCTAATAAACAATCGCTTCTAAGTTCGATAAAGTCGAAAACTGTATCGGACATCCTCCGATTTTTCAAACCATTATTCCTTTTAAATATAGCCAAAACTCGCGTCTCAAACAAACGAGGTTTTCTATTAATAAACATAAAATATACATTACACTTAGTCTTTCGATTCAACTCTTTCTACTCAACACTGTTACTACTGCACAATTAGTATTAACGTTATCTCTAAGTCTTCCATAAGTTCACGGCACTGTTCTCGGTAAGAAACACAAACCAACATATGTTTGCTATACAGGCTACATTGTGTATATACACGCATAATTAACATAAATTTAAAGTCTTTATTGGTAGCTACAGTCACTAAATTTTGGTGTTTGAATTAGAGCAATCTACTTTGTATACAGTGAACTTTGAGCCAATTATCAAAATATATTCACCCCACACTAATATTTTCTTCATGTAACTTTCATCTTGCTCAAGTTATATGTATGAGTTAATGTTAGAATAGTTGACTTGCTTCAATGTTTCTGCTGCAGATGTTTTATGTGTCAGGCGATTTGAACAGCACGTCAGAGCCTATATTCAACAGGTTTAAGTCATGGCTTCAGGGACCAGACGGAGGAAGGAAGGATGAGCGTTGCGCTAATCAGGTCGCCAGGCAAGTAGAATTAATCGTACAATACATTGATCCTGAAAATCCTAAGTTAATAAATCTATTTGATAAAATTATTCTTCGGGACAAGTGGCTGGTGAAATTTGAGAAGAGTCGCCAACCTGGCACAATAAAGTCCTATTTGAACACGTTGCACCGCTTTTACGCATTTCTGAAGTGCGAGCGGATCGACCTTCTTGGGGTTGACTGTGCGTCCGGTATTATCGATTCAATGTGCGAGCAAATGAAAATGTGGAATAAGTCGTATGGAAAGATGGTGAAAAATCGCTTTTGGGAAAAGAGAATGGATGACATTTCATGCCTCAGAACTCCGGAGCAGATTAAGGAATTTGATACTTCAGAGGTAGCACGAGAAGCCATAAAAATTCTTGGTGAATTTCAAGAATCTCCCAAACGTATCATGGCAAATCAAACGCAATATACAATATACTCTTTTGTGCATAAATAATGGGAGCAGATCTGGCTCTATGGGTAACATGACTCTGGGAGAATTTCGAGCGGCGAAACGGGACGGTGAGGAGTATGTGGTAAGCGTAAAAAAACATAAAACGTTTACTAGCCATGGGCCAGCGCATATCATATTTTCACCCTCAGTTTTCAAGTGGATGAGTATTTTCATCTCCAAATTTCGCAACCAAATGGATGATGTGGATACCACAGACGCAGCACCGGTGTTCTTGACGTGGAGTCAAAAACAGATACACTCCTCACATATTGGAACCCAAATCGACTGTTCGGTAAAGAGGTAGCGACTGGCGGGGCAACAGCTTTTAGAAAAGCTGTTGTCTCAGCTGTTCAGGAGTTTGAAGCAGAAATCCGGGATGACTTGGCTACACTTATGAAGCACAACAAAGGAACAGCAGACCGCTATTATCTGTTGCAGCGCAATGCAAAAACAGCCGCGAAAGCTTCAAGGCGTGTCACCGAAATAATGCACAAAGGGGAAAGTTCCAAAGACGATGGCCAGTCATTGAGGCACAAGTGGAGTCTTGAGGAGGAGGATGTTTTGCAAAAATTGAATAGCATACCATTTCGATGGAAGAGGTGAGAAATATTTCAAATAATGACCCACTGCTCGCGGTGTTGCCTTCCATGGTGATCCGAAACAAGGTCAGGTCCCTTTTTAAAGACCAAGAGGAAAGCGCAGATTTGCCAGAAGAATCTGAATCTCGGAATGAACGTTGCAAAAGGCTTGGGTTGCCAGTCGATAAGCCCAAGACTGGAGACAGCGAGAAACAAAATGAAGATGTGACAAATTCCGGCAGTGAGTATACACCAAGTATTATTTCACCATCTGTGACAACTTTGACAACTCGAAAAAGCAAGTTATTAGATGGAACTAGCGCTGAAATCTTTAAGAAAGTCTTTCAAGATTTGATTGCTAGCAAGAAGCCTATCAAAAGAGACTATGTCGTTTCTCAAATTGAAAAAAATGAGCATTTGAAACACCTAATAACAAAATTCACCCCTTTACAACTCGCTGACAAAGTCCGAACAGAAAGAAAAATTATGGAGCGAATGTAAAGGCTGTAACATGAACGATGGAATACACATTTGAGACACTATCAAGGAACAACAAAATGGAAAATGTTTGAAGCACATTTATAAATGGGATATACTGTACGTAACATTTATGAGTTATGTTAAAATTTCTCACTCTGGTTTAGGTATTATGACTTGAACATTCTGTTGAGATGAAGACTGTCGTTTTGGCATTTCAGGTTAACATTTATGTTAAAACTGCTTACTCTGGTTTATGGTATTATGATTTAAACATTCTGTTAAGATGAAGACTGTTGTTATGTTATTTAAAGTTCTCGTTGTATACATAAAGAAAAAAATACATTATCTTTGGTATGCATTATCTTTGGTATTATTGCTGTTCCAAAATTAGGAAAATGCTACAAAAACTCGCGAAAAGCCTGGTTACCAGCCTGAAAATGCGTTTTTAACAGCTTGTAACTAAATTTGGCACTTAACAGCGTGACTAATATAAGTGAAGTAATAGCTTCGTAATTGGCGAATATACAGTACAGTAGGACGTCAGGTTCACTCGCCTGCGCAGCTGACAATATTGACATTACTACGTTTTAACCATACGGGGGACTGAAACTGACGTCCTATATCTGTCATCTTTGCTTTGACTTTTCATAGTACTCGAGTTATATATGCAGCTCCCTGGGGGATTATGTGCAACTTTCACTATTTTACTTTCGACTATAGCTAATTCATTTTCCTTTCTCCATTCGCATAATGGTCTATGAAAAATTCTATCCGATGTACACAAGGTTTTCTTCAAATTTCGCACTTTCTGCTAGGATAGCCCTATGAATATTAGACTGTTTTTGCTAACGTTTGTATGTTGTTCCTGTTAAATTGGAAAGCCGTCTAACGTCACGATTAAGAACCACCCCAAAATTCGGTCATTAATTTTAATTGGCAATGATTAATGCTGATTGTTCGGACATTTTTAATACCTTGATTAAGAATTGTTTCTTCAAAGTAAGGCCTAAGGGTTTCTAAGTACAACTTTTCTAAAACAAAGAAACGGCAGAAACGCGATGATGAAGGTAAACTTAAACACTTAAGGACCGTTAATTTTTTATCTGGGAGGCGGGGGGAGGTGGAATTTAGTGTGCCCTCTAAAATCTTTAGCATAGCCCCTCCTTCATACTCGATACTTTTCCCAGTGGCCCACCCCTAAATAATATTTTTCAGATGACCCCCCACCTTCCCCCTAAAAATTCCTAAGTGCATGTAACGTTAAAAATACTCGTTTTTTGTGAGCAAAAAGCTTTGCGATCATAAATGTGTAAATACTGTATCTCGGTCAAGATGTGTTAGGATTTTTTCAAGCAACAGTCGCAAGATTAAAGGGCGATTTCCATTCAGTGCAAAATGTCGCGCGATCGACTTTTTGCGATCGTTTTCTTTTTAATTATGAGCCCTCGACTGGAACGGATTCGGTCGAGGGCTCATAATTCAAAGGAAAACGATCGCAAAAGGTCGATCGCGCGACCTTTTGCACTGAATGGAAATCAGCTTTAAACCTAATTGCATAGTAGAGCTATAAAATGCAAGGACATCACCCAAGGACTCAATTCTTGCAGTCTTGCTCAGTTCCAGTTGAGAAGCTGGCGGCGAACGCCCCACCCACCCACCCAAAATTCGGGTGAGTCGTGTGCCGCGAATCTAAGCCAAGCTGTTTACAGCTTGGCTTAGGACGCTGATCACTATTTCCATACCTTAATTTAACTGAGCATTAAATGCGAGTGTTGAGAAATAGTATACTAATCACCATGCATATAATGTATGCCCTGCGTCACTAAACAATGATTGGTTTGTCTTATTTTATCTTTGCATATAATTATGAGTGTTAAGAATAGTTGATGAATAACTGGTAGGAAAGGCCAAAATAAATCGCTTCAACTGATTCACATCCTGCCATGGGTTACCCACATTGTCATTATCAGTAGCAGCCAGCCTAGCAGAGGCGCCGTCTGGATGTAACACTTTTGCAAGCTGCATATAATAAAGTGCCGTATGTCTGCGCGCCCATCCCACGTGTCGCATAATTTCGGATAAATCCGCTCCTGTAAGCGCGAAAGTGATTGCACAGCCAGCTCTAAACCCATGTAAAGTCTCGCCATCATCCGCATTCATTTGCCGCAAGTAAGTTTTTAGACGAGCTTCGGCAGTAGACGACGTAAACGGAGAATCTTGAATCCCTCCTTTAGATGTGGTCGGCCGAAACAAATACCCATGAGTAAGATCAACTTTCATTTGGCGTGCCACGTCTATATATTGCTCAACACCTCGAACGGGACATATGACCAAGTGTGGATTTCGACGTATATCGAAGACATTCTGATCTCCATCACGCAGTGTCTTGCCCCAAATATGGTTGAACAGTAAACCATCATCGTTCGGAAAACGTAAAATCTCTGGGACTTTGACTTGTCCCAGATCTCCCGGCCTGTCTCCGCTAAAAAAGGCCATTTTGAAATAGGCCTGATCACGTGCCACGATAAACCGTTCGATTTGAGTTTTCGAAGACTCCAATGTTCTCTCTAGATGCAACGACAACTGAGTTAATTTGTCGACGAAAAATGGGGTAGCTTGCTTTGGTGTAACCCGGGCTTGTAATTGCTCGGCAGTAACGAGTCGAAGGTAATCCTTAATTAAAGAATGTCGCACAAGGGGACTAAAGGTATGTCATTTAAATGTGAGAAGTTTGCTTCCTAAAATTGACAGTCTTCGTCTATTCATCAGTAAAAATCCGTTTGATGTAATTGCTCTATCAGAAACTTGGCTAAAACCCTCAACTACCAACGCAGAAATAGACATTCCTAATTATTCAATTACTCGACAGGATCGTAGTGACAAAACTGGCGGGGGAACAGCGTTTTATGTTCGTAATGGTCTACCTTATCGTTCGCGCGCGGATTTACAAAACAGTTACATTGAAACTTGTTGGATTGAAATCATACGACCAAGCACAAAATCGCTATTTATTTCTTCAGTTTACAGACCACCTGATTATAATATCGATAATTTTATTGAAAAACTGAATATTGATATTTCTAAAATCCAAGAAAATGCTGAAGTAATACTGTTGGGTGATTTCAACGTCGATTACCAACAACGATCAACGGCTAAATCCCGACTACAAACACTTGCGCGTGTATTTTCATTCGAGCAGCTTATCACGTCCGCAACTAGAGTTACGCAAACTAGTCAATCAACAATTGATCTTATATTTGCAAACAATCTTCATCGCGTGGTAGCAAGCGGAGTTTTTCCTTTGGATCTCAGCGATCATTCCTTGATATTTTGTGTAATTAAAGCTGGTCTTGTTAAATCGGGCGGCAATCATCGCGACATTAACTATCGGTGCTACAAACATTATGATATACATAATTTCAACCGCGATCTTGACAGCACTGATTGGTCTTTTACGGATTCTATATCTGATATTAATGATACGGTGAACACTTGGTGTAGTTTATTTTCAGAAATTGCAGACAAACACGCTCCCATTAAAACCAGACGCGTTAAATGCACGAGTAAATCACCTTGGATCACACCCGAACTAACCCAGTTAATGAGAGAACGAGATTTTCATCAAAAACAAGCACATAAGACCAACTCTGAATACCATTGGCAACAATTTCGTGAACTTAGAAATCATATTAATAACCAAATCAAGCTAGCTAAATCCAAGTATTATCAAGATTCCATCAACGTCAATAAGGATAATCCCTCTGATCTTTGGAAAACGTTAAATGAACTAACATCCCGCAAAAAATCTGAAACAAGCCCGTCGTGTATAATCTCCGAGGATGAACCCGTGACTGACCCAAAATCTATAGCAAGGATCTTGAACGAATACTTCACGTCTATTGGTACAAAACTAGCAGACAAAATCAAGAGTACATTCAAACCCACGCAACTACCACCACCCTCAGATCTTCCCTACAGTTTCGAGTTCGAAGAAGTAGACGAATCGTTTGTTCTCCGAGAGCTCACATCACTGAAAACCAATAAAGCCACTGGTCTCGATCAAATCAGTGCTAAGCTATTGAAAGATTCAGCTTCTACTATGGTATCCAGTCTAACGAAGATCTTTAATGCCTCGCTTGGTTCACAAACATTTCCTGACATTTGGAAAAAAGGCAAGATTGTTCCCCTCTTCAAATCCAACGACCCAACATCAGCTAACAACTACAGACCTATCACTATTTTACCCACGTTAAGCAAAATTATGGAGCGTATAGTTCACAGACAAACCTACAAGTATCTACAGGAGCACAATGTTATAACTGCAGAACAGTTTGGTTTTCGCCCCAATTTATCTACAAACGTTGCTTTAACGCGGGTTACTGAGGAAATTCTAGTCAATATCGACAACAAATTGGCTACCGGTGCTGTTTTCATTGATTTACGAAAGGCTTTCGACACCGTAGATCACACCTTGTTAATCACAAAATTAAGGAACATTGGATTTTCAACACCTGTTATAAAATGGTTTACATCATATTTATCTTCACGAACAGCAGCTACAACCATTAACAACATTATGTCAACTCCTAAATCCGTGACCGTTGGTGTGCCACAGGGAAGTATCCTAGGACCTCTACTCTTTCTACTATACATCAATGACTTGCCTCAATGTTTGAATCATTGTAAATCAATTCTGTATGCTGATGACACTTTACTTTACTACTCTGCGAGAACAGCAACTGAACTACAGGACAAAATTAACGAAGACTTGGATTCACTCTCACGTTGGCTCAACAACAACCTCCTAACATTGAACAACGAAAAAACTAAATTTATGATCTTCGCCAACAAAACACAGTCAACCATGCTTCCCAACGTAGACATTACCATCCAGAATCAAAAAGTGTCGCAAGAAACATCCTTCAAATATCTTGGAGTTACTCTCTGCTATGATTTCTCCTGGCATGAGCATATAGACAATATGATAAGAAAGATCAACCAAAGACTTGGAGTGTTGCGAAGAATAAAGGAATTCTTAGATCTGGACACACGTTGTGTTTTATACACATCGTTAATACTGCCACTATTCGATTACGGAGACACAATTTGGGGTGACAAGAACAATTCGGTATTAATGAACTCACTGCAAGTACTTGAGAACAAGGCTGCCAAGATCATTTTGGACGAACATCCGCAAAATTCTTCAACTGAGGCTTTACGAAAACTTAAGTGGACAACGCTAACAGAGAGAAGACATAATCACAGATGCACGTTTATCTACAAATGTCTAAACGGCTTAATTGACTTTGATTTTGACCTGATAAAGAATGAACACATCCATGACCATCACACAAGACAAAGCAGCGATCTACATCTACCGCGAGCAAAGACGAACAAAGGAAAACAAAGACCGACATATCTAGCTTCTATAGATTTTAATAATCTGGAGCAAGAACTTAAAAACGCTAGGTCCATATCAAACTTTAAATCGTTATTAAAAAGACGGTTTATACACACTGTATAGCGAGGTGTATAGTTCTCATCTTCTCATCTTTTCTTCATTTCTGTCTTCCCATGAATGTATATTTATGTAATTATGTATTTCTATATATATATAGTATAATTATGTGTGTATTGTAAATAATGCATGGTATATTTTTGTTAAATGTAATTTATAATTGCAGGACCCCACTGAAAAACACTTCGGTGATGTGGGTATCCTGGTTAAATATAAATATAATAATAATAATAATAATAATAATAATAATAATAATCCTTAACAGACTTATCGGCAGCGGGATTACCTAATCCTAACCGTTTGTCCCATTCGTTTGTCCCATCGCAAGTAAACTTGCGTCGACTTATACGATGCGACTAGTCAAACGAATACCCGGCTCCGCTGTCACGCTTAGCGGACCACATAACAGCTTTGATAAACATTTACGGGGTAAATTTACGTCGGACAAAGTTAAAGTTTGGTCGGACATCAATACAGGTTCGGTCGGACGAACGGTAAACCTCAATTTTACTTCGGTCGGACAGAATGTCCGGTGCGTTTAAAAAAATATCGGCGATAAGTTCAGTTTTAAATTCGTATTAAAATTTGTCAGTTTAGATTCTAGAATTGAATCTTGAAGATACAGTACTAACAGTAGCAGGCTAGCAGCTTATAAAACCGGTCAATTATCCGATTATTTCTTTTTTGTTTTGATATATATTAACAAGAAAAGAGCAACGATTATTATTTTGTTTATACCGTAAACCTCCGTATATAAGCCCCCCCGAATATAAGCCCCCCCCGAATATAAGCCCACCGCATTCACTAACGCGCACACTGTTCCGAATATAAGCCCCCCCGAATATAAGCCCCCCCCGAATATAAGCCCCCCCAAATATAAGCCCATATACTTACTTAAATATAAGCCCAAACTAGATGGTTCAGAAGACGACCAGGTGAACATCAGAGGATTAGAAAGCTATACAATGCCCTTACCACAGGAAGAATTTCATTTGGAAAGCAGTGACGAAGACGACGACGAACTTACAGACGTCTCTGAAGCCTGCTCTGGCTCTAATATACCGGTACTAGCTCTTCCGATGATGATGATAGTGATACTGACATTTAATTACTAACAGATCACTCTAGCTGACATTGTTTCTTATAGTTATAGTCATAATTTGAATTTGTTCACTTTCAAATTTTAGGGTTCGTATTAAAAACAATTACTAACACAAAATGATGTCCGTGTATAAGCCCCCCCATATATAAGCCCCCCCCCCCCGTGTATAAGCCCATCAAAAAACCCTTACGAACCTATATAAGCCCAGGGCTTATATACGGAGGTTTACGGTATTTGCTGTATGAACAATATTAAGTCAGTAATCACTAAACACAATGCACGCATATCTAGAAATAACAAGCCACAGGAGAGGGACACTACCAATTGCAGTTGTAGAAAAAACACCATTTGCCCGCTTCAAAAACAATGCATGACTAGGGACATAGTATACAAAGCAACAGTCACAGTAAGCAACACAAACACGATCAAAAATTACATTGGCATGACTGCAACCACATTCAAAGAGCGATTGGCCAACCACACTAAATCTTTTCAGCATAAAAAGCATGCAAATGACACGGAACTTTCGAAATATATTTGGACATTGAAAGAAAACAATAAGGATTTCAGTATTAATTGGCAAATTTTAAAACATTCTATTTCGTATACGGGAGGATCAAAACGATGCAATTTATGTTTAGAAGAAAAATTTTGTATTTTGAAAGAAAAAAACAAGGATTGTTTACTCAACAAAAGAGCTGAAATAATTTCACGATGTCGTCATCGTAACAAATTTCGCGTAAACAACGCAAACAAAGCCATGCATGCACACATTGTCTCCACACACACTCCCACGCCCCGGCAGGAAGCATATAAGCGGTCATTTCTTTTCGATACTTGTAAACTGCCTGATGATTCTTTTACAGATGAAACAGCCTGTTGCAGACAAGTTTTGAGGTAAGCGAAAACTTTAATTTGCTCTAACTATTTGTTGTCGAGCACTCTTTTCTTTTCGTAGACCTATACCTACACGTATATATATATATATATATATATATATATATATATATATATATATATATATATATACGTGTAGGTTTAGGTCTACATATATATATATATATATATATATATATATATATATATATATATGACTATGTTAACAATTTGATAAGAGTGTACTGTAGGTGTTAAGCCTGTAGCATGCACACACACATAGATGCATGTTTAATGAGTATAATAGTGCAATGGGGCGAGGATAATGATGCAGATAATACCACTCATCCATACTATAAATCAGCCGACTAAAATCTGTGTGTGCATGCACTATAATTAATAATCAGAATTAAAATTGTGGTCGCTCGATTTAATTGAAGACATCAGATTGGACCAGGGTATTTCTGTTAGAAAACGGCCGACACTTGGTTTCTTTGGCCATTAATTGCTGCTTTGTTATTCTAATATTTTCTATTTTATATGAACCCGGTCGATCGCCTGATTATTAGCACGAACATCGCTTGTAATCTTAGACTCCAAAATCGCCATGTCTAGTTTTGTACCTTCAAGTGCAGTCGACAGTTCACCATAAGAACACGCTGTAGAAACTGGAATCTGATTAATGTTTTCGCTGACCGAACAAGGTAATCAATATCACACGTTGTCGCCGTTGCGTTGTTGTTACCACCATGGCTTTAATATAGTCTTTCACAAAAGACACAGCCTCCCCCTGCAACTCAGCCTCCCCCTGATTTCAAATTATCTATTTTTCTCGCTTACCTATCGCAATCCCCAAGCTGGTCAGATACTTTTCATTGTTCCTATGATAAAAAAAACATGAATTGCCACTTAGATATTTCGGCCTCGAACCGATATCCTGAGTTTGTTATTGTTTTTCTCATTAAATTTCATATTGGGTTTATTTATATACATCTTATAGAAACCGTACTGGACCAAAAATGAACAGGTTTTGGGATTGGTTTTTTAAGTTTAAGATTAAGATTTTAATTCTGTTTCATTGTTATGAATGAATGAATGACTGAATGGCTTATTTCACGAGGGTAAAACACGTGACAGTAGAGTTACCGATAACCTTGTGGCCCTCCTATTATAACTACTATTACATTATTATAACCTATAGCTCTAATATATTATATTACATTACATATCAAGCTGTTAATACATAAATAACTAAAACGGCTAAAAAATCTTTAAAATGTGTTCTGATATTCTAGAAAATGTTCTAAAAGTTTATGTTTAAAAAGCTTAGGACTATGAATTTGTTTATAAATTTTGTATCTAATTAGTTCCAGTCTCGTATTGTTCTCACTGTGAAAGTTCTACCACCTTCGGTAGATTTCTTAAAACGAGGACAAACTAAGTTCACATTTGAGAATCGAGTGTTGCGATTTTTGTAATTTGAAGATCCCAGATTGATTTTCTTTACTAAGTGAGGATGTTATAATCAACCAATCCCAAAACCTGTTCATGTAGGTTGGTGGCGACCGTAATTCGCAGCACAGTTTGGGGGAGAGAGAGAAAACGAAATATGGGAGTTGTACCTGTTTTTGAATGAAGAATTAAGGACAACTGAATCAGGTCCTGTTTTGAGAACTCCAACGAACATCTGGTGTTTCTTGATGACATGTGGATTTTGAAGTTCTACTGGTATATCACTGTAGTGAAAGGAAGGGCAGTTTATATATGTGGAGTGTTGATAGCACAGCCGTTAGTGTATGTACCTTGTACCTCTGCGATAGAGGCAGAGGTGGAAAAAGTTTTTTCTTTCTGGGAACCTGGGTTTCAGACTAATGATTAATGAGGTTCAATGATCAGTGATTGATTTTGACATTGGACTGATTGGAGTGTTGTTTCTCATTTTGATATAGTGAATACAAAATGCATTACAATTATTAGTCTAGACTAGAGCATACTCTAGTTTTGTTATTACTCATCAGTTAATTATTAACTTTATAAATCTCTGTTAAAATTTTCCTGCAAAACTTCAGATCCAAAAATATTTCTGGGAACTAGGTTCCCAGGATCCGATACTTTTTCCACCTCTGGATAAGAGGTTCACGTTCTGCGATATACAGTTGCCTGATTATATATTTTCTTCAGTTGCATGTGAGAAGAATACTTCCAGTTTGACTATACCAAACACCGCAGGGTTTCTTCAGGTACATTTCTGGCAGTCGCGTTACCAGACCATCTAATTCCTGCTTGAAAAAGGTGATGTCCTTCTCGAGGTTCGTGAAAGTAATATCCTCACCCAGACGAATAACATCTATTAGCGAATGGGTGTTGGCCAGAGAAAATATGCTTCGTTTTGCCTCCAAAAACTTGCCAACATCGTCTGCTTCACTCGTCAGCAATTTGTTGAAACATATTGGCGTAGTTCTCTCAAATGACCTGTCAACAACCATAAATATTTGGGTATAAATACGTACATGTACAAGTATTGAGTTTTCAAATGCCGAACCTTATTTCAGAACTGCAGCTTATATATACAGAGATATCATTATTATAGATACAGATTGATTTCGTACTTTTCTTTACATAGTACATCGATTAGTAGGTGTTAAAAAGAGCCGGTTTTACCTATTTGAAGAAAAGAATGAAACTCTCTTAATAGTCCTACCACTTATGGGACGACTATACACTCGGTGAAAAGAACTAACACTATCTTCTTAGTTTGTTGAGTGTTTTCTGACCCGCTCCATTCGAAATTCACGGTATTCATGTGATTAATCAGATGTACTTTCATCTGCAAATCTTTCATTCATAAGAATATTGAAATATATCTCTTACCTCATATCACCCTCCAATGTAAAATTCACAGTCAGCAGAAATGTTGTCTGTGGTACTTCTTCCCCACGTTCGTGTGTTTGGTTTCCAAGGCCATTAAAGACACAGAGTAAGGGACGGGTCAATACACTCGGATGTGTTGGATCATCCCAGGACAATGGGGTGGTTGTTTTTGTCATTTCAGACACGACAAATTCAGCGGAAGATTGCGAGACTATATGCAACCCAAGTAATTTGCTGATCAACTTGAGGGCTGTGGACTTCCCACTAGCGGTTTCACCAATGGCGGTTGCAATCGGGCATGAGCCTAGAAATTCAATGACGAATACAAACTAGTTAAAACGTCGAAATAGATGTTTAATATGCATAGTGTTTTTGGAGTAACACATTGCCGTAGGAATCGAGGGAGCACAGGGGGAATGTGCCCCCCTCCCCAAGTTTTCTTCGAAGCACACTTTTGTCCAGCTAAAACACTCCATTTCGTGGAGTTAAGCCCGTTCTCCACTAGGCGAATTTGTTCGCGCAAAGCGAAAACCGAATTTCGGCAGCGTGATTGGTTAGTGAAAATATTCGCCGCGCCGACCAATCAGGTTGCCGAAATGAATTTTCGCTTCGCGTCGCGCGAACAAATTCGCCTAGGGGAGAACGGGCTTTTAAAGGCCCCCTTATTATTCATGGGGACTCATGCAGGTCAAACTCTCTATCCTATTAACCCTCGACACAAGAGATATTGTTCTTTTTAATAGATACCGGACAGGTTTGTGTCTTTCTTGTGTCGTTGTAGTCTTTGGAACATCATATTTTCGTGTGAAAATAGATGTTACTCTTAGTCTTTTAACTGTATAGATTGATGTTTCTAGAGCAGGTAGACTTACCGATTCCACTTCCAGACAGTATCTTCTTGTAATGAAGAGAAGCAATCCCACCCGATAGGAATAGCATGAATGGCAGAAAATTCTCCTTGAAGAACGACTTCGACTCAGCAATGAATCTGTGCCAGTCGAATATCCTAGTAGGATGTTCAAAACGCACACTGCGACCATTCAAATACCTCCTTATCTTCTTGTTTGCTGTGGCTGCGGGCATTGTTTGTAAAAATGGAACCATCCAGAATTTCGTCCAATTGTCTTCATCAATGACACCGTCTCTGTTTAGCTGCAATTTTTCAAGTATGGATGTTAGGATGGTCATGTAGAAGTTTTGCAAAGTCCTGGGCCAATTACTCAACTTCTTTATCTGATTAAATTAACCAATTGAGTGCAAGCACTCTCCTCTTGAGGAACAAAACCGTCTGGCAATGGATAGAGTAAACTAATGAAGTTCGACGCATTACCACTTAAAGGGTTAAAACTTGATGTGAGGATGATGAATGAAATTTGAATGAAAACATATACAATAAAACCCCATTTGGCCACAAATGGACTATAAACATTTGTAGGTATCTTAAATGCATTGACTTAGTGTTTTGCAGGAATTGAACGAAGTGGCCATAATAACGGTTGTATTAACGATTCACTGTATTTGCGATTTGGATAAACCAGCTCAAGAGTAAATAGACACTTCCCGAATTTGCTTGAGTGCACACGAAACAATAGCTTGAAATCGAGGCGGACAATGTAATCCATTGTTAAATAAGCAGTTTTCATTGTCAGCCAGCAAATTCGGGAAGTGTCTATTCAGCTTATGATTTTGCCTTTGTGCATCCGTTCGGTTGACAAAAATTATACATGCATGCTAATAGAACATGTAGTTAATCAAAAAGACATTGTCTACATTAGATTTAAATATAAACTGGCCTTCTTACCTGTGTCCTCTCATTTAGGATGTAGATCGCCGAATCAAAGTCTTCAACTTTATCTTCTTCTGTTAGCCCTTCAATATGTTCATCAGTGAAGTTTCCCTGGTCGTCCACAAACCTCTTGTTGGGTTGACGGCCAATTGTTAGGGTTGCTTCAAGGGTTTTACCACCAGCCCTGGCGAACTCTTGAAGCTTCCTCATAACATGGGTGGAAAGCTGATCGTCTGTGAGATCTTTCCAAAACACCCCTCCTTTATCATTGAAATTCCTGTTCACGGCCGACTTGAACTTCTTCGTCACTATCATCTCTTCAATAGTAACGTAACATTCCCTGAAAATATTTATGATAAAAGTTTACGATTTTAGTTCCATCAACATGTGGTTCTATAACTATAACACCCAAACATATCCCTCGACATATCCCATGCGTACAGAATATCTAAACTCAGACAATCTTGGACAAAACTTGTCGAGACCACTTCCTCTTTGTACAGAATTCGCATACCACTTTGATAAAATCCCCCTTACAGAATGTTGCAACATTCACCCCCCCCCCCCAAGCTCAATGTTGGGTTTATGTCGTAATATAGTACAGCAAGTTGTTTCGAAGTTGTTTGGCTGTTTGCAACATTGTACTGGTGTTTCCGTTTGACTTGTCGATATACATTGTCGTTAACTAATTTCGTGCAATGGATATCGTGCATACATATAGTGAAAACGTTTCAATTTTTTTGTTTTTTTAACAGATTGTGATCAATGTCACAAATATATACATGGTCCCCAATGCGACAAACACGTCTTCAAAATTGTAAATGATGCTATCCCACCGACAAGGTGTGGTGGTACATATGCACTGAAGACACTCCCGCAAAACTTGGTGATGAGACGATCATCCATCCCACATCCCGGACGTGGAGTGTTTACAAAAGTAAAGATAGAAGTTAACACGCGTTTTGGACCTTATACGGGAGTCCAAGTTGATTTCAAGAATATAGATGGCATGGACATGTCGTATATGTGGGAGGTACGTTTCTACAGTTCTTTGATTGTCTACCGATTGAAATTTTTGGCTCTCTTGTGAGTCGTCTGTGCTGTGTCTTGCGTACTTTCCATAGCGGTATTCTATTGTTCTATGTTCCTCTTGGGTTCTTTGCGTTAGCCAGCGTGCAGTTCCAAACCTTGCCGGACGATATAAAGGATTTTCTCGAGATAAGGGAACGACAAAAAGCTTGCTGCGGGCATATGGAAGACTACGTGTTCAAAGAAGACAAGTGTTTTTGGAAGTAATAACTGTGCATTAATCTTCTAAATAGTTTCATTTCTTTCGCGTGGCAAGCTTTTCGTCATTGCTGCGCAGATTGTAATACCTCGTTTCGCGAAGTTAACGTGGAGTAGACTCTAAATATTCAAATGAAAGAAAATTGATAACATTGACCGAGTCCTGGCCCTTCCATAACACTGAACTCTAACCGTTGAATCCAGTCAATGTTTTTGTCTTTGATTTGCCCATTTAGTGTCCACTGGACATGTATGAAACTATAACCTCACGAGCTCCGGGACGTCACGCAGGCTAGCTGGCATTCGTTTATATAATCTTGAAAGATCATGAGATGAAGCTACCAAGTTGGAAGATGCGAGCTAGCGCTAGTGCTCCCTTCCTAATGCCTAATGGACTAAACAATGAAACTAAGTAGAAGATCAGCTAGTAATGATCGACGCAACTTGTTGAACCTTTTATCTCTTTATGCACTTGAATTATGTTTGTATATATTATATACCGATTAAATTGTTAGTGTTGTCTGAATAGAAATCCAAGCTTCCGACTTGTGAATGTGCTATGTTCTGACATTTTGAGGTTTGCCGATCCACGTCTCGAAAATAGAGTTCGAGTTAACCGGGTAAATTTGACCGAGGGAAAATGAAATTTGATCGAGTTAGCGAGGAGTTCGAGTTAAGCGACTTCGAGTTAGCGGGGTTCTACTGTATATTAAAGTTACGCCCTCATTCTTTAAAAAATCCCTTATCTTTTTGTCCTAGGAAAGTCCAATACATCAACTAAAATTATAACTAATTATCCTGGGTATTAGTTGGTCCCTTCAATTGAATTCAATCAACTGTACTTAAAGAGGGTAAACTTTTTATAGTCAAGGCTGATAAACTAGTGGCCCCTCCCTTAGCAATGGTTGACTGCTTCCGCGGTTTCATTTTTAACACGAAGTCGACTATATGGAATGAAAAATTTCAATGCAATGCTCAAATCCTAGCTTTGGGTGACTCTTTCGATGTCTCACATTCTTTGATACTGAATCATCTCATGTTTTATTGCATACCACTAAGTTCAAAGCTTTGGTTATTTTTGATAAATTTTTGCGCTCAATCTCGTACGTTTCTCGCCCACCCAGAGACCGAAAGTTCAAAGATACAAGGTTGTATATTGGCATTTTGGCACTTGAGGATTTATTCTCAACATTTATTATCATGCAATGCAAAACGATACTATATATACCTATTTTATTGCTATTTTTAATGAGTAATCCGGGCTAACCGATCGAATTCACTGCTACAAAGAAATAATCTTGGTGTTCATACAAAAGACAGTTATATTAATTGCAATGCAAAGTTGCAAACCCATACATAGAACTTAAACTGCATGTCTCTTTTTCTGTAGAGGGTGGTCACACCTGCATACAATGTGGACGAATTTATACTTATATGAATTACCTGGAAGCTCATTTGAAAAGATGTCCAATGTTGGTATCTTACGAATCCTGGGAGTGTTCTCGTTGCGGGAGAAAGTACAGCAGTGAGGATTACCTTAATACACACAAGAAGGATTGTGGGAATCCGAAATCTTCAAGCCGTGTGAATATCAGTGTGAAAGTTAAACAATGTCAACATTGTGGTAAGATGTTTACAAAGCGAAGCTGTTTGACAATACATGAAAGAATACATAGTGGATAACGTCCATATCAATGTCAACATTGTGAGAAGAGGTTTAATCAGCAACATTAATTACATTTAAAGATGTGCTTCATGTTTGTGTTATTTTTATTATAAAATTCTGTTGGTCTCACTATATTTTGGATTTTCATTCTCGTCGTGCTTGATCATTGTCTCGTGTCTCTCAATATACGTAAGAACTGTGCTTTATTGGTTTCGACTTCAGAACATCTGTCTGTCTACATATTTTACTGCCTGTATTCTCTCTTTGTGGTTACGACATAACGTATAGAAGTTCCATAAAGATTTGATGATTTCTGGAGACAGCCATGCCTAAACTCGTCGATCCAACTAACTCTATATTTACACTGGATAGCTTTGTCAGTTATAAATTGTTCTCTCTAGACGGATCTTTATGTATGGGCCATCGTTTATTGGTCCAGTGTTACTATCAGGGACGCCGGAGCGATAGTAGGGCAGGGGGGGGCAATGCGAACGTAAGGGCAGTCGAAAAATATTTTCGCTGCCACGCCTTTTAATTCGATGGGATTTTGATGATTTTCAAATGTCAACTCATTTAATTGTTATTTCTATGTACAAATATAGATCTAAAGAAGTATGGAACGAAAACAATAGCTTGCCATTATGCACTGATCGTCTAATTTACAGCTGTATTCTCTCTTCTTTGCCAGTATTATTATTGTTTCATTTATATTATTAGGGCACTTTTGCCCCCCTTGCCCCCCTTAGGAAAGGGCAGGAGGGACACTTGCCCCCCGCGCTCCCCCTCTCCGGCGTCTCTGATGATTTGTTATCGGATTTGTCGCTGCGTGTGCAAACGGCAACACGAATCCGATACTAAACTTTAGGATTTTTATATTTCAAACTCATGTTAAGCAAACCTCTCTTGGCTGAAATTCGAGAGATTTCAAGATGGAATTCACAAAGGCATGTTAATATGAACAATTTTACAACGTGTAAAAGCTGATCGCAATGCATTTTCCCCCTATTACAATTTACAACTAGGTTACCTAAAATGTAATAAATGCTGCTTTTTTTAGCAACGTAGACAACTTCCCTTACGTTTACATTCCAACTTGTTTATTATTAAATTGGATAATACTAAAAGTTCCTCGATCATTGCTTTTATAGTTCGTATATATTTCCTGTTATTCAGCAGTTTTGTAAAAGTGTTCCAGATTGCTTATATATACTATCAAACTTGCGGTGCCGAGAGGATGAATGGCGCCAAGTTGGGAAATGAGACGCATTTCTTGGCTTTTGCGGCTATCATTACTACCAGAAATGGGACACAGAGCTCGAATTTTCATATCTGAAACACTGTGATTGCCAGTGTTGAAATGTCTGGCAACAGGTTGTTTAGCATCATTGTTTACGACAGCACGACGATGCTCACCAAACCTTATCCTTTAAGGTGGCTCCCTACAGTTATTTTAGCTTTATAATAAATCGTTTTTAAACGAGTATTATCGCAGATGACGAAGTTTTTTATACTTGAGGGTAATATTCATCATCTATGGAATATTTAAAACCCGGTTCAGGTGGTGTCATCGTTGCCATGGTAACAAGACGTAAGCCTGAAATGTGGTTACTATGCGCATAAAATTGTCCGTATCTAAAAAACAAAGTCGGTGACCCATCTTTTTTATTTCATATAAGTTTTAAGCATAATGTTCTGAAACTATTATGAAAGTTTAATCAAAATCGCTAGTGTGCAATTTTTTTAAACTCGAAAATTTTATATAAAGATTTCTACACTAGCGATTTTTTTTAAAATTGAAATATATAAAATTTACCAAAATTAAAATTTATGGTCAAAATTTGAAGATAGGTTACCGATAAAACTAAAGAGTAAAACGCATATAAAGGTGAAAAATTGGGTCAAAATTGGGTGAAATTTTCCCTACATAAAAACGTCGCTGACTAGTGAATGATAGTTTGCGGGCGCAAGATGTGCTTTCATCGTGCAAAAACGAGTGGCAAATGTTGTTTTTATCTTTTGATTTTGACGTTTATTCAATATATTTGAGAGCCATGGACTACCAAGAAATACTGCGGAGGGTTAGATCGATTTAAGTCCAATTGAATCCTTCCATTTCCTAACAGCTTATTTCTGGATCCAGTTACAGAACATGAAGTAAGAAATGAAATAGAAAAACTAAACACAACTAAAAGTCCTGGACATGATGGTCTTAGTGCAAAAATAATAAAACTTGTGGCAAATGAAATCTCTAAGCCAATTACACAAATATTTAACCAAACATTCTTAACTGGCAATATCCCCCAAGAACTTAAAATTGCGTTAGTAACACCAATTTATAAGTCAAATGAAGATAACAGATTTGAAAACTACAGACCAATTTCAGTTATAACTTGTTTTGCAAAAATACTAGAGAAAATTATGTATAAACGTCTCATCCATTTTGTTGAAAAAAATAATATTCTCTCAGAGCACCAGTACGGGTTTCGTAAGAATAGATCAACTGAACTCGCTATAATTGAGTTTATTGATAAAATAACAAAATCAATAGACAAAGGAGAATATACAATTGGTATTTTCCTTGACTTGTCAAAAGCATTTGATACTATTGATCATAGTATTCTGCTTAAAAAATTGGAATACTATGGAATAAGAGGTATTACACTTAAATGGTTTGAGAACTATCTTGCCAATAGAAAACAAATTGTAAAATATAATGACATTAAGTCTGAAGCAATGACAATAACTAGTGGTGTCCCTCAAGGGTCGATATTGGGGCCACTTTTATTTTTATTATACATAAATGATATCCAAAATTGCAGCACACTAGTTTCCAAAATATTGTTTGCAGATGACACAAATATTTTTCACAGTCATTCTTGTTTAGAAGAATTAAATTTAATCATGCAAAATGAAATAAATAAAATAGCTGATTGGATTAGCAGCAACAAATTATCACTGAATGCATCTAAAACAAAATTTATTTTATTTAAATCATCAAATAAAAGGTTAAACACAATATAACAATATCTATAAATGGACAACCAATTAAGCAAGTTAAAAATACAACATTCCTTGGTGTTATTATTGATGAACACTTAACTTGGAATGATCATATTGAATTAATTACGAAGAAAGTTATAAAATCTACGGGAATAATATCCAAAATTCGACATTTCACAAATTTTAATACTCTCAAGCTAGTCTATTATGCTTTAGTTTATCCTTATTTAATATATGGAAATTTAATTTGGGGAAATACATATAAGAAACGATTACAAAAATTAATAAACATCCAAAAGAAAATAATACGATTAATGATGTTCAAATCATATTCTGAGCACTCTGAACCACTATTTAATAAATCAAACATTCTGAACATTGAAAAAATTAATGATTTTCTAACTAGTTTATTCATGTTTCGATATCACTATCTGGATAATCTACCAAAATATTTTACAAATTACTATGTTACTAACAGCGAAATACATAAACACAATACAAGGAACGCATCTAAACTTCATAAATCATAATCAAGAACTAATTTTGTCAAACATTCACTTTACAATAAAGGTGTAAATATCTGGAATGAGTTAAAGTATGAATTAAAAATTATAAAATCCTATCACATATTCAAGAAAAAATCAAAAAAATATTTCTTGCTGTTGCATTCGGAAACATAGATTTGATATATCCCTCATCTAGTCATCTATCTCTTATATGTAAATTACATAATTATGTCTTCTCAAGGAATAAAGTTTCTAATTTGTATATATCCTTGTTATTATTTGAAATATTGTAAAATATCTCAAACTCATCTTCTTCTTTATATTTTTCTATTAATAATTTTACTTTAAGTTCTGATCATCAATGTAAATAATTGTAAATAATTAAACTAGGAGTCTTAAGCAAAAGCCTTTAGCGGTTTCTAGTAGACTTCTAGCCATAGTAACTGTAATCTATGTGTTATTTTTATTTTAAACTATGTATGTATGTATGGGCGAAACTTTAATAAACTAAACTAAACATTTACTCAGTTCACGAGCTTCAACAGCCGTACAGCTGGACATATCTTTGCCTAGTTTTGTAATTTTGCTGAAGATGAACAAGTCGGTATTTTGCTATAGAACTGTGATATTTTTACTGTTTAACTTGTAAAAAACATGCAAGTATCACTAAACGACTTTTATGACCTTTAACAGTTTTTATACAACAGTTAATAAATGTTTAATAAACTCTTATTAATGAACATTATATCTAAAATGTTTTTGAAAAATTCACTTTTATATTCCTGTCAAGCTTTTTTATCCAAGCGATATTTGTATCATAGTTAAAATCACTCATTGGTGTTACTGATGCTTTGTCACATAAAACTAAGGATTATTCAAAGTTTTTTCATTACAAATCTTTCAGAATGGTAAAAATTATTTTAAAAAACCGGGCGAAATATCTTTGTTTTGTTTTGATCGTCGAATTTGCGTGGGAAAGTCCACGTACTTGCCACGCGTTTTTGACTCTCGTCCCGCGATCATCTCATGCATTACTGTAGGGAGCCACCTTAAGTTCAGTGGGCAGAAAGGGCGATTGCTGAGTTTGCGTTAGTATAAATTGCGTGTGTTCTGTCATGCGTATTGGGGCTGTAATTGTAATGTGTAGATAATGGGGGTGAAGAGAGGATATGGTTGTGATGGAGGGATGCGATTGTGTATGTAACAACCAAGTAGATGTACTTCATGTAGTATTTGTAGATTGGCAATTATTTGTCTCGGTAATGTATTTCGTGTGCGACGTTAATTTTGTGGATTTATATACTCCCGGCAGTAGTAATATAGGGGCCGATCGAGCCTTATTTTTAGGGGGCCGCAGGGGGGCCGCAGGGGGCCACACTAATTAGTATGCAAGGGGGCCGCAAACAACACTAATTAGTATGTAAGGGGGCCGCAAACACTATCATATAGGGGGCCGCAGGGGGCCACACTAATTAGTATGCAAGGGGGCCGCAAACAACACTAATTAGTATGTAAGGGGGCCGCAAACACTATCATATAGGGGGCCGCAGGGGGCCACACTAATTAGTATGCAAGGGGGCCGCAAACACTAGCATACAGGGGGGCGCAGGGTGTGCGAGATTTTTGAGGGTGTGCAACATCATTAACATAATTATGTATTGACGTCATAATGATATGTAAGGTGAGTTTGGGCGAAACAGTCATTATGTTGAGTTTTGAGAGTGTGCAACATCATTAACATAATTATATATTGACGTCATAATGATATGCAAGGCAAGTTTGGGCAAAACAGTCATTAAGCTGAGCTCAGCATTTTCGTCACAAAAAGAGTTAATCCTTACGCTTTTTATCACAATAGCTATAGCGTCCCTATATATTTTACCCAGCTTTGTTTGAGCATCATTTACAAGCGATCCTTTCCTATATTTTATCAAGCTTTGTGTTCCAAACACAGTCCGTTTCGACAACGAGTAAATAATATATTCTCGTATCTAATATCACCTTATACGAAACGGCTTAGACAACTAATATAGCGAAGCTTAACCTAGTAAAGTATTATTACCTTATGCGAAATAATAACAAGCAGAGATATAGCTTTCTAAAACGAGAAGATCTTAAGGTTTAATCGGCATAGCTAAGGTCTTATAGAGCAAGACAAATATATGTTTACCAAGCGATTGTATAAACATAGTTCTTACAGGGATTTAAACCTTACAAAGTTTCAAGCGTTTTAGATGTAGCAGAGCGGGAAAAGCAGTAATTTTTAAGCGAGATTTACAACCATACACAAACATTGTATATAAACATTTAGCGTTTGTTAGGTAATTACGGGCAATTAAGATTTTCTAGCTTGAAAATTTGAATAAATTTAGAATATATTACTATAGCACGGGAAAATATTGTACAATGTACATACAATACACACAGAATTCGTTTAAAAACATATTCATTGCTTACAATTTCTTTTACAGCGTTAGTAAGGTCTGCTCCTAAGAGCATATTGTTTAGGTGTCTTTTGTATCTTTATTTTTTTTGTCTATTTTGGGGGATAATCTTGCAATTGCTAAATCTTAAGGTCTCCAATCTGAAAAGTCTACCCAATTAAATATATTTTTAACTAAGGTCTGCTCTGGGTCTGCTTCTAAGAACCTATTATTCTTAAACTCCATCACTCGCTTGGGAGTATACATTGTCCGAATCAACCTCATAGCTTTTTCACCTTTTAACCATAACTTTACATTTATTTAACCCATACCGAGCAAGCATATCTCTGATATACTTGTTAACTAATCCAATTTCTATGACTTATGACTTATGACTTATGACTTATGACTTATGACTTATGACTTATGACTTATGACTTATGACTTATGACTTATGACTTATGACTTATGACTTATGACTTATGACTTATGACTTATGACTTATGACTTATGACTTATGACTTATGACTTATGACTTATGACTTATGACTTATGACTTATGACTTATGACTTATGACGGCTCGGAGCTAAGCTCGCTCGGCTCGGAGCTAAGCTCGCTCGGCTCGGAGCTAAGCTCGCTCGGTTCGGAGCTAAGCTCGCTCGGCTCGGAGCTAAGCTCGCTCGGCTCGGAGCCATAAGTCATAAGTCATAAGTCATAAGTCATAAGTCATAAGTCATAAGTCATAAGTCATAAGTCATAAGTCATAAGTCATAAGTCATAAGTCATAAGTCATAAGTCATAAGTCATAAGTCATAAGTCAAAAGTCATAAGTCATAAGTCATAAGTCATAAGTCATAAGTCATAAGTCATAAGTCATAAGTCATAAGTCATAAGTCATAAGTCATAAGTCATAAGTCATAAGTCATAAGTCATAAGTCATAAGTCATAAGTCATAAGTCATAAGTCATAAGTCATAGAAATTGGATTAGTTAACAAGTATATCAGAGATATGCTTGCTCGGTATGGGTTAAATAAATGTAAAGTTATGGTTAAAAGGTGAAAAAGCTATGAGGTTGATTCGGACAATGTATACTCCCAAGCGAGTGATGGAGTTTAAGAATAATAGGTTCTTAGAAGCAGACCCAGAGCAGACCTTAGTTAAAAATATATTTAATTGGGTAGACTTTTCAGATTGGAGACCTTAAGATTTAGCAATTGCAAGATTATCCCCCAAAATAGACAAAAAAAAAAAATAAAGATACAAAAGACACCTAAACAATATGCTCTTAGGAGCAGACCTTACTAACGCTGTAAAAGAAATTGTAAGCAATGAATATGTTTTTAAACGAATTCTGTGTGTATTGTATGTACATTGTACAATATTTTCCCGTGCTATAGTAATATATTCTAAATTTATTCAAATTTTCAAGCTAGAAAATCTTAATTGCCCGTAATTACCTAACAAACGCTAAATGTTTATATACAATGTTTGTGTATGGTTGTAAATCTCGCTTAAAAATTACTGCTTTTCCCGCTCTGCTACATCTAAAACGCTTGAAACTTTGTAAGGTTTAAATCCCTGTAAGAACTATGTTTATACAATCGCTTGGTAAACATATATTTGTCTTGCTCTATAAGACCTTAGCTATGCCGATTAAACCTTAAGATCTTCTCGTTTTAGAAAGCTATATCTCTGCTTGTTATTATTTCGCATAAGGTAATAATACTTTACTAGGTTAAGCTTCGCTATATTAGTTGTCTAAGCCGTTTCGTATAAGGTGATATTAGATACGAGAATATATTATTTACTCGTTGTCGAAACGGACTGTGTTTGGAACACAAAGCTTGATAAAATATATAGGAAAGGATCGCTTGTAAATGATGCTCAAACAAAGCTGGGTAAAATATATAGGGACGCTATAGCTATTGTGATAAAAAGCGTAAGGATTAACTCTTTTTGTGACGAAAATGCTGAGCTCAGCTTAATGACTGTTTTGCCCAAACTTGCCTTGCATATCATTATGACGTCAATATATAATTATGTTAATGATGTTGCACACTCTCAAAACTCAACATAATGACTGTTTCGCCCAAACTCACCTTACATATCATTATGACGTCAATACATAATTATGTTAATGATGTTGCACACCCTCAAAAATCTCGCACACCCTGCGCCCCCCTGTATGCTAGTGTTTGCGGCCCCCTTGCATACTAATTAGTGTGGCCCCCTGCGGCCCCCTATATGATAGTGTTTGCGGCCCCCTTACATACTAATTAGTGTTGTTTGCGGCCCCCTTGCATACTAATTAGTGTGGCCCCCTGCGGCCCCCCTGCGGCCCCCTAAAAATAAGGCTCGATCGGCCCCTATATTACTACTCCCGGCGTGTGCAATCGATGAAAATCGATGATCGGTTTGCCAATTGATCAATCGATATCAATCAATACCAATTAATTAATTGATATCGATTGGTATTTGCCAATATTGTACTATAAACAACGAAACGTTAGCTAATAACATTTTCTTATATATTATGCGTGGCTGAAAAGTAATTTGCTGGGCTCTTATTCATTGGGCGTAAATGACAAATCTGCCTGTGCGGCTGTGGCTAATAAGGCAAATTCATAGAAGAACTGACAACAAAAATATAAAGGTTTATATATAATATTCACCGGAAAGTGAGTACGGCCAAAGACGACGAGACAATAGTGGTGACAGCTAATATCCTGTTATATTTATCGCGGTCAATATCACACAGTTTGCAATCTTAAACTTTTAAGGGAGTTACACAACTGACAACTTAACCAGATAGCGTACATACAACAACCATGTCAGAAAGTCAAGACGTAGTACAATTAGTTATTCGCAACGTTGTTGTGAAAGGGTATCATGAATGTACCTTTGCAGTTAAAGTTGGTGAAACGTTTAGCGCTACCAAGAAAAAAGGAGAACGGGGAAATGCGCTGAAGGTGGCTAATTGTCGTGGGCAACTGGGTCACCTGCAAAGTGATCTAGTTGCATTACTTTGGCCCATGAGAAACGAGATTTCAGTGTAATTTTAGTTAAGTGAAATTTCAGTCTAGCATGTGTCAACTAGAGCTAGGCGTGAATAATATACTATGAAGGGCAGTACTTTCATGTTGCTGAATTTCTGTCGCTGCAGCAAGGGAAGGTATACCGGCCGTCCATGTGACCATGTCTCGATTATCACGTTGGATTGAGTCTGCCAGAAATGACTTTTATGACAAAATCGAGAAGTCGATTAGGCCCGTCCACGCCCAGTCTGGGTTATATCTAGATAATATTGTTGCAGAAAGCTAGTTGAATAAGGTGGCATACAGAAGGTTCAAGGTTGTCTGGCAGCCGAAACGATGTTTCAATATTGACGTGTAACCGTGTTTCTGTAACAGTGTTAAACAGACAAACCTTCGGCCTTTGCTCACAGTGTTAGATCTCTTCTATCTTGTCACCTGCGGCATTAGCGGTAGATCACAAATACTATAATAGTAATACAGTTGTATTTTTATTCCTTCGTTCTCTACATGGTTCAATTAAGTCTTGATCGTACAATGAATTGAGCAACAGAATTTCTTGTCATTAGAAGCGGTTTGATTGCCAATTCATTTCCCACTAAATTAACATTAAATATTGAATTTTATGAGATTATTTTGGCACAAAGTCTTCAAGATTGTAGTGGCCTTTCGAATTCAGCAAGCCGGAACGGAAGATCAAGATAACTCTTGTATGTTGAGCGCAATTTTTTGGCATGGTCGAGAATACCAATCGATACCAATCGAACACTATTAGTTCATCGATTGTTATTGATAATCAATACCAATCGAACGCAATTAGTCTATTGATTTCTATCGATAATCGATACCAATCAATAAGGTCACAAAAACCTTCACCATCGATTGTTCATCGATTTTCAATATCAATCGTTTAATTGATATCGATTGATATTAATTGATATCGATTTTATCGATTATCGATTTCATCGATTGCACACGCCGGGATATACTGTATTGAATAAGTGTGTTTTGGTTTATATCAAGAAGTCAAAAGTCTTAGGTTAATGATGTCAAGGATAGAAGTTAAATTATTTCTTGTAAAAGTCGCCATAATTGGTAAGTGTGTAGGTGCCTGTATACAAGGAGAAATTTATACAAAAATTTGTTTTATATTAATGAAAATAATTTTACAAAGATATAAATCAATAAATGTGTGCATCCATGGTGAAAGTATTAAAGTATAACTAGTTACATAGTTGTTGGGATTGAACATATAACAGGTGGAGTTTGCATATATTTGCGCAGCTCCATCAATTACAGTGTGAGAAATGATCTAATTCCTTCTGAATTAGAGGCCGTTTGTATTGAAATTACTAAGCCACACAGTCGACCATTTATTGTTACAACAGTTTACAGACCACCAAATACATCATCAGAATTCTTTGACCATTTGGAAAGGTTAATCAAACAAATCGATGATGAAAACAAAGAAATGTATATATTAGGTGATCTAAATTGTGATATGTTGAAAGAAAAGAATCTTTCTGATATGCCAACTAAAAAACTAAATACTTTATATGAATTGTACCAATTGACTCAATTGATTGATGAACCTACGCGAATAACAATGTCAACCACACCCTTCTTGACCATGTTGTTACAAATTCACCTGAGAACATTTCTGACTCTGGTGTTATTCACACTGGAATCAGTGACCACAGTTTGGTATTTGCAATCAGAAAAATTGGATTTCTTCAAAAAGAAGAAAATGTTACTGAAATAAGAAACATGAAAAAGTTTAATGAGGAAAATTTTGTAAATGAACTCTTAACTCAACCTTGGGAATATGTTTATTTTTTTGGTCATGAGCCAAATACTATGTGGGAATTTGGAAAGAACTTTTCTTAGAAGTATTAGACAAACATGCTCCACTTCAACAAAAAAAACGTAGGTCCAAAAGAGTTCCTTGGATTACGAGCAAAATTAAAAATCTCATAAATGAAAGAGACAGACTAAAAAGAAAAGCCATAATTAGCAAATTAGAAATTGATTGGTCAAATTACAAACAGACTAGAAATCAGGTAAATATTGAATTAAGAAATGCTAAACAAAGTTATTATTCCACAAAAATTACTGGTCAAAAAGATAATCCAAGAAATGCTTGGAAAACAATAAACAATTTACTAGGCACACAAAACAAACAACCAGTAGTAAATGAACTTACTTTGGATGAAAGTACTTTAAACAATCCAAAAGATATTGCAGAGGGCTTCAATGAATACTTTTCAAATGTTGGCCCTGATTTAGCAAGCAAAATTGACATGTCCAATGACAATTTTGAGACATATGTCAAAAGAGCTAATTCCGAATTTACTACATTCAAACCTATTAGTGTAAACGATGTTTGCCGCCTCTTGCATGGTCTATCTAGCAATAAAGCCACTGGCATTGATAAGATTTCATGCAAAATTATTAAGATAGCTGCACCTGTTATTGCAGATTCACTAATATTTATATTTAATCAGGCTATTACTCTATCCTCTTTCCCTAATGAATGGAAAATGGCTAGAGTAACACCTCTTTAAAAAAATGGCCATCGAAATGTACCAGGAAACGACCGGCCAATTTCAGTTTTGCCTGCCATAAGCAAAATCATGGAACGAATTCTGTATGATCAACTGTACATATAATTATTTAACTGAATTTGGACTGCTAAGCAATTCCCAATTTGGTTTTCGCAAATCTCACTCTACAGCTACAGCATTACTAGACTGTACAAACGACTGGTATGTTAACTTGGACAGAAAAATGTTTAATCTAGTAGTTTTCATTGACTTGGAAAAAGTTGGAGCTCTATGGAATAAAAGAACAGGCTCTTTCTTTACTAAAATCTTATCTAACAAATCGAACACAGAAGTGTCAAATTAATGGATTTGTCTCATCAGAACGTTTGATTAGATGTGGAGTACCTCAAGGTTCTATCTTAGGACCACTATTATTCTTACTCTATATCAATGACTTACCTCAGTGTCTTAATAATATTAAACCTAGGTTATTTGCTGATGACACAAATCTTACTGCTTCTGGAGACTCGATAACCGATATTGAAACTGTAGTAAATTCGGATTTAGAAAACCTTAGGGAATGGTTAATGGCTAATAAACTTAGCTTAAATGTAGCAAAAACAGAGTTGATGTTGATTGGCTCAAAACCAAAGATAAAATGTACTGCAAATGCTCCCCCAAATATAATCATTGAAAATAAACAGATTAAACAAGTTTATGAATGCAAAACTCTTGGAGTAACTATTGACCAGCATTTATCTTGGAAAAATAATACTGAAAATATTTGCAAAAAAATAACAGCAGGAATTGCTGCTCTCCGTCGTATCAAACCTTTTGTTGATAAAGGTACACTTATTTGTATATATAACGCTATTGTTCGCCCACAATTCGATTATTGTTGTGAAGTATGGGATGTGTTTGGCGAAACACAATCAAAGCGACCCCAAAAGCTACAAATTAGAGCTGCTCGAATCATCATGAACATGAGCAACGATGTAGATCATTCTGTAGCTTTACATGCCTTGGACTGGGAGCCACTGAAGATGATAAGAAAAAAGGCAAAAGCAAAAATGATGTATAAAATCTTAAATAAAATGGGTCCTGAGTCACTCACTGAC
This sequence comes from Trachythela sp. YZ-2020, assembly GCA_016169945.1. Taxonomy (NCBI): domain Eukaryota; kingdom Metazoa; phylum Cnidaria; class Anthozoa; order Malacalcyonacea; family Clavulariidae; genus Trachythela; species Trachythela sp. YZ-2020. The sequence continues at coordinate 354,760 of JADLSH010000070.1, read as the reverse complement.
CTATTTACTTATAAAAGTCAAGTGACAAACTATAAACTTCGAGATATTTCAAGTGGTCTTTGTTTACCACAACCGTGCACAAATAATATGAAAAATAGTTTTATGTATGACGGTGCTCATCTCTGGAACTCTCTTCCAAACGAGTTTAGAGAGAGTGAATCCCTTTCGAGTTTTCAAAGGAAAATTGCTACTCACACTTTTCAATCGTAAAACAACATTATTATAACTTTGTAAATAGATTACTTGTAAATTATTCCTGTTCTGCACTATTAAATATTATATTAGTGACACTATTGATGACATTCTATATTGATATACTCCTTATTTTGTAAATAACTTAAAATGCTTATGTAATTCTCTTTAACACGCCCCCTGTGGAAATCAGCTTCGGTTGACAGGGTTAGCGTGTATAAATAAAGTTCTTCTATCTCTATCTCTTCTATCTAACATATGGTAATTAATTGTGGTAAAAATTATTGCATATAACTTTTTTAGCACAGTTATAATTGTTATATGTCTTCTTGAAAATAAGGCTGTGTGGTGTACACTTTTATGTGTATTTATGTACAATTATTGTTTCAAAGTGAATTATTTGGTATATGGTAGGTAACTGTAGGCTAAATCACACAGCCACTTTTTCGTTAACTCTTATGGGGAGCCATTTGGGGATAGTTCCACTTTATGTACATATCTGGGAAATTTGTTTGAACGGGAGGTGTCAATTAGGGTTTCAACAAACGTTCTCAGACATTCAATAGTGACGTACTTTAAAACGCTCGAAGAATCGAAGAACGTTAAAATTAGAGAATCGCTCGCCACTCTTATGAAACATTCCATACGTTACCAGGAACACACATACGACGACGCAACTCAGCATGAAAAAACACAAGAAGGCAGACAGCTATTGCGAACAAAACTAGCGCCAGACATATTCGGAGTGGCGGATATTGTAGCTTCAGCAAGCGAAGGTAGCGCGCGAGGAGCAGATAGTTTAGTCATCTTAACAGTATTGGTAGTTCAATTCTTCAAGACAATTTTAGAGAATTTGCTAATAATTTAAATTGACATAATGCCTTACCGGGTGAATCTGTTACAGTTACCGATAATCAACCAAATAGTCCTATCAATCAGTCAGCCCCAACAATACCTATTATGCGGGGCTTCAAACTAGCATCACTTAATGTTACTAGTATAATAAAGCATATCGACGAGCTTAGAGTTTTGCTTGTTGACCATTCAATCGATGTTTTGGCAATTAACGAGACAAGGCTTGATTCTACTATAAATGACAATGAGGTTCATATATCTGGTTATGAAATTGCACGTCGCGACAGAAGCGTCAATGGCAGATTTGGGGGTGGTGTATGTTTTTATGTTCGATGCAATATCAATTTTCTACCACGTTTCGATATGTCAATTGATCAACTAGAAAATTTATGTATCGAAATTCGTAAACCTAGATCCAAGCCTTTTCTCGTTACAACTTGGTATAGACCTCCAGATTCACCCGTCGACAAATTCAACTATTTTGAAACTCTAGTAGGTAGACTCGACGCAGAAAATGTTGAATATTACTTAATGGGCGACCTGAACTGCAATTTTGGGTCAACCGTAATGGATCATAATTCAACCATTTTGACTAGCATCACTGATCTTTATGGCTTACAACAGTTAATAAGCGAACCAACTCGCATAACCAAGTCATCTTCAACACTAATTGACTTGATATTTACCAATTCGCCTGATAAGATTGCTTGCTCCGGTGTCTCTCATATCAGTATCAGTGATCATAGCCTAATTTATGCTTTTCGTAAACTTTCAACTGGTTTATTTACTAAGGGCCACTCTACTGTGACCTATAGAAAGTTTAAGAATTTTGATTCTGCAAGTTTCAGAAACGATATCTGGCTGCAGAATTGGGATGAAATTAGGGCACATGATAACCCAAATGACATGTGGCATGTTTGGAAAAATATATTTAATTGTGTTGTTGAAAGACATGCACCTTTGTGTACAAAGCGTATTAGGGCTTCTAAATCGCCTTGGATTACCCCTTACTTAAAACAACGCATGCATGATCGAGATATTTTGAAGATAAAAGCGTGCAGCTCTAATGACCCAGCTGATTGGCACGCTTTTAAGAGAACTCGCAATACTGAAATCTGACATGCCAAAGAAATGTATTACACGAGCGCTTTTCACGAAAATAAAAGCAATTCGAAAAAGACTTAACAGTGCTATAGATTTGGAAATTGTTTTACATTGAGCGTCATTATGTTCTTTCCATTTTAGTTCTTCGTTAAGAGTGAGTCCTAAGACTTTTTTGTTTGTCACCTGTCTTATAGTGTGATTGCTAATTAGAATGTGTGGATCTTCGGAGTATTGTTTTAATTTCCTTTTTGAGGCTATTAGCATAAATTCAGTTTTATCAGTATTTAGTGTCAGTCTATTAGTCTCAAGCCATTTGTTTACGTTATGTAAGTCTTCGTTAATCCTATTTTCTATTTCCTTGGGTGAAGTTCCAGTGCATGAAATGCTGGTATCGTCCGCGAACATTGAGGCTTGTGTTTGCTTGAGACAGTTAGGAAGGTCATTGATGCTCCTTCGGGAAACTTTGATTATAGGAACGTCTAGGGTCTCAAAACAGCATTTCTAGCGCTTTCCATTCATTCATAGCCGTTTCCATTTATGTTTCTAAGTTCCTTGTTTCTAAGGGCGTGGTTCCAGTGTGGTTTGAGCGTGTTTTACGATTGCGTGTGGTGTCGGCATTTTCTGATTTTCCCGACAGTTTACCGCGGTTTTATTATTTTTCCGACAAAATGTTTCCTAAATAATATTGTACTAACTAGATCTACCATTCAATTTGTCGACAGAGTCCAACTTGTGCCGACGGAGGTTACATAGGTGGGGGCTGCCTTCCCCGGACCCTCTCCCCTTCGCTACGCCCCTGAACTTGTGACAGCGTGAAAAGCAATTAAACTCTGATATAATGTCCAAATGCTCATTCCTTGTATAGACTCGAATCGTAAATGGTTTAAAACCAAAATGAAAGAATACAAGGATCAATTGGAAAGGTAACAAAACACAACCAATACCAGGCGACAATTATAAAAGAACTAATGACTATGGGCGTAGTACGGAACTTTGTTCTGTAACTTTGGATTCTATATACGATAAATAAAAAAAGGAGTAAGAAAATTCCCAAATTCTTAAATTATTCTGATTTTTTTAAAGTATTTCCGAACAATTCCAATAATTAATAACAGTGCAATAACAATAGTTTTTTGTTGAATACCTGCTCCTACACTTTATCTTTATTTGTCCCTCCGTAGTATATAGTTTCAGTTTAATTGTTAATGTTATATGTGTTATTTCTCCCAGCATTTAATAAAACGTTTCTTATTTAGGTTAGAATGGGTAGAAAGTTTTAAAATCGTCGATGCGAACGAGGAGTACGATGCATGTCATTTAGAAATCGTTTGCAAATTTGGCGTAGTACCTCGCACCGCTGACATTGTTAAATTGTTTGGCGAAGAGATCCATCCTTTAATCATCTATCATGAATGTAAGTTTCTTTACCGCCATTAACTTGGAAATAACACCTATCTCGTAGCTACAACAAGCAAATATCGAATTGAATTTTAGTAACTTATAAAGCTAGCTTTTATCTAACTTGTATATGATATACGCGTACAATACGATACCTTAACCGTTAGTTGGATCTCATACAACAGTTTAGTTGGTAGCGAATTTTTATTTAGTCTGTGACAGTGTAGAAGGCAATTTAACCTCGAAATAAAACTAAATCCTCATTGTTTATAGGCACGAAGACTGAGTGGTTTAAAAAAAATATATTTGATGAAAATTTTGAAATGAAAAAGGAATACGAGGATGGATTGTCAAGGTAACTAAACGAGTTCTGAAGAAGACTGAAACCTAGCTACGAAGAAAGCAAGTCACATAATTTTGAACAACCACAGTAACAGAGCATGGCATATGTGAAATTGGGAAGCTAAGAGCCCCACATACTAAACTACTTCCCACTGATCATGTAAAAAAAACACTCCTGAAATGTTTTTTAACAACATGAAGCGCCATTAATTTTACGCTTGGTGTTCAGATTTGGATTGATTTATGAATATGAATGTCTTGGCAGGGGTCATCCTAAGGCCTCCCATTTTCCAAAATGGCCAGTTCTAATTGTAAAATGGGTAGTTCTAAAACCTAAAATGGGCAGTTCTAAAAATTGAGTTTTGGAGAGAACATGTTGAATTCACAAACCCGAAAAGTGTCTAAACATTCAATACTTAATATATTGTTTGAATTGGTCATTATAATCATATACTTTCTAATACTTTTTACATTTTAACAAATTCCTAAAAGGGGATAACCCTGTGACAGTGCTTGAAGCCAGGTTAGCCAGCTTCCCCCTCCCACGCGAGGGAATTTGCGGCCCATTGCCTGTTCCGCCGCCAAAATGGGCAGTTCTAAATTTTTCCTAGGATAACTCCTGAAAGAGAAATATAAAGTTGACCTGGCAAGGTAACAAAAAAATTGCTTTCGAGTTTCGAAAACGACCTAACCGAATATCTCTGCAGTGGTATATAGCCGGACAGCTTGCACCAATGGTGCGAGGAGCAGTCCTATTATTATTATTATTATTATTATTATTTAAAGTTCTTTAACAACGATTTTCAAAGGGCCGTTCAATTAGATAATTACATGGATAAAAATAACATAAACAAGTAAATGTACTCATTGTGCATACTAACTCTTATGTGTTATACAAGTGGACCCGTGTAACTAAATATTTTAAGTTTAAAAAGTATTCAAGCGTATACAAACTCTATATTACACAAATAATCAGAATTATATATTTATAAAATAATTGCAAGACCTCCCACAGATCCACAAAACGTCACCTCAAATTGGGTTTGGTAAATTTCGGAAGTAGCTATTAAGTAAATGTTTAAAGCTATTCCTGGACAGTTGAGCCTGCCTGCCAGTAATATCATTTGGCAAGTTGTTCCATGCGGAGGCTCCTCGATATGAAAAGCTCTTTTTCATGAACTCAGTATTTGGCTTATCCAAGTGAAGTTTACAGTCGTTACTCCTAAGATGGTATACATTGTTGTGGTTAATGATAAACATTTTGATATATGTTCCGGTAGTTCCCCTCGCAGTGCTCTAAACGTCATATTGATGTCACGTTTTTTGTACATGTTTTCAATAGGTTCCCATCCTAGCTCTTCAAAAATTTCTCTTGATCTTATTTCGTAATTCGAACCAGTTATTGCCCTAGCTGCTCGTTTTTGCATTTTATAGAGTTTATCAATGTGAGCACGACTACCGTCATTCCACACAGTTGAACAGTACGCAAAATGTGGTAAAACCAGTCCATTAAACATATTAATGAGAGTGTTTTGAGAGACATATATGGTCTTGCTCTTTTTAACAGTGCTATAGATTTGGAAATTGTTTTACATTGAGCGTCATTATGTTCTTTCCATTTTAGTTCTTCGTTAAGAGTGAGTCCTAAGACTTTTTTGTTTGTCACCTGTCTTATAGTGTGATTGCTAATTAGAATGTGTGGATCTTCGGAGTATTGTTTTAATTTCCTTTTTGAGGCTATTAGCATAAATTCAGTTTTATCAGTATTTAGTGTCAGTCTATTAGTCTCAAGCCATTTGTTTACGTTATGTAAGTCTTCGTTAATCCTATTTTCTATTTCCTTGGGTGAAGTTCCAGTGCATGAAATGCTGGTATCGTCCGCGAACATTGAGGCTTGTGTTTGCTTGAGACAGTTAGGGAGGTCATTGATGCTCCTTCGGGAAATTTTGATTAGGAACGTCTAGGGTCTCGAAACAGCATTTCTTGCACTCTGATGCGAGTTCTGAAGAAAACCTAGCCACAGAGCATGGTATATGTAAAGTTGGACAATGAGATCCTTAAAGGTAAACATGCATTCCTTTTGATCGCGTAAAAACAAAATTATCCTCCCCGTGCAATTGCCAATAGGGTTTACACCGCTTTTCCCGAAAAGTGACAATCTGTACACGGTAAGATATAAATTTCGCTTTCGATTTCTTTTTGCATATCATTTTCTACAGACTTTGCCCAATAAGCTCGGTTTGTACAAATCTCAGGCAACGCTTTGAAAAGGAAAGTATTTCTAGTGCGAAGATAAGCCCGCAAAGACGAGCAATTGCAAGTTTTCCTTGACAAGTTTTATATGCTCGTGTGTATGACAAAAGCTTGACAAATTTTTCTTGACAAGGAGCCTTGTTTAAAAGCTAGTCTTCCCAGACAAAAAAATGGATCGTTAAAACTTCTTTGCCGTACACACGAACAAGTAAGCTCGTCAAGGAACTTGTTAAGGAAAACTTGCTCGTCTGTACGGGGCTTTACAGAAGAAACTACATGCAGTATAGCAGTACCTGATCCAATAAGCTGTATATATAATAAGTAAAGATTATTCTACTACTATTTACTATATATCCAAGGTTACAACATGTACTATATCACATACAGACTTCGTATATGAAAACAAACATATATGTAATATATCATACGCGAGAAGGAGTTTATTATAGTGATTTGAAACACCGAAGAGTGTGTTGAAAAACAAGGCGCTAGCCGAGTTTTTTCAGTTAACATACTTTGAGGTGTTTTTAAATCACTATAATAAACGACTTCGAGTGTATGATATAGCTTCTCAAACAAATCAGTATTTAAAGAGAAATTCAACGCGAAAGTTGAGTTAATTTATGGGTGTTTATTACCGTGGTAGTCAAGACAACGATACGGTGGTGATTTCCTTTGTGTTTTGCTCATGAATTATTAATGAGTTTGAGAAATATATATATATATATATACTCGGTAATATGATGAGAAAATGTTCTCGAAATTATGAAATACATCACTCGAGAACATTTTCTTAGCTTGCTTATGTATGTTTCTATTGCATTTAATAAAACGTTTCTTATTTAGATTAGAATGGGTGGAAAGTGCTAAAATCGTTGATGCGAACGAGGAATGCAACGCACGTCATTTAGAAATCATTTGCAAACTTGGCGAAGTACCTCGTACCGCTGACATCGTGAAACCTTTTGGTGAAAAGATCCTTCCTTTCATTACCTATCAAGAAGGTAAGTTTCTTTACTCCCATTAACTTGGAAATAACACTTATCTCGTGGGTATGACCGGAAAATTATCAAATTCAATTTTAATAACTTATAAAACTAGCTTATACTAGTTAGTTTAACTATACAAATTAGTTGTATATGATATACGCATACAATACGATACTTTAAACGTTATTTGGATCTGATACAACAGTTTAGTTGATAGCGAATTTTTAATTAGTCTGTGAAGTGTAGAAAGCAATTTAACCTCGAAATAAAACGAAGTGCTCATTGAGTCATTGTTTATAGTTTCGAAGACTGAGTGGTTTGAAACAAACATATTTGATGAAAATTTTGAAATGATAGAGAAATACGAGGATGAATTGTCAAGGTAACTAAGTGAGTTCTGAAGATGACAGAAACCTAGCTACGAAGAAAGCAAGTCACATCATTTTGAACAACCACTATAACAGAGCATGGCATATGTGAAATTGGGAAGATAAGAACCCCACATACTAAACTACTTCCTGAAATGTTTTTGAACAAAATGAAGCGCCATTAACATTGCGCTTGGTGTTCAGATTTGGGTTGATTTATAAGTATGAATGTCTTGGCAGGGGTCATCCTAATGCCTCCCATTTTCCAAAATGGCCAGTTCTAATTGTAAAATGGGTAGTTCTAAAACCTAAAATGGGCAGTTCTAAAAATTGAGTTTTGGAGAGAACAAGTTGTTCTTTTCACATCGTTTGTTAGCTTATCATGGGTGAAAGATTTCTATATTGGTTTCGACAGTGAACAAGAAAAATCCTGGTAAATATACATAACCGACGCTCAAAACAGCGCACCGTCCATGGTCGACCTGAAGGAAATATTTGGTGTTAACATTGCCTCCTTCGCTGATTTTATTCAAGAAAGTGTCAATGTCGTTAGCCGTAAAGGTGACGAGGAATCCCTTCCCTCCTCTGGTTTTGTTCGAGGACAATGATCAGGAGATAAACTTTGCATTAGAAATGAAACACTTGGATGTGGAACTCTAGGTACCCTTGCTGTTCGAGTGTTCCCCGAGGAAAAGCACTACGCAATTACTTGCTACCATGTGTGTTACAACGATCTATTACCGGAAAGCTTATTTTTGGCGCACGATGTGCTGATGGCCGACTACAAGAAAAAGGCGAAGAAATGTGTTGGTGTCGAGTTTGAAGACGAAGTTGGAGGCCAACTTGGTAAGTTTTCTCGTGGTTTATACAACGAGAGACACGATATTGCCCTTGTCGCACTTAACGAAGATCTAAATTGCGACGATGCCGTCGCTTTCCTTGAAGAAAGGGGCATTGAAACAACATTGGCTAGTAGAAAGGAAGTCGGCAAAAGTCGGTGACTGAAGGACGAAGAGGAGAACTTGTTTCAGTATCTGCCAAAAAATTTGAGAATGGAATGAACCGCGGCTTTTACAAAATAAGAGGAACAGGTGATGAAGTCTTTGCAAAGAAGGGTGATTCGGGCTCTTTGGTGTATATGATATGTAAAGATGACAAAAAGATACTTGACTTGCTTGTTTGAATATTAATAAATAAATTTGTGCTGATGAAATAAAGATATACCCTCTTCGATTTCTTTGAAATGTGATTGGGTGCATTGCTAAAGATGTAAAAAAAACATTGTTTCCCGACCGTAGACTAAATCTAAAAGAACAGTATGTAGTCCATTTTGAACGAAAAGCACTGAGTCATTATAAAAATAAGTAAATGCACATAAAGATTGGCCGTTCGTATGTTATCATTTATGTAATATATGAAGGACTTTACCGTATATGTATTCAGCCGGTAAAGTTCGAATTGGAGGTTTTGATATGACATCTCAAATTCAAAAAAGAATCAATATTTTAAGAGAAATTTGAGTTTAAAGTTGACGAAATTCTATAATAATTAAGATCACATATCCAGTTGCCGTCACAGAACTGATTTCAACCTTTGTTTACGGCTCATTAATTATTCGTGAATTTGAGATCGATTTTTAAAAGCTCCGATAAGATATCGATTTACTTTGAGTTATCGTCCTGAACTATTAATTATTTTAAGTATATTTATCAGTAACGTATGTAAGCAGTAACATTTATTAATTGAACATATTAAATAAAATGTAAATGAAATCTTTATTTTCTATTCATGGTTACAATAATAGGGTAGCACGGGTGGCGGAAGCGGTTAGCGCGCTGCCTCTTACCACTGAGTTGAGCCTGTTTCACAACAGGTCGAGGTCACTGTTGGTACTCGCATGAGATCGGCAGTGTGCTCAAATAACTCATGTAAGTTGAGATTCTCTCCTGTGCTTCGAGGGTTTTCCCCGGGTACTCCGGTTTCCTCCCTCTAATACTAACCCTTAGGAACTAACAATGGGGCCACAGTAATTGGCTGACGCTGTTGTGGACTCCCTGCCATTGAGGCGAAGTTGAATAAAAAAAAAAAAATAAATAAAAAAAAAATAAAAAAAAAAAAAAAATAAGATCACATCACATTTGTTATCCAGCTTTTCAGGTGTAGAATATCAGCATTTATTATATAAAGTATTGTGCTTTATAGAGATTTCGAGCACTGATAAAACTGATAATCTCACACGTGAAAATTATCGCTTTTGAAGTTTATGAAAATGGATATTTTATTTTATTGTATTTTGTTTGAAAAGACTGTCCTTTATATAATAAACATAAAAATACATGGATGCTTGGAAATACCAGATTTATTTCTCGTGTTGAACATGATATCTCACTCGTTCGCTGCGCTCACTTGTGAGATATCATGTTCAACACTCGAAATAAATCTGGTATTTCCGCGCACCCATGTATTATTCTCTATATACACCATAATACTCCTTTCTAGCACAGCCGATCCCCCAGCTCACGGCGCCCATCAAATGCCACCTTCCGTTCACGCTACACACCAATGGTCCCCCACTGTCCCCTTGACACGAATCAATTTTACCAGTGTGGTAGCCAGCACAGCGCATGCTCGTTGTAAGAGAACCGTAAACCGTGAAATATAAACTTTGCTGGGCACCCAAGCTTCTTAGTTGGCTGTAATAATGTTCTCCTCTTTATGAACACATGGTCAAATCTCTGGAAAAGAGAATATATATATACCAAGGTGATCAATGATTAGCTGTCACTATATATTGTCTTAAAAATAATAAAATGATGATAATGAAAATAATAAGTATAATATATGGTAAAATGAGTGAATGACGCAGTGTAAGAGGTAGTGACATAGCTTGGCCCTTTCGAGTGTGCGTGGGGGGGGGGGGGGGGTGAGGGGATTGGTGTACCACCCAATCTTCACTAGCAAAAAGGGTATTAGCCAATGATGACAATGCCTGAGAAAGCCATCCTCCCCTAGAAAATCCTTTAACTTTGGGTCTCTCAGATGGTGTTACACCCTCTGCCTGGTACCCCCTCGCAAGGAGTTATAATTGTTCAACCAGAGGATATATGAACCTATGAATTGAAGCAGAAAAAAATTAAGCCCCCCCCCCATCTCTGAAGTAATTAATTTTTATGATCATGAAACGTGAGATTATTGCATGTGAAATTATACTTTACTTCAGTGCGTAGTCGGAGGGTTTGGTAGTTTGACCCCCCCCCCCCTTAAGTAACTACATTGTACCTTATGTTGCATATTAAAGATAATTAAATGTGCAAACAGACTTCTTGTATATATTTGAAATAAGGTCCCCTCTCTAATAAGCACCACTCTCAATAAGCCCCCCTCAAAAAGTTATTTTAAAATAATAAGCCCCCACGGGGGGGGGGGGGGGTAAGCGTATTGGCCAAGGATGACAATGCCTGAGAAATATAGGTGACCCAAAGGCATCCTCCCCTAGGAAATCCTTTAAATTTGGGTTTCTGAGATGGTGTTACACTCCCCCCGCACCCCTCCCTGGTACCTCCTTGGTGAGGGGTAATAATTTTTCATCCAGGGAATATATGAACCTATTAATGTAGACCTGTACCTGCTCATCATCCTTTATTTGTTTTCTCTTGTTCTTCTGCACTAAGTCTATGTCCACACCTTGGTGACAGTGAAATTGAACGCTTCCAGCTGACATAATCGGAATACCATCAAACTCACACGATATCCCATCTTTACCGGCAGATATTGACCACTTCATTCTGGATGCCTTCTTCGCTTCTTCAATAATTTCCTTTACATCCCTCTCTGGCGTTGAATAAAAAAGGACATATCACAATATTTACGAATTTTTACTGATTTTCCTGCTTGTATAAGACGTTTGTACTGTTAAAATTATTTTAAAATATCAAAATGGTAATTTCGGTGATTTGCATCTTTTAATTAATTATTCTTATGAATTATTAAACAGTTTACGCAACTTACCAAAATTCGAATCTTTGTAAACACATCGCCATCCGGTGCAAGTATCTTTCTTAAAATCTTCGAATGCGTTGAGTAATTCCTCTCTTGAAAGAAACAATAACTGCCCTTCGCATTCATCAAGCTCATCATCCATGCTTGATTGGTTGTGTTTTAGTTTCGCGTAACTTCCCGCCATGATTTAAAAGTCCTGACATCATGATTAATTAAAATATATCAAATTTCATTATCCCATTATCATGACAATTCTACTTCCGGTTTTCTAAGATGCTTACGTCACTGTACGTTAACGCTATATGATCTAACGCCGACCCGCATGGAATGGTGGTCGTGCGCGCTTGCTATGCGCAGAACACAAATTTTAAACTCGATCAGTTCCATGTGGGTTATATCGTTATGTCTCGCGCACGAATATATATAGATTACGTAATCTGTTGCAGCTACATATGACGTCATATATATAGTATTATTGGGTAATGGGTATACGTTATGGCGCTTTAGGTGTTATGAGCGTTATAGGTGTTATGAGCGTTATGAACGTTATGAGCGTTATAGATGTTATGAGCGTTATGGGCGTTATAGACGTTATAGATGTTATGAGCGTTATAGACGTTATAGGCGTTATGAGCGTTATAGGCGTTATAAGCGTTATAGACGTTATGAGCGTTATGGGCGTTATGAGCGTTATAGACGTTATAGGCGTTATGAGCGTTATGAGCGTTATAGGCGTTATGAACGTTATAAGCGTTATAGACGTTATGAGCGTTATAGGCGTTATGAGCGTTATAGACGTTATAGGCGTTATGAGCGTTATAGGCGTTATAAGCGTTATAGACGTTATGAGCGTTATGGGCGTTATGAGCGTTATAGACGTTATAGGCGTTATGAGCGTTATGAGCGTTATAGGCGTTATGAACGTTATAAGCGTTATAGACGTTATGAGCGTTATAGGCGTTATGAGCGTTATAGGCGTTATGAGCGTTAACGGCGTTATAAGCGTTATAGGCGTTATGAGCGTTATAGGCGTTATAGATGTTATAGGCGTTATGAGCGTTATAGGCGTTATGAGCGTTATAGGCGTTATGAGCGTTATAGGCGTTATAAGCGTTATAGGCGCTATGAGCGTTATAGGCGTTATAGATGTTATAGGCGTTATGAGCGTTATAGACGTTATAAGCGTTATAGACGTTATAAACGTTATAGGCGTTATGAGCGTTATAGGCGTTATGAGCGTTATAGGCGTTATGAGCGTTATAGGCGTTATGAGCGTTATAGGCGTTATAAGCGTTATAGACGTTATGAGCGTTATAGGCGTTATGAGCGTTATAGGCGTTATGAGCGTTATGGGCGTTATAGACGTTATGAGCGTTATAGGCGTTATAAGCGTTATAGGCGTTATAGGCGTTATGAGCGTTATAGGCGTTATGAGCGTTATAGGCGTTATGAGCGTTATAGGCGTTATAAGCGTTATAGGCGTTATAGGCGTAGAACCTGATCTAGTGCCTGACACTCTTCATTTTTTTTCAAAATTCTTTAATAAACATTTAGAGCCAAAAATTGGAATTTTTGCATTATTTGTACTTTTAATTGAGATATTTATGATGCAATTTGTGAATAATTCATCAATAATGAAAAATATTGAAATTTGAAGAGTATCAGGCACTAGACAATGGTGCAGGCTATAAATGTGCAAAATATCAAGCTTCTATAATAAAAACCTAGAAAATTACAATGTCACAGGTATTGCTGACTCCTGTCAAATTACAAATCGGAGAAAATCCAGTGCGAAAGTTTCAGTTTGGTAAATGTACCTTACAGAAGGCTTCAGAATGCTTCAGAATGCTTCAGAAGGCTTCAGAATGCTCCTGCTTCATACATTACTTTTGTAATTACAAAAGTAATTACAAGTTCTAAATCTACAATATTTAAAATACCCAAAATGACACAAAAAAATTTTTTGAAAAAATTACCAGAGAAAGGGATACGACCACCTTAAAGTCAACAAAACCCCCCAAACGCGAAAATGCCTATAACGCCTATAACGCTCATAACGCCTATAACGCTCATAACGCCTATAACGCTCATAACACCTATAACGCCTATAACGCCTATAACGTCTATAACGCCTATTACGTCTATAATGCTCATAACGTCTATAACGCCAATAACGCTCATAACGTCTATAACGCTTATAACGCCTATAACGCCTATAACGCTCATAACGCCTATAACGCCTATAACACCTATGACACCTATAACGCTCATAACGCCTATTACGCTCAAACGCTCATAACGCTCATAACGTCTATAACGCTCATAACGCCTATAACGCTCATAACGCCTATAACGCTTATAACGCTCATAACGTCTATAACGCTCATAACGCTCATAACGCTCATAACGTCTATAACGCTCATAACGTCTATAACGCTTATAACGTCTATAACGCTCATAACGCCTATAACGCTCATAACGTCTATAACGCTCATAACGTCTATAACGCTCATAACGCCTATAACGCTCATAACGTCTATAACGCTTATAACGCCTATAACGCTCATAAAACGTGACGTGATCGAGAGCGGACGTGTGTGAATGTGCTCCGCGTTTTACAAATTTTAAAATTTTATGTTATAAATCTCGTTCACAAATCTCAGTAAACAAAACCGTGCCAGTATAAACTTGTTTAAAGACACAATTTTATGCGAACATGAGTAATATCACTCTATGGCTGAAGCAAACGCTATGATTGAAGCAAATGTCGCTGCCGACTCTCTCACAAGCAATATAGATCAACTGTCGTATGATGGCATATCATTTCGCTGGTCTGGGAATTTATTAGAGCTGAAGAATTATATTAAAGTAAGTCTTAAACTGTCGGGGAAATGGAGCTCACCAGGTGGCGCAACACAGTTGTTTACAGCAAACGAAGACAACCTTGTGCTGAAATGGCAAAAATCTAAAAAGTTGGTCATTGTTAAAGACAATCCAGATGAGTATCTGCTAAATACTTTCAAATCAATTGCCAGTAATGTCTCAAAGCAGATCGTTAATAGCGGTGAAAATGAAATTCATCCCGAGCTAGAAATTACCGAATTAAATCTGAGCCAAATAAATATGAAAGTTCAAAATTTGGAATCTAAATTTCAAAGTGCTTTAACTGCATTATCGAATGAATTAAATGACCTTAAAACTCGGTCTGAATTTACAGCAGATCAGCATGTAAGTTACTTGCGGGAGGAGAATGAAAATCTCAAGAAAAAGAATGAGTTACTAACAGAAAAGTACAATAATGCGTTACTTGTCGCATCTGACCTAAACATGCAAATTAAGGAGCTTGAACTTGAAAAGAAAAGCTTAATAACAGCTGGTAAATTAATGCAATATGAGAATATCAATCAGTGTTGTGGTAATAAGGTAATAGAGCCACAAGCACAAACAACTCAGTCTGAACAGACCTCCTCTAACAGTGATAAACAGGGGCGCACATTCCAAAAAGGTTTGGGGGGTGTCCATTGTTCAGGGACCGACTTTTTATATTTGTTTGACCACATCAAAACATGAATTACGAGTTAATGTGAAAATATGTGTAGTGCCAGAATTGTAGAAGGGTTGTTAAAAATTAGGGTGTCGACTGCCACGAGGCGCCACCATGGTTGGCGCCGACGGGGAAAATTTTGAAAAACTTGAATCTGTAGATCGTCGGAAATGGCATTTTCAGAGTCTTCTCTACCTCTTTCGTTATAGGCCCTTTCGTTAATATATATAAGATTTCAAACACTCGAATTCAATATTTCGCTGCAATTTTCTTTAAATGCAGTTATTTAAAGAAAACGCCCCCCAACCTTCAACATCATAAAGACCCAATTAGAAATTGCATTTTTACAACTGAGTTGACTTTACTCGAGAATAGTGACGTGGAAATAGAATGCACAATGCGGCAGAGCAAAAGTTAGGAGGTTTTGCGCAGTCGTGTATGGCTATGTCATCTTACATTTGAGTATATTGCTGTAAGAGGAAAATATATCTCTGGGTTTTGCAATGTTGATTTATTTTATTGACAATTTTTGTATCGTTTGTTATCAGGGCCGGATTAACGTCGCGCGAGGCCTGTGGCAGATTTTCAGCGCGAGGCCCCCAACCCCCCCCCCCCCCTTCCATTTTATCCGCAAATCACCGCAATTTCGCTGGGGCCAACTGCCAACCCTAGGGGCCCTAAATGAGCGAGGTTGCTAAATTCGCGAGGCACCTAAATTCGCGAGGCATCTAAATTCGCGAGGCACCTAAAATGGGCGTGTCCCAATAGAAAATGGGCGTGTTCTCGTAAAAATGGGCGTGGCACAGTAAAGCGCGAGGCACCCATAAGCGCGAGGCCCGTGGTATATGCCGCATCTGCCACGTGGTTAAACCGGCCCTGCTGCAGTAGTGTGGGCCTAGCTGAATTATAGAGGTGCAAATGATACACTAATTCTCGGTCTTCGGATAGGTCAATGTGGCGCGGTCCTGACGACCCAACGGTCTTAAAGTCGCTTTCATATAAAGCAACCGTCTTGTCATACCTAAAAACAATGACATTTGCACGCACAAACTCAGCTGCATCGAATTGATTTGGCTCTGACTCCACAAACACCTGTAGAGTACAAATTTCCTTTGATCGTCCGGGCTCACTCTCAAATATGACGCGATCATTACGAAATCATGCAAATTTCGGGCCTTTTCAATGCCTGTGCTCTCAAAAATTTTAGCTCGTAAATTTCTAAGCGTATCTAAAATGTGATTAAAATAGAAGCGCTGCGAGGCTTTATTCATGCATATTCCTTCCTTGTCGCGTTTAGAAATCATTTTCGCCTGCCGCTTAAGCTGCCTTTGCAGTAGCCTGCGTGGCAGGCGTTCTATTGTGGGGGAGGGAGTTTTGTTTAGAGCGCGCGCTTTTTTTTGAGAGCGCGCGCCAGGTGAGAAGTTAGGGGGGGAGGAGAAAAAGCGAAGGGAGAGGCTCTTCGCTTTTTCTCCTCCCCCCCTAACTTCTCACCTGGCGCGCGCTCTCAAAAGAAAAGCACGCGCTCAAACAAAACTCCCTCCCCCACAATAGAACGCCTGCCACGCAGGCTACCTTTGCAGTGACCTACATGTTGAAAGCGCATTGCAATTGCCTAAGGCGCTGCGATCTTCACGAAAGTTAAATTTAATTACATTGATAGCTGCAGTTAAGTGTGCGGTAATTGTGTTGGGCATTAATTTCCTAACTTTCGAAAGGTAACCTACGTATTCTTCAATGAGAGTATCGTCATTAAAAAGATCTGAAGTAAGAACTTGCATGCTTCTATTATGTCTACAAAAGTTCAAGAAACAATATAGTCTTTCTAATAACTTGGTAATAGTTTGTTCGGCAAACGGCGGACCATCTCGTTTTGCGTTCAACTCTATTATTATTTTATTATTATTATTATTATTATTTAATCTTATTTGAGAACGGTAACCCTTCAGATCTAATATCATCTGATTTCCAAGGGGCCGTTACCGAATTACAATAAAAAAAACAACTATATACAAAGGCATTATACTATTCTAACTGAATAGACAAATTATTTACAAACAAATAAAAAAATAGGTTCTAGTCACTGTTCACACGTTTCGTTCCATTATTATTATAATCAGCTCGAGAGAATTGTTTTATTTGCCGAATAGAAACGCCGTTCGCTTTAGCGGCTTTCGGGAGGCTATTCCACAGACTTACCGCTGAATAACTTATGCTTTTTTTTTGAAATTTGTTTTAGGCTTTGGCTATTGAATAGAACTGGCGAAGCAATGTTACCTGAGCGTTGACAACAACGCCAGCTTCTTCTCTGGGTAATCTATAGGTGCTCCTAGACCTCCTGGGCCGTTCATTTGGGATGTCATCTTTAGTATCGGAGGTGTTCAAAGTATGGTCTGGCGTGTCAATGATAATTTGCGCAGGGACGGGCGAAGCTATCTCCTGGCTGGACTGACCGACTGCAGGGAAGGCATTTACGGCAGGCGTAGGTGATTGTGCGAAAGCCGGAGACCCGTACGCTGTGTTCGACGTGGTCGCGGTTACCTCGTCGTCTGAACTCGCGTCGCTGTATGGAACTATTGGAGCCCCCTCGGCTACAATACTAGCTGGGCTGGTTGGCCAACATGCATGGATTTTCGATACGGTGGGTTGCATCGACAGCCACGTTCGCACGGCGCTTGTTTTGTCTATAACTTAGCAAACGTTGTAAATCCTTCTCGTAAATCAGTCCGAAGACTGAAGATTTCAGCTTTGGGTTCGAGTCTTTGAACACAAGTCTTTCATCGAGAGTCGCGTATATCGTGTTGATTTCTAAGTTCTTCAGCCACAGTCTAACTGTACTTCTCGAGAAGTCGGTAAAGAGCTTATCGCTCGCTTCGATAAAGCAATAAAGTTTCCGTTCTGCTCGTTCAACAAAAATCAACGTCTCCATAGTTTATTGACGTTACACCTAACAGGATAGAGGATAGAAACGTGATAAATACATGCAACAACGTGTCGTTTTGTTCTGTTTCGATACCAGGGCTTTTTTTGAGGAATTTTCCTGGGGGGGGTATGGAACGCCATGTGTCCAAAAATTATTTAACGTTAATTATATCATATCATGACCAAAAATGTCATTATATACAAATAATTTATTAACGAATATATATTATATCAAATCATGACTAACACGGCTAATTCATGATTTGATATCATGTTGATTAGCATTAGTCGTTATATCATACAATGAATTTCCGTTAAGTCATGATATGATACAATGCAATTTCGGTGAACTGCATATTTATGCATAAAAAGCCGGCTACATGTTGCAGCGCCAAGTGGCCCTACCGGTCGTCTCTATACTGTGCCGTGTCTCAGTGATATAATCAACCAATCACAAACCGTTCATGCTACAGGGTGTATCAAAAAAGCGAGACCTTTTGTTGGAATGCCTTGATACTATGCTGAACCCACGGGTGTGTAAAACAGAATTGAATTGACTTTTATGCATACTGCGGCTATACTTTGAGTCTGGGTATAATGTAAAACAATACAAACTCGTCGCTCTGTGGTCAGTTGAACCATTGTTATTCGAACTAGTACTGATGATATGACTAATTTAGTAATTTGACAATTTTTTATGCAGTTATGCTCGTTCATACGATTAGAAGCTATTTTAAATTCCCAGGAGCATTAAATCTTGTGCTCAACAACAATAGGTTAATATCTAAAGGTCTCCTTTTTTATATACACCCTGTAGAATATAGTAAAGTATTTTTATGCACGAAGAAGGTTAAGCAATGTCTTTTAGTCGGTTAACGAGATTATGGCAGGACTGGAAAGCTTTTGAAACGAAGCCATCGTGCGATCTTCCAATGATTGAGGCTTTGTGAAACAGAATCAAAGAGCCCAATTACAACCCTGGTAGAGTGAATAGTAATCTATTCCAACTGCACTCCTGCTCCCATTGGCTCATCGGCAGAGAGTTTTGGGAAATGCGAGCCCGTGAGCCGAGGAGCGAGGCAGTGAACGGTCTATGTTGGGAGGGGAGGTGGGGAAAAACGACGAATACAGTCAACCGAACCTGTCAAACACAAAATTATTGCGATATCCTACTCCTCATCAATTGCGTAGATAAGTGTACTATTTAGGCTTTCGCCCCAAATATATACAATCACACAGGGATATAAGTTATTTCATATACCAGCCCCAATGGCCAAATGGCTAGGCTTTCCTACCTACACGCCCGGGCGCCTCGTTTAACAAACTGATCCCGACTTAATGAGATATCATTGTTTTATAGCCAATGTTACGCATGACTGCATTTGGAATAGTAATCTATTCCAACTGCACTCCTGCTCCCATTGGCTCATCGGCAGAGAGTATTGGAAAATGCGAGCCCTGTCGCCGGGAAACACCTCCTTCATATCTAACTAGGTAATCTCCGTGTAATAGGGCACCGCCTATACCCTAACCCAACATTACCCGTAACTCAATCCCTATCCCAACATTACCCGCAACTCAAACCCAATCCCAATACTCTTCTCTTATCCCGAAACTTACTCCCCTTCCCCAAAACTATGCATCTCAACTAGGTGATGCAGAAGGGGGAAAATCAATCCGATGCTGGAATTTTCAACAGTACGGGCTATTTGGGTATTGTCATGCAGGGGGGAAAGTTTGAATAATAGTCCTGTCACACAACTGAGCTTGTAAACGCCTAAAGGAACAACGTTTCGTTTCCTGACAGTGGTTATCGAGTTCCGCGGAGAAAAATGATGGTGGATCGCGGGCGATTCCATCCCGTTACCCAGGCCACTTGACACCATAAACTGAGACGGCCTAGAGCCGACAAAAGTAGTGGGCGACCTAGCCCTGTTAATCACACCATTGATCACTCTGTTTGGGTGCTTTAATGTCAAAAGGGATAAGATGGGAATGAAATTTTTGCATTAGTGAAATAATCATCCGATCGCCCACTCCATTGTCGGTTCTAGGCAGCCCCAAAGGGCATAAAAGGCATTAGACGCCCGCACCTAGTTCCAACAATGAGTTGGGCAGAGCATTCTTATTTACAAACCGGTTTGGGTAGAAAACAAACGGTATGAGTCTGACGGCACAAATTTCTGTGACTGTGTAGGCTGTGTGTAGCCTCTACACACTATGTGGCAACGGCCTGGACTTTGGATGTTTGAGTATTAACGTTTAGACTCCTATCGCCCGATTTGTAAAGAATAACTGCAGAGGAAACTCAGTTGTAAATTGGTTCCAGACAATACATAATAGCCGTGAATTGGCTATTCAAACAACGTGTAAATGAAAGTTGGTCTAAACCAATACGTCGGAAGTCTGTGCATGGACATGCTTAGCACGATTGGTAATGGCCCCGACCCGTAGATTAATTAGTTGTAAGAGAAACATGCCAACACAATGAGAATGTCAGCGACAGCTCGACCAATACCACTGCATAAATAGAATATTCCATGTTCTAAACTGACTTCTCGGCACCTACCGAATCAATAAAGCATATAGTAATAGGCCAAACTCAAAAGTAATTTAGTGTGACAGGAAAACGATGCGACAGTTAAATTCAACGCCGTTTATCAAAGCAATCTCTTTGAGTATATCAAGAAGTGTTAATTTAACCTCGAGGGAAAGCAGTTCAAAACGGTGGGAAATTTCCTTCTGTATTCCTCATAAACATTGGCCTCAACCAAGCCACCAATTAGCGTTGGAATAAAACAATTGAAAATCGGCGTTGTTCTGGCCCCGACCAAATTCAGTGAATACAGTAATAGACGATTCTATCTCTCTGGCCCCAACCAGGTTTCGAAACCGCCATGTGAATGTACACCTCCCCACGTACAAGATAAAAGGCCTAATTCATGAAAGCTAAACCGATGCAAAGCCTAAATTTAAGCGTCTATATATGACTATGAGTTGCACCAGGCTAGGCGTTACGCTTGGCTACCGCAAGTATGTGTATATGTGGCCTGTGCCGTGGGAAATGATGCGACACGTCCGATGAGTCTTATTTACCACCGCTTGCTACACTCGCCTAGTCCTACAGAATGCCTTACATGCCTTAGGCTTAGCTAACCATTTCCTGAAAGGGCCGCGACCCACTTCATCTTTACACTCAGCACGATAGTTCATAAAATCGCACAAAGCTGGTGCGAAAACTCAACTCGTTCGGCCCCAACCGAGGAGCAAAGGGATTACGATTTTTGCATAAAACAAAATACAGACCTCAATATGCAGGGTCAATGCCAATGGTCTTCAGCTGGCGCTTGGACTTGGTTTTGTGCCACTTGTTCGATGATTTGACTTCCAACGTCGGTTGGGCCGGCTGGAAAGACTTGAACATCATTTGGTACTTGAGCTTCTTCTGTCTTGACTGAACTACCTTCCGGGCAGAGCGTTTAACAAACTGATCCCGACTTAATGAGATATCATTGTTTTATAGCCAATGTTACGCATGACTGCATTTGGAATAGGTAAATATGTATTCGTGCATTTTGGCAAGTTTGTGTGTATAGCTGCATGACAAAAGTCTTGTTGAGTTTGGCGTTTTGATGGCTATGCATGCAGCGTTCTCGTTTGAACTAAAGACGGATAATTTTTCTTGAATGCGTGCTTCCACAATCTTGGAAAAAAATTCGTAGACTTTTTGAATTTTGATATATTTCCCCCCTCTCCCCCCTGTACAATGTTGGTATTGAGTCCGTATCCCTTGCAAATCGACACTACCTGAACCAACATTGTTCTGGGGGGGAGGGGGGCGAAATTTAGGGCAATTATTAGATTTGATTGAGATTAATTGCATATTTTCACGATATATTTTGAAATTTGAATAGACTTTTCAAAAAGTCTACGAATATTTTTTCCAAGATTGTCCCTAAATACGGAAAAACCTAACAAAGGGAAATTTAACGTTTTGACCATTAAATGATTTGTCCAATTCTATTGTATTGTAAACTTAAAACATACAGGAAACCAGGGTAACTAGAAATACTTTTTTTCAGGGGGGGCGGTTGGGCAGATATGGGGGGGGAGACGTGACATACGATCCTGCGTCTCGCTGGCTCATCGAATACGATGTTTGTTTACTTTTCTGTAGGTTAAATTGGTAAACTTATAATCTGTATTTACGAGTTAGCTAAACATTACAGTTAATAGACGTGTAGTTTCTCTTCACGCGATTTAACTACGCGCATATTATGTAAAACGTCCAGCCCCAAAGAATCATTTCAGCACGGATGTTTCCATTGATATGACACTCCTGTATTCGCCACATCAAAGAGTATCATCAAATACAGGGGCAATTATAACTCACAATATCAAAGTGAGGATGAAATGATGGCATCCAGATGGAAAGTGTTCACGTTTTCCCACAGCATCCCAGAAAACGAGCAAAAGAATGTGGCACACTGCTCAAAATGTTTGCTGAGCTTGTACTCATGGGTGAAATAAGCTAAAGTACTTTTATAGAGTACATAAACGGCTCCGTTTCTGAAACATAGCTAAAATGGAAAATGAGATACAGTTGCGTTGTTGTTTTATATTTTCGTGTTTAAAATACTTTTATAATTGACTTATTCATTACGATGATTATTTATACCGTATATTTTCAACTTTTGTATTATAATATATCTTTAGGTATACATGTTACATCATGTTACATCATGTTACACCACATGTTACACTAAAATTACTATATTTTATTATAGTTCATGACATGTTACAACATGTTACACCTACTTTTTAAATAAACACTATAGTTTTTTTAAAAAGTAGGTGTAACATGTTGTAACATGTCAAAAGCTATAGTAAAATATAATAGTTTTGGTGTAACATGTAGTGTAACTTGTAGTGTAACATGATGTAACATGTAGCGATTTATGTCAGAATGTTTATTACTTATAATATAAACGAGCTTCGTTGGGAAAAACTCTCATTTTGTGGCAAAGGCATGTTGATGTATTATGACACCATATTTAACACCATATTGACCGCGCGCACTATACTTCTCTTATCCTGAAGAGAGAACTTTGTTGCCCTACCTCTATTTCGCCTTCTCTTGTCAAAAACAGCCTCACCATTTAGAGGCTTCTTGGCGTGCTTGTATATTACAGCTTTAGAATACTGGGAAACATTTCTAAAAGCCTTTTCCTCGAATTGTTGACAGTTGGTACGCAGCCCTAATTTGAGCGGAATGTTCCAAAGATACTTTTTTGGGAGATTTTTTAGCCATCTAAAGTGAGAAATACTACATTATTAAGTGACTGCAATCAAAATACGGTTCTCATGTCGCTACTAAGTGTACATTTGACTATAAATCCAGTAAATTACCTTTAGTTAGTACAATAAAATACACATCACCTTAACATACCATATATATATACAACAACACGCAGTCCACGCCGCCCCCCCCCCCCACCTGGAAGCCTCCACCCCCTGTCATCCGAAAAAGTTTACAGAAGACTTAAACTATATTCCCGATATACGATTCCATATATTTCTTAAGCTATATTTTGGAAATAAACGTTCAATTAACATCAGAAAAAATCATTAATCGTTCTCTTTTTTCAGACAGTCCCTAAATACGGAAAAACCTAACAAAGGGAAATTTAACGTTTTGACCATTAAATGATTTGTCCAATTCTATTGTATTGTAAACTTAAAACATACAGGAAACCAGGGTAACTAGAAATACTTTTTTTCAGGGGGGGCGGTTGGGCAGATATGGGGGGGGGGGGAGACGTGACATACGATCCTGCGTCTCGCTGGCTCATCGAATACGATGTTTGTTTACTTTTCTGTAGGTTAAATTGGTAAACTTATAATCTGTATTTACGAGTTAGCTAAACATTACAGTTAATAGACGTGTAGTTTCTCTTCACGCGATTTAACTACGCGCATATTATGTAAAACGTCCAGCCCCAAAGAATCATTTCAGCACGGATGTTTCCATTGATAAGGACACTCCTGTATTCGCCACATCAAAGAGTATCATCAAATACAGGGGCAATTATAACTCACAATATCAAAGTGAGGATGAAATGATGGCATCCAGATGGAAAGTGTTCACGTTTTCCCACAGCATCCCAGAAAACGAGCAAAAGAATGTGGCACACTGCTCAAAATGTTTGCTGAGCTTGTACTCATGGGTGAAATAAGCTAAAGTACTTTTATAGAGTACATAAACGGCTCCGTTTCTGAAACATAGCTAAAATGGAAAATGAGATACAGTTGCGTTGTTGTTTTATATTTTCGTGTTTAAAATACTTTTATAATTGACTTATTCATTACGATGATTATTTATACCGTATATTTTCAACTTTTGTATTATAATATATCTTTAGGTATACATGTTACATCATGTTACATCATGTTACACCACATGTTACACTAAAATTACTATATTTTATTATAGTTCATGACATGTTACAACATGTTACACCTACTTTTTAAATAAACACTATAGTTTTTTTAAAAAGTAGGTGTAACATGTTGTAACATGTCAAAAGCTATAGTAAAATATAATAGTTTTGGTGTAACATGTAGTGTAACTTGTAGTGTAACATGATGTAACATGTAGCGATTTATGTCAGAATGTTTATTACTTATAATATAAACGAGCTTCGTTGGGAAAAACTCTCATTTTGTGGCAAAGGCATGTTGATGTATTATGACACCATATTTAACACCATATTGACCGCGCACTATACTTCTCTTATCCTGAAGAGAGAACTTTGTTGCCCTACCTCTATTTCGCCTTCTCTTGTCAAAAACAGCCTCACCATTTAGAGGCTTCTTGGCGTGCTTGTATATTACAGCTTTAGAATACTGGGGAAACATTTCTAAAAGCCTTTTCCCTCGAATTGTTGACAGTTGGTATGCAGCCCTAATTTGAGCGGAATGTTCCAAAGATACTTTTTTGGGAGATTTTTTAGCCATCTAAAGTGAGAAATACTACATTATTAAGTGACTGCAATCAAAATACGGTTCTCATGTCGCTACTAAGTGTACATTTGACTATAAATCCAGTAAATTACCTTTAGTTAGTACAATAAAATACACATCACCTTAACATACCATATATATATACAACAACACGCAGTCCACGCCGCCCCCCCCCCCCACCTGGAAGCCTCCACCCCCTGTCATCCGAAAAAGTTTACAGAAGACTTAAACTATATTCCCGATATACGATTCCATATATTTCTTAAGCTATATTTTTGAAATAAAAGTTCAATTAACATCAGAAAAATCATTAATCCTTCTCTTTTTTCAGACAGTCCCTAAATACGGAAAAACCTAACAAAGGGAAATTTAACGTTTTGACCATTAAATTATTTGTCCAATTCTATTGTATTGTAAACTTAAAACATACAGGAAACCAGGGTAACTAGAAATACTTTTTTTCAGGGGGGGCGGTTGGGCAGATATGGGGGGGGGGGGAGACGTGACATACGATCCTGCGTCTCGCTGGCTCATCGAATACGATGTTTGTTTACTTTTCTGTAGGTTAAATTGGTAAACTTATAATCTGTATTTACGAGTTAGCTAAACATTACAGTTAATAGACGTGTAGTTTCTCTTCACGCGATTTAACTACGCGCATATTATGTAAAACGTCCAGCCCCAAAGAATCATTTCAGCACGGATGTTTCCATTGATATGACACTCCTGTATTCGCCACATCAAAGAGTATCATCAAATACAGGGGCAATTATAACTCACAATATCAAAGTGAGGATGAAATGATGGCATCCAGATGGAAAGTGTTCACGTTTTCCCACAGCATCCCAGAAAACGAGCAAAAGAATGTGGCACACTGCTCAAAATGTTTGCTGAGCTTGTACTCATGGGTGAAATAAGCTAAAGTACTTTTATAGAGTACATAAACGGCTCCGTTTCTGAAACATAGCTAAAATGGAAAATGAGATACAGTTGCGTTGTTGTTTTATATTTTCGTGTTTAAAATACTTTTATAATTGACTTATTCATTACGATGATTATTTATACCGTATATTTTCAACTTTTGTATTATAATATATCTTTAGGTATACATGTTACATCATGTTACATCATGTTACACCATGTTACACTAAAATTACTATATTTTATTATAGTTCATGACATGTTACAACATGTTACACCTACTTTTAAATAAACACTATAGTTTTTATAAAAGTAGGTGTAACATGTTGTAACATGTCAAAAGCTATAGTAAAATATAATAGTTTTGGTGTAACATGTAGTGTAACTTGTAGTGTAACATGATGTAACATGTAGCGATTTATGTCAGAATGTTTATTACTTATAATATAAACGAGCTTCGTTGGGAAAAACTCTCATTTTGTGGCAAAGGCATGTTGATGTATTATGACACCATATTTAACACCATATTGACCGCGCGCACTATACTTCTCTTATCCTGAAGAGAGAACTTTGTTGCCCTACCTCTATTTCGCCTTCTCTTGTCAAAAACAGCCTCACCATTTAGAGGCTTCTTGGCGTGCTTGTATATTACAGCTTTAGAATACTGGGGAAACATTTCTAAAAGCCTTTTCCCTCGAATTGTTGACAGTTGGTATGCAGCCCTAATTTGAGCGGAATGTTCCAAAGATACTTTTTTGGGAGATTTTTTAGCCATCTAAAGTGAGAAATACTACATTATTAAGTGACTGCAATCAAAATACGGTTCTCATGTCGCTACTAAGTGTACATTTGACTATAAATCCAGTAAATTACCTTTAGTTAGTACAATAAAATACACATCACCTTAACATACCATATATATATACAACAACACGCAGTCCACGCCGCCCCCCCCCACCTGGAAGCCTCCACCCCCTGTCATCCGAAAAAGTTTACAGAAGACTTAAACTATATTCCCGATATACGATTCCATATATTTCTTAAGCTATATTTTGGAAATAAACGTTCAATTAACATCAGAAAAAATCATTAATCGTTCTCTTTTTTCAGACAGTCCCTAAATACGGAAAAACCTAACAAAGGGAAATTTAACGTTTTGACCATTAAATGATTTGTCCAATTCTATTGTATTGTAAACTTAAAACATACAGGAAACCAGGGTAACTAGAAATACTTTTTCTCAGGGGGGGCGGTTGGGCAGATATGGGGGGGGGGGGAGACGTGACATACGATCCTGCGTCTCGCTGGCTCATCGAATACGATGTTTGTTTACTTTTCTGTAGGTTAAATTGGTAAACTTATAATCTGTATTTACGAGTTAGCTAAACATTACAGTTAATAGACGTGTAGTTTCTCTTCACGCGATTTAACTACGCGCATATTATGTAAAACGTCCAGCCCCAAAGAATCATTTCAGCACGGATGTTTCCATTGATATGACACTCCTGTATTCGCCACATCAAAGAGTATCATCAAATACAGGGCAATTATAACTCACAATATCAAAGTGAGGATGAAATGATGGCATCCAGATGGAAAGTGTTCACGTTTTCCCACAGCATCCCAGAAAACGAGCAAAAGAATGTGGCACACTGCTCAAAATGTTTGCTGAGCTTGTACTCATGGGTGAAATAAGCTAAAGTACTTTTATAGAGTACATAAACGGCTCCGTTTCTGAAACATAGCTAAAATGGAAAATGAGATACAGTTGCGTTGTTGTTTTATATTTTCGTGTTTAAAATACTTTTATAATTGACTTATTCATTACGATGATTATTTATACCGTATATTTTCAACTTTTGTATTATAATATATCTTTAGGTATACATGTTACATCATGTTACATCATGTTACACCACATGTTACACTAAAATTACTATATTTTATTATAGTTCATGACATGTTACAACATGTTACACCTACTTTTAAATAAACACTATAGTTTTTTAAAAGTAGGTGTAACATGTTGTAACATGTCAAAGCTATAGTAAAATATAATAGTTTTAATTGTAACATGTAGTGTAACTTGTAGTGTAACATGATGTAACATGTAGCGATTTATGTCAGAATGTTTATTACTTATAATATAAACGAGCTTCGTTGGGAAAAACTCTCATTTTGTGGCAAAGGCATGTTGATGTATTATGACACCATATTTAACACCATATTGACCGCGCGCACTATACTTCTCTTATCCTGAAGAGAGAACTTTGTTGCCCTACCTCTATTTCGCCTTCTCTTGTCAAAAACAGCCTCACCATTTAGAGGCTTCTTGGCGTGCTTGTATATTACAGCTTTAGAATACTGTTGAAACATTTCTAAAAGCCTTTTCCCTCGAATTGTTGACAGTTGGTATGCAGCCCTAATTTGAGCGGAATGTTCCAAAGATACTTTTTTGGGAGATTTTTTAGCCATCTAAAGTGAGAAATACTACATTATTAAGTGACTGCAATCAAAATACGGTTCTCATGTCGCTACTAAGTGTACATTTGACTATAAATCCAGTAAATTACCTTTAGTTAGTACAATAAAATACACGTCACCTTAACATACCATATACATACAACAACACGCAGTCCACGCCGCCCCCCCCCCCAACCACCTGGAAGCCTCCACCCCCTGTCATCCGAAAAAGTTTACAGAAGACTTAAACTATATTCCCGATATACGATTCCATATATTTCTTAAGCTATATTTTGGAAATAAACGTTCAATTAACATCAGAAAAAATCATTAATCGGTCTCTTGTTTCAGACAGTCCATAAATACTGAAAAACCTAACAAAGCGAAATTTAACGTTTTGACCATTAAATGATTTGTCCAATTCTATTGTATTGTAAACTTAAAACATACAGGAAACCAGGGTAACTAGAAATACTTTTTTTCAGGGGGGGCGGTTGGGCAGATATGGGGGGGGGGAGACGTGACATACGATCCTGCGTCTCGCTGGCTCATCGAATACGATGTTTGTTTACTTTTCTGTAGGTTAAATTGGTAAACTTATAATCTGTATTTACGAGTTAGCTAAACATTACAGTTAATAGACGTGTAGTTTCTCTTCACGCGATTTAACTACGCGCATATTATGTAAAACGTCCAGCCCCAAAGAATCATTTCAGCACGGATGTTTCCATTGATAAGGACACTCCTGTATTCGCCACATCAAAGAGTATCATCAAATACAGGGGCAATTATAACTCACAATATCAAAGTGAGGATGAAATGATGGCATCCAGATGGAAAGTGTTCACGTTTTCCCACAGCATCCCAGAAAACGAGCAAAAGAATGTGGCACACTGCTCAAAATGTTTGCTGAGCTTGTACTCATGGGTGAAATAAGCTAAAGTACTTTTATAGAGTACATAAACGGCTCCGTTTCTGAAACATAGCTAAAATGGAAAATGAGATACAGTTGCGTTGTTGTTTTATATTTTCGTGTTTAAAATACTTTTATAATTGACTTATTCATTACGATGATTATTTATACCGTATATTTTCAACTTTTGTATTATAATATATCTTTAGGTATACATGTTACATCATGTTACATCATGTTACACCACATGTTACACTAAAATTACTATATTTTATTATAGTTCATGACATGTTACAACATGTTACACCTACTTTTTAAATAAACACTATAGTTTTTTTAAAAAGTAGGTGTAACATGTTGTAACATGTCAAAAGCTATAGTAAAATATAATAGTTTTAATTGTAACATGTAACTTGTAGTGTAACATGATGTAACATGTAGCGATTTATGTCAGAATGTTTATTACTTATAATATAAACGAGCTTCGTTGGGAAAAACTCTCATTTTGTGGCAAAGGCATGTTGATGTATTATGACACCATATTTAACACCATATTGACCGCGCGCACTATACTTCTCTTATCCTGAAGAGAGAACTTTGTTGCCCTACCTCTATTTCGCCTTCTCTTGTCAAAAACAGCCTCACCATTTAGAGGCTTCTTGGCGTGCTTGTATATTACAGCTTTAGAATACTGGGGAAACATTTCTAAAAGCCTTTTCCCTCGAATTGTTGACAGTTGGTATGCAGCCCTAATTTGAGCGGAATGTTCCAAAGATACTTTTTTGGGAGATTTTTTAGCCATCTAAAGTGAGAAATACTACATTATTAAGTGACTGCAATCAAAATACGGTTCTCATGTCGCTACTAAGTGTACATTTGACTATAAATCCAGTAAATTACCTTTAGTTAGTACAATAAAATACACATCACCTTAACATACCATATACATACAACAACACGCAGTCCACGCCGCCCCCCCCCCCAACCACCTGGAAGCCTCTACCCCCTGTCATCCGAAAAAGTTTACAGAAGACTTAAACTATATTCCCGATATACGATTCCATATATTTCTTAAGCTATATTTTGGAAATAAACGTTCAATTAACATCAGAAAAAATCATTAATCGTTCTCTTTTTTCAGACAATCTTGGAAAAAAATTCGTAGACTTTTTGAATTTTGATATATTTCCCCCTCTCCCCCCTGTACAATATTGGTATTGAGTCCGTATCCCTTGCAAATCGACACTACCTGAACCAACATTGTTCTGGGGGGGAGGGGGGCGAAATTTAGGGCAATTATTAGATTTGATTGAGATTAATTGCATATTTTCACGATATATTTTGAAATTTGAATAGACTTTTCAAAAAGTCTACGAATATTTTTTCCAAGATTGCAGTGTTGATAGCGATAAACGATATGCTTGAGGGTTTGTATTCGGCTTGTGCAAGTGACGTCACAACTCGAAATTGTGCGGTTTCCGGTTTTTTGGGGGACAAATTCCACCATTTTCATTGGATAAATTCAAACTAATTAAAATCAAATTCAAGATGGCTGACAATTTTTGACATCAATACGTACGCCAACTTTCCTGAATAACTCGAGTTCTAGGACATGCTAAAGCAACAAACTATACACCAAAATACTCATCGTTGTTCAAGGATTCTAGGAGGTATAGATAAACGAAAACGGCACTTCGTGAAATCCACGATTTGCCCCCCAAATTGCCGGTTATATAGTAATATAGCATGACGTAATATTCTCGTGTGACTGCACAAGCCGAATAGGATCAAACTATCTGAAAAATATAACAAGAACTTCGACGTTTCGAGCGAAGGTCCTTCCAGACGGATGAACTTACCCATGAAAAAGAAAAATTAGTTCGTCTGAGACTCCGTTTACATGAGACCAGTACGAAGTCAAACCGCGACGATTTCGTTTCGATCATATGTTTACATGAGACCGCGACGAAGAATTGCTCAGACCGGTCTGAAGTCATCCCGCTCGCTGACCGAACGGACTATTTTATATACGCAAAAGAGTATGTAATGCTTTTCGTACCGGTCTCCTGTAAACATACTGACAATTCAATTTTCATCCCGTTCTGACTTTGTCCCGGTCTCATGTAAACGGGGTCTGATTATTCGTGTGTAATTGACTTGACGGATGGGCATTACCATTTATAGGAATTAATTATCGGGAAAACTGATCATGATCAGGCATGACAGTCAGTGGCGTAACGTTATATCAGGGGGCCCCCGGTTCAAAAATTTTGAAGGCCCCCCTAGTACGAGTGCCGAAGGCACAAGCTCGCGCTGAAGGCACGAGCATTCTAGGAGGGTCCGGAGGCATGCCCCCCGGAAAATGTCTCTGAAATGCCATTTCCTGGACTTTGGGAGAAGATTTTACAGAATATATCAAGAAAGAATATATCTTTTGTTGTTGCGTTCATGCATTTTTCGTAAAAATCTCTTTGTCTTTTCAATCTCTAGGGAATGGTTGCAAACAACCTAGTCCTCAACCTCTTTCCCTGGATACGAGGTTGCCTAGTCCTAGGCTATAGATTGCGTTATTCTAGCTGCATCTGGCGTATGTGATTTCTCACAATACAGCAACAAGTACACTTTTTGCCAGGTATGAGCCAATAGCCTTACTCTTGTCAGCAAATCCAGTGAATCACATACGTCAACTCGTCAAGAGGAGAATCGGATCGTGTGAGCAGGCATTTAGTATGGATAGTTCGTCTTGTGGTAAGACGAACTACTACCGACCAAAACGCTTGAACACAGTTGTACCATTCTATGTTCAATCAATTTACTTATATATAAAATGCCCTTTACCTTCCTAAAAATCCCTATGAATCCCTAAAAAATTTCTAAAAATTCCTGAAAATCCTAGAAAATCTCTATGAAATCCCTAAAGATCTCTAAAAATCCCTACAAATCTAAAAAAACTCGAAAAATCAATTCCTAACAAATCTCGATAAAACCCTAAAAATTCCACGGGATTTTCAAGTTTGATACACCCCTCGTACGCTTTTTTGGAGTGATACACCCCTCGTTAAAAGCAATAATAAGGCAATATGATCGAACTGACACTGCCTGGCACTGTTTAAAAGATAACGACATAAGCCTTTGCAAAAGTGTCGACTGCGCATCCAAATGACGCATCAGGTTAAAATTGCAGTTGAATCATAACATGTAGCTGAGACTGGAAGAACTCAAATATGTATCTCAAAGTATTGAACTGTTCAATCACATTTGAATATGCAAAAGTTGCTCGAAGAACAATTAGTTTTCGCAAAGTTTACTCGCTTTAAATTAGAAAATATATTCCCGTAAGTGTATATTATATTTATCTATTTTGCTTTACACAAAAATTTTACAAGAAGACAAAATGTGCTTGTATAAAAATTATTTACAATTCTATTGTCGCTAGTTGTGAAACACAAATAGATTACTGATCAGTTAAATACTTTGTCTTTGATATGTATATATCAATTCTTCCGGCTACATGTTAGCTAATGATTCAACTGCAATTTTATCCTGACGCAAAACGCGTCATTTGGGTGCGCACGCAGTCGATCGACACTATCTGTGTTTAGCTAAATAATAGCTATAAATTGGCTTATTATATTGTATATCTGCATAAATTTTGTTAATATCTTGCAAAATATCATGTCAATCTCCCAAGAATCGGTCTTTGTGTAGGAACAAATCGTTTAAGGGAATTCGCGGAATTAACCGATTTTACTGTTGATCTAGCCCCCAAGTAAACTATTTTGGCCCCTCAGTGAGGTCCCTTTTGTTCAAAATATAAGAAAAAGAGGGAGAAATGACTTAATTCAGAAGAGACTTATGATATTCCAACAACAAAACCTTGCTTTTATAGCAAAAGCTCAGTCCATTTAGATGGGATATATCAAAAATTGTCTCTGAAAATGCAGGAAATCAAACCACAGAGACTCAAGAATACGGAAATATTCTGGGGCAGAACCCCCAGACCACCCTCACGACGAAGTACATAATTATACAGATATTGAATAAATTCAAAATATTTGCGTCACAGATACAGTTTTAAGAGTTCATTAACTTAAAATTAATTCTCAAGATCAAAATTAAAATTAATTCTTAATATCTCAAGAACGAAGTGGGATATGGAAAAGCTCCAAACGTCAATCTTCATAACTTCAAACGTTCTCTTTAATAAGAGAGTTTCACTCGAACCAAATTTTCGCTGCATAAGCCCTTTAACTACTTCATCAAACTTTGTACGTTCCGAAACTCTAAGCAGTAGAAGCGATTTAATTTCAAGCGATCCTTGTTTAATTTTCGAAATATGCATCAATCTACGTCAGTAGCAATAGTGCCACTATACGTCACTTTACGTCACATCACATTCTAAAATATTGCGCAACATTTCACCGAACACGTGCCAAACACATGCCGAACACGTAACGAACACGTGACGAACACATGCGAGAGAACTTTGTACAACATCGGGAGAATATTGTACAACATCGGGAGACCCATGTACAACATCGGGAGAATATTGTACAACCTCGGGAGACTATTGTACAACCTCGGGAGAATATTGCACAACAATGGGGTATACAAATTTTTTTAAATGTTTTAAAAAATGTTTTAAAAAATGTTTGAAAAAAAAAATGTTTGAAAAATGTTTTAAAAAATGTTTTATAAATTGTTTGGTAAACAACATTAAAACACAGTAATAATAAAAAATGAGTATTATAGTATAGAGGTAGTGAGATTTGAAAAGTCCAAAGAGGCTGGAAAAATTTATGAGTGTATGTGTGAGTGGTGTTTGACTTGTGATCTAGGTCATGAAAAAGGTGATAAGGAGTGTTGTTGTGATTGTAGTGTATGTGAAGCAGTGTATAAAAATAATAAGTGTGAATGTGAGTGTGCTGGAACTGACTTGTGTAAAGGTGAATGTAAGTGTAATGAGTGTGATGAGGGATGTGGTGGTAAATGTTATTGTAAAGGTGATAAATCTTGTAAGGGTGAGTGTGAGTGTGCATGGTGTGTTGAGTGCCATATAAATTGTGAGTATTGTGATGAGTGTGATGATAGCGAATGCGAATGTGATTATTGTGATCATCGTAACAAGGGCGGTTGTAATTTTAGCGACTGTGAGTATGAGTGTTGTAACTAGATAAGACATAATTTTTCTAATCCTTGTTTTGGGATTAGAAAACAAAACCACCCTGTTAGTACCCATAAGGTAATGTGTCATAATTTGGTTGTACAACCCGCTTGTTGTAAACTAGTGAGAATTTCTTTTCTTGGTACTTATTAACTACCTCCTTGGTGTTAAAGTCCCTAGTGATAGCATTTTTGTTGACTGTTGTTACACTATTAATAGTGAGGTTTAGATTTGACGACGAGTACGAGTTTGAGTACGAGTTACGTCATCATCGCGCGTTTTGGCGGGAAAACCTCTGAAACTTGTTTTTGCCTGCTCGTTTACGACGAGATTTCTTCAGAAACTCGTACTATCGAGAACGACTTTTTAAAAGAAAATGGCTGAGGAAATAAACATACAAAAGGAACATAAAGAGCTTTTTATTTGGAAAAAAGAACACGAACAGTACTTCGTCAGGGAGCTTCTTATCGTAGAACCTTATATGCACAAGCCAAAGTCTACCGAGAGAGGCCACGCTTGGAAGTTGCTAGTGGAAAACTTGAGCAAGCTGGAGAATCCAAAGTTTCGCATTACAGTGAGGTCTGTAAGAGATCGATTCAACAAGATTTTGAGCAAATACAAAAAACTCGAGAGCGAGGAGATCAGAGCAACGGGGATAGCAGGTGCAGACTTCGACGAAGTTTACCAAGGGATGATTGACATTTTCGAGCGAATGGACGAAGCGAAAATAATTTGGGAAAATGAAAGTAAACTGGAAAAGGAAGAGCAGAACCTAGAAAAATCAAAAGCAGAGGATATGAGGAAAAAAGCAACCGAAAGTCTGAGTGAAACTAGAAAGAGGAAAGAGGAGGAAGGGGAAGAATCGATCAAGCCGAAGCGAAAGAGAAAAGCCACTGAAGCATTTAGTCTTTGCCAGGAAGGGCTGAAAATGAAGAAAGAAAACTTTGAAAAAGAAATGGACATAAGAGAAGCAGAACTTGAAGAAAAAAAATTGGCTCGTCAGTCCCAGGTACAGTTGGTTGAATCTCAACAAGACTTTTTTGCCAATATGCAGCTACAACAGCAGCAGTTCATGTCCCAAATGCAACAGCAAAATTTGCAGATGCTGACTGCTATGAAAGATGTATTTGATAGCTCCTCAAAGAAGTCTTGATATAGTTAATCCAAGTTTCCAGATACTGTATGTTCTAATCTTCAAACAATTTTTATTACACCTAAGGACCTTACTTACATTAAGGACCTTTAATATGGCAGAATTTTTTGTTAATAGCCAACCATATAATATTAATTATGTTAAATTTTGTATAAAAGTTGTGCATCTGTATTGAGTTTTATGTTGATAATTTAAAGTTGTGTTCTTGATTTACAGAAGATTAACATTTACCAACTAGAGTGCATGTACGAGATATTATAGTGCATTAATTTTACATGCCATCAAATATTTTACACCTTGACCAACTGACCAACCAACTGACCGACCAACTAACTGACCGACCAACTGACTGGCCAACCGACCAAGACTGATCAACTGTCTGACTGACTAAGAGGTTGACTGACTGACTTACCAACAGACCAACCAACTGACTGGCCAACTGACCGAGACTGATCAACTGTCTGACTAACTGATTGACTGACTTACCAACAGACCAACCAACAACTGACCAACCAACCGGCTGACCAAGACTGATTAACTGACTGACCTACTGCCTGACTTACCATTAGACCAACCAATGACTTACTAACAGACCAACCAACCAACCAACCGACTGACTGACCAACTGACTGGCCGACCAACAGAGTGATTGACTAACTGATTGACAGACTCACCAACTGCCTGACTTACCAACAGTCCAACTGACTGATCAACAGACTGAATGACTCAATTGACTGACTGACCGACTTACCAACAGACCGACCTACCAACTGACTGACAGAGTGACTGTCTGTCTGAGTGACTGACTGTCTGTCCATTAACCTGAAACGATAGAAAACAATCTAACCGCTACGATAAACATTCTATATGAACGCATATGCACCGTTGGTTTTTGCTGCGCTTTTAAATAAAATTAAAGCAATAAATAAGTAGAAAGGAACAGTGCAGGAAACTTTGTAAACGCATTAAGAATCGGATATGTTAATTGCTAAGCCTGTGTCAAACACTTCAACAGACGGACATATGGGAACTTATAAAAACTATTGTATTCCTAGCCAGAATAATTATTAGCCGTTAACTACATGCATATCAAGCATTTTGATAACTGGTATTGTTTGTTATCTTACGAAGATCTCTGTGTGGTTATATAAATTAATGTAATCGGTAATCAAACATTAGAAAGTAGCGAACTAATAGAAGGCAATACTAATAATTTCAGTAGCGCAGGCTGATCGTGAGAAACAGTCCAGCAATGAACATCCACAGCAAATTATAATCTGATAATTGGATTTTGCAGAGCGCAAATTAACTATGTCAAGATCAATTGTTTTCCGCCTTCGGCATGGGTAATTGATAAAACTAGAATAGTGAGGCGAATAGTGCGAATAGTACGAATAGTCGACGAATAGTCCGCGAATAGTCCGCGAATAGTCGACGAATAACACGAGACTTTGCAAGGCTTTGCACCAGTGCTGTAGAACTAAATTTACGGAGGGGGGGAGCTCTATTGACGAACATGAAATCGTGAAAACATTCGTGATTAAATATTTGTTAAATATTTGTTTAATAGTTCCCTTACCTTTAATATTGATTATTACGTTTAATATTGATTTTCGAAAGTAGAAGGGGGACTCAGCCCCCCATAGCTTGAAGAAGGGGGCGAAGGGGGGCTTCGCCCCCAGCGCCCCCCTCTTCTACAGCACTGCTTTGCATGTCTTAAGAATTGAAAAACTTGCAAGTGTAATCAAGAGGATTTTTTTAATAACTGGCCAAAAATTACAAAAATTTATCATAAATTCCCAATAAATCAATTACACTTAATATTGTGACATCAAAGGCTGTAGAGAACATAATATTCCACTTCGTACTATCACATAGTCAATAGGCAATAAAATCCCCATATTATTATAAATAAGTACTATCCGAGCAGGTTGTGAGAATTTTATTTCCGAGGACGCGCACGAAACTATTTTCCGGAAACAAATATAGCGTATAGTTTACCAGCGATGCGGGATGAAATCTTCAGTCTCGCTCCACCTAGCTAAAATCATAGAAACAGGCCCTAAAAATCGTTAAACCAACGTAACGCAACTCATATTTAAATTTTTAACCATTAATGAATATATATGTGTATATATTCATATATATTTGTACACATTTTCATATATATTTGTATATATTCATATATATTCATATATATTTGCGTCGATTTTTCGCAGATTTTTATTCGCCGACTATTCGCACTATTCGTCGACTATTCGCACTATTCGTACTATTCGTCGACTATTCGCGGACTATTCGTCGACTATTCGCACTATTCGCCTCACTATTCTAGTTTTATCAATTACCCTTCGGCATGGTCTTTGGACTACAAAGTTTATGGATTTTGTCAGCTTGCCAGAAAGCGATTTCCTGGGTTATTCATGATTTCCATGTGGTCGGTACTTGTGCGACTGGACAGTATTTATTGAAAGAGGAAAAATGGAACTTTCCAATATCGAAAGAGGTGCCGAGGAACAGGTCAGTTAAAATTTTGTTACTCTTACATAATATACTTTTTTAGAATGACTGTTACTGGTTATAGGATTTTCACTCGGCCTCGGGTAATTAATATAATGTGTTGATTATTCTTCGACAGTTCATTTGATTTTGATATGAAAGAGCACATGAATTTGATTAGTCCTGATAGCTGGATAATGCCCAATTTCTTGCTTGAATTTAAACCGCAGGACTATGACAATTTATTCGACTAGATATTACACAAAGTTATCGAATATCGCTGCCTCTCGCCTTGTGCGCATATCAATAAAACGAGGTCACGAGGAAAATTATGTATCAATACTGGAATTGTAGAAAATAAAAAGGCCAACATTATAAAACGAACAATGATTTGTAGATTAAAACGAAAGCAAGGCAACAAATCAACGACGATTTTAAACACGTCAACTCGATCTTTTGAGTTTTGGCGAATAGTTAAAACCAGGTTCACAAAATGACACTACAAGTAATTAATTATAAGCAATTTTTTTGCATTCTGATAATTTACCTTATCACAACCCGCATTATATATATATACAGTAACTTGTCGCTAGCTCTTGGCAACTGAACTCTGTGGCTCAGTGGTCAGAGTGCTGCATCGGAATCGCAGGGCCGCAGATTCGATTCCTGCCGGAGGACCTTAAGGCCCAGACACACCGAACGCGATTCGGCAACGCGGCGCGATTTTTCGATTTTGACTGGCATATAACTTTGATCCTGTTTTATGTTTTTCAAATATTCAGAAGCGCTATAACAGTTTGAGCTATTTGGCCTGCATATCTTTTAAAATTTCCTTCCATAGACGGTTTTATTTGCTTTTAAAAACTGAAAAATCGCGTCGCGTTGCCGAATCGCGTCCGGTGTGTCTGGGCCTTTAGAGTTGCATTTTTCGCAGCCGTTCCCGGTAAGGTTTCAAAGTTGTATATATTTATCACTCGTAATTCCATCAACAAACAACCTACAATAAGTAAACCCTGGAAGCTTAGCGCAGGAGTATTTAATATTATAGACACGGTTTTCGACATTTATTCTGTACACTTTTATAAAATATAAATGCGACATGGTAGCAACAGCCCTAATCTATCTTTGACTTTATATTGTCTTATTATCTGCAGTCGACAGTCAACTCTCGCCTTGCGGACACCCCGCTATTAAGGACAGTTTGTAACTCCCCGCCCGAAACTACTAAGAAATGTATTGAAATAACTCTCGGTTTTGCGAACACTTCATGTGGTCCCCACTAAACAGTTTTATTGTTCTACTCTCGTTACAACGGACACCTTGAACGTATTTTTCTCTGGACACAATATAAAAGTAAATGACGTTTTAATTTATACAGTGACATATTTTACTGTTTCTATTTATCAGCGAAAGTACTTTGAAGATTCCGTGCGTCATCATTTCTGTCGACAAAACTGACAAACAGAAAAATATTTACACTACTTTCGAGGCTGTATCACACTGGAGTAAATAGATTGTAGTGACATTTTACAACCTAAAATTGGGACTAAAAGTCCGCTATTGCGGACTCTCGCTATTACGGACACTAAATACCGGTCCCCAGGGTGTCCGCTATATAACCAGAGTTGACTGTACAGGGGGTCTAAGAAATTTTGAAACTTTGATCCTGTTTTATGTTTTTCAAATATTCAGAAGCGCTATAACAGTTTGAGTTATTTGGCCTGCATATCTTTTAAAATTTCCTTCCATAGACGGTTTTATTTGCTTTTAAAAACTGAAAAATCGCGTCGCGTTGCCGAATCGCGTCCGGTGTGTCTGGGCCTTTAGAGTTGCATTTTTCGCAGCCGTTCCCGGTAAGGTTTCAAAGTTGTATATATTTTTCTCTGGACACAATATAAAAGTAAATGACGTTTTAATTTATACAGTGACATATTTTACTGTTTCTATTTATCAGCGAAAGTACTTTGAAGATTCCGTGCGTCATCATTTCTGTCGACAAAACTGACAAACAGAAAAATATTTACACTACTTTCGAGGCTGTATCACACTGGAGTAAATAGATTGTAGTGACATTTTACAACCTAAAATTGGGACTAAAAGTCCGCTATTGCGGACTCTCGCTATTACGGACACTAAATACCGGTCCCCAGGGTGTCCGCTATATAACCAGAGTTGACTGTACAGGGGGTCTAAGAAATTTTGAAATCTAAGAGTCTCTTAAATGCCATTTCCTGCATTTTAGGGGGAAAATGTACAGAATTCTAAAACTCAGAACACGTCATAAAATACTTAAAAAACAAGACTTTCTCGTATTGAATACCCTTTATTAATTTAGTTAGTTAGATGGTTATGCTGTGATGAAAGTGGGAAAACCCCCAAATTCCACTTGTTGTTACCTCGATTTATCAGTTGTCAGTACTCAGTTAAGGAAATCATTATTTGTCGGTAGTCAGTTACCCATTCAGACCCTCTTTGCATAGACCCGCTATGGCAAAAGGACTGAACATGAGTTAAAAACGATAAAAAAGCAATCTCGTATCCAGATTATGCCCGTTCGCAGGTTAGGTAGTGGGTATACTAAACCTGCGAACGGGCACTGAACAAAAAGGACTGAACATGAGTTAAAAACGATAAAAAAGCAATCTCGTATCCAGATTATGCCCGTTCGCAGGTTAGGTAGTGGGTATACTAAACCTGCGAACTCTGGGAACGAGATTGTGAACAAGGCGAGAAACAGCAAAACTTACACTCGAAAAGTTCCTGGTTTAGCTAAAAATAACCCTATTTGGGTTAAATTTCATTGATAATTTAACCAGGTTGATTATTGATCAGGTGGATTTATATTTCCACCTATATCTTCTGGCAAGTAACCAGGTTAAATTTGCCAGGTATTTATTTACCTAATGCGAAAAGATTTTGATATATTTTAAACTTTTAGTTGAATGTGTGAACCCTGATGTTACCCAACATATATATACCCCATCTCTCAACACCCAATCGCCTCAACCGACTTCGCTTAATAAACTCTATTTAACTCACTAACACTCTAACTAGCTTACAAACTAACTGCCTAACAAACTAACCAACTAACTTGTATTTAAACACGACTATTTAAAGCTTATTTGGCTTGTACAGTGACGTCACAACTCGAAATTGTGTGTCTTCCGGTTTTTGGGCACATAGACATAGTAATCACATATCATATGTGATTACTCTGTGTTTTGGGGGAGCAAATTCCACCATTTTCATTGGATAAATTCAAACTAAATAAAATTCAACATGGCTGACAATTGTTGACATCAATACGTACGCAAACGTTCCTGAATAACTCGATTTCTAGACATGCTAAAGCAACATACTACACACCAAAATACTCATCGTTGTTCAAGAATTCTAGAAAGGTATAGATTATCTTAGAACTCTCTGTATTTCGCAATATATAAACGAAAACGGCACTTCGATGATATCCACGATGAAACCAGTCCAAATGTGCTTAACTATAGGTAACAGGCAACGTGGTAACCACATGCACTCCCTCGATATCGCTTGATATGCTATTACGTTAAAGAAGTTAAAGTCCTTGTTTGTTTTAATTTCAGCAACCACCTTGTTGCCGTATATGTCTGGATGACGACGACAATACAATTGCAGCTTGTATGTGCACAGGCACATCAGGCTATATACACCACGAGTGCTTAGCTGAGTGGGTGAGAACGTCTGGCCATACAAACTGCGAGATTTGCGGCCATGAATATGACATGGAGATCAAATTAAAATATTTTCGAGAGGTACGCAAATCATTTACCTAGGGGATTTACTCCAATAAAACATTATTATTATTATTATTAACTTAATAATATAGATGAAAAAATTACTCAATTCTGATTGGCTAAGAGCAGTGCAATTATTTTTGTAATTGCACATGTGTGCAATTACAGCAGTGCAAATTAACAAAACAAGAGCCGAGCCTGGAAACGAGGCAAGAAAAATCAACATGGCGGCGGATATTAGCACTGTAAATTTTCACTATTTGACGACTTTTTCTACACTTGCAATGGAAAATCGTACGTGAATACAACAATTTAAATTCAAGGAGAACATAGACTGAAAAAGTTTGCTAACAAGCAACGAAAACAATGCTTAAACGGCGTAGGTGAGTGCACAAGTATTATCAAAGCGTGTAATTTTTTCATGTATATTATTAATAAGTAATAGTATGGTTTCTCGTGAAATTTGGAAAAACAAACACTCGTGAGTTTTCAAAGACGCCAAATTGCACTCGTCCTTCGGACTCGTGCAATTTTGATCGTCTTTGAAAAACTCACTCGTGCATGTTTTTTCCAAATTGCACTCGAAACCATACTATTACCTATACATACAATACGGTTGGAGAGTTAGGTGAGTCAAAGAGTCTAAATCTTGCTGAAATTCTTCTACATTAAAGTTTTTAAGGTCACGAAATTCAATTATTTTGTCATGTCCTTTCAATTTGGGGAATTACGAATTCCGTACATTAAGTAGTGATCA
Organism: Trachythela sp. YZ-2020; assembly: GCA_016169945.1. NCBI lineage: Eukaryota > Metazoa > Cnidaria > Anthozoa > Malacalcyonacea > Clavulariidae > Trachythela > Trachythela sp. YZ-2020. The sequence goes on along the minus strand of JADLSH010000070.1, from coordinate 312,134 downwards.
CTAATTGCTGCCGTAGGCAGCACCCTATTCTTGACGTGCTTCCCGTTTTTACTCGCCCCAGTCTTTTTCGCGGAGTTATGTATAGTCAATCTCGATCTTGATCTGGGCTCTGTTTGTCCGGTAAGATGTCGTATTACGGGGGGACATTGCGCAAGAGAGGTTTGTGAAGTGAGGGGAATTAAAATGTTCACACTTGAAACGACATGTGTTCGAACATTACATAATTACAATTTGCAAACTAAATACGGATTAAAATCGATCAGGTTAGTATGACTAATTACTTTTCTATTTGCTTCTGCTAGTGATACAGTAAAACCCCGCGTATAAGAACCTAGATTTTCCACGTTAGCCTAAACAGGTTCTTATATGAATGGTGCTTACCGAGAAATTAGGCTAAACCGGTTCTTAAAATAGGTTCTTATTTTAATAAGAAAAAGCGACTCATTTTTTGTAGGTGTGGTATATTATTTATATAAATTTTGCACAAATTCTCTAAAAATGACAATGTATGTACTCATACTAACCCTATGTGCACTAATTAAAGCTATACCAAATGAAACTTACAACTTAAACAAAACGTAGCATTTTAAAATGTAAAAATATATACAGTATATTAGTATATACATGTTTTGGTTGAAATTTATCTCTTGTTCAGGTTTAGCCATTGTATTGTTTGGGTATGCCAGTAACCAAATTTGGAATAAAAGAGAATGGAAAAACTGAAGAAGAGATAAATTTAAATCACAACATACCTGTATGCACAAGTCAGTCAAGTCTGTGTCCTCATCGGTTGTATAATGCAAAAGGCTAAAACTCATAAGATTCCAGTCCTTGGGGTCTAATGCTACTGTCATCAGAGCCATCAGCTGTAATAAGGCAGCCAGTCTTCTGAAACAATCTCTTGAACAACAATTGATCAGCTGAAAGTTCCTTCCAAGCTGCAGCGGTCCATTTTGTCATTAGGATTCTTCTCTTTTTGGCACTTAGCTTATCATGCCACATCTCTAAGTTTTCGTCTTCCTCCAGCCATCTTTCCATTGCCTCTCCTATTTTTGTTTTCATCATTTTTCCACATCCAGCATCTATGGGCTGCACTTTGTCGGTGTGGTTTTCTGGGAGAAGATAAACAACTGCATTCATTTTCTTCCTGCAAACTTGATGGAATTCCTTATCCTGCTGGAAACCAACATTATCAGCAAAGATAACTTTCTCATCTGGGGAGTTTCCAACCCCAGGTATCAACGTTCTTGACACCCATTCCATGTTCAGGTCAGCATCCATCCATGCACATTTTTGAAAATACACATCCACACCTTTGTCATGCTGGGCTTTCTCTGCACTAGTGATGTTGCCTTTCCCCCTGAACACAATTGCAGGCTTTACGTTTTGTTCTCCCTCTGCCCGTATACAGAGCTGCAAAGTGGCCTGTCTTTTATCTAAACCTGTGGAAGGTTGCGATACCCATACCTGTTTGTTCCCGGTAACATCGTACGTTTTGTCTTGTTCTACAACAAATGGGAGAGGGACTTGGTCCACGTTGTAGCGATTCTTTGGTAACCACCGACCATACTTTGCATCAAAACTCGAGTTAGTTCTGCGTCGTCTTGAATTCACAGCATTTCTTAAGTTCTTGTGAAACTGTTGAATTCTTTCTTTTCCATCATTTGCAGAATTCTTTTTCTTGTTTGCCCTCCGTCTCAATGAAATCCGATGCCTCTTCTTGAACCGCTGAAACCAATTTTTGCTTCCTTTAAACTTGTCAGCTGCCTCCTTGCCATAATAGAACTCTATCTTAGCTTTCATCTTCGATCTTAGCCAAATCTTTGAAACCTTGCACCCACCTGCTCTTCGAAGCTTGAACTCGCTTACAACACGTTCGGCAGCCAGTGGATATCTCTCGCTGTCCTTTGATTTCTCGCATACCAATTTTCTCCTTTTTCTTGCCTCCTTCACACTGCCTGCGTTTTTCTTCACTCTGTTCATCTTTAGTTCCAATTCTAATTTTTCTTTACTTTTGTGCCACTTCACTACCAGCGACTTGCTAATTCCTTGCATCTCTGCAACCTTTTCCCACTTCTTCTTCGTGTTCAGTTCGCCAAGATTCTGCAGAAGTTGCACAGTTTTTAATTTGAAATCTACTGTGTAGGACTTCCTCCGATTACACCCCCGTCTTTTCTCAGTTTTGTCAATGGCGGCTGCCTGGGGCTTTCTAAAAATCGGTTTGGTCATGCTGTCTGAATGAGCCGTTTCTTTGCTGGTTTCTTCTCTTTCTTGTACTTGGGCACACTCAGTTACATCGTTGCCTAGGTTGAAAAGATTTATACTGTTCTCAGAGCGGTTGTGTTTGAATCGCACGTGGGTTTCGAGGTATTTCTTGGCTGAGAAGGATTCCTGGCAAATATCGCATCTTACAGGCTTGCTTGGCAACTTTACTGACCTTGGTAAAGCTGTCGTGACATCAAACAGTTGACCACGCTTCGTTTCAACTTGTTTCTTTATTCCACAGTCGAATAAAGTGCGATTCATTTCTTATTTTACGAAACCAAACTTTTACATTGCTCTTTCTTTCACGAGTTGAGGGTTTGTGATGAATTGTGGCCGTGGGTTTGTCATTGTGCTCACAGCAGCCTGGCGCTAGGAAGATGGCTCAACAATCCAACGGTCAGCGGTTTTGAAAGATTCGCCTCCATTTTTTATAAACTCAAAGTGCGGCAAGCAAATTTTCGTTGACGTTTCTGTCGTTTGTGCTTGTTAACTTACAAAGTGAAGCTTGATATTCTGTGGATTAGTCATGGCAGAGTATGAAGTGTACATTGAAGCAAGTGTTCGCGGCTACCATGCATATTTCAAGGAAATAACCGTTAGTGTTGGGGAGATCTTGTGGTGCGAAATTGAAGAAAGCAATGAACACGACAAATACGCTGTTGCTGTAAAGAACCAGGAAATGCACACTGTTGGGCATGTACCCATAGAACTTTCAAAACTATTTAACAAGTTTCTGGATGATGGTGGGGAAGTGGAAGCTGAGTGTATTGGTCATCGATACAATGCAGGACATGGAAAAGGCCTCGAATTTCCTGTTGACTATAGACTTGTGGGAAGTAAACAGTACCTCGAGAGGCTTCTGAGAAGGCTAAGCAAAAGTGAATTTGTTGAAGACCTTTATAACGTCAGTGACATCAAGAAGTGCCAGTCTTGAATTATAATCAACACAGTTGACTGATGTACAGGTATTGCAATGCTGTCAATAATATTCTTGATCTAAACAGTCTGATGCATTTATGCTGGAATACATTGCTTTGTATCATTATATGTAATATTTTTCACTGAAATACAGTTATTTGTTGTCGTGTTCATATAGACATGTTATTTTTTTAATGGTATTTCTAGAGTTTTGGGTCATTTTTACTTACTTTGTGTTAATAATAGGTAATAGTGTTTTGACTCTATTTGATAAAATAAGTATTTGATAAAATAAGAACCTGCTTTGAAATTCTAGCCTAAGCAGGTTCTTATTTAAAGGGGGTCTAAATAAGAAATTTTAGCCTAACAGGTTCTTAAATTCTAGGTTCTTATACGCGGGGTTTTACTGTATTTTATACACCAGAGCGATCTTCTTTCATACAAACTTTTCTGCTGATCTGAATTAAACAATTTATACCTAAGGGCCAAGTCCAGAAACGATATACATCACACATTATTTATTTATTTTTTATACTGATCTGAATGATGACATGATGTAAACAATATTTTATACCCAAACCAAGGGCCCAAGTCCAGAAGCGATATTTATTCCATCATATTGTAGTCATTGATCAACTGGCTGTTCTTTTTCATGCAAAATACTAACATAATTCATTCCTAGTGTTTCTATTTTATTTGAACACACAGACGTATTAATATGAAGATCGTTTGCACATTCGATTGTTGCATTAAGTTTGCATTGTTTTGCACATTCGATTGTTGCATTAAGTTTGCATTTAATAAATTGTTGTATTCAATACAAATGAATTGCATGTACAACTATTCAGCAACTTTCTTAGTTGTATATATGATGATCTTTGTTATATAAATTTGCATGTTAGTACAATTATATAGGTATGTTCTGCTATACATGTTGATTAAATTTGACCATTTGCATGAGTGTGTTTGAATCTCAAATTATTATATATATATATATATATATTATTTGTGATCTTGCCTCTGTCCGGTAAGCAATCTCATTCCCCGACCCTGCGATCCTCGGGAAGGAACGCAAGGCTCTGGGATAATCTGTTGCCAGAAGCCAAGCCTGGCTAAGATTGAACTACACAAGGCCACATATGGATGATTATGCAATTCCAGTTAGCCAGCCAGGTTTTAGGGTGTGGTCTGGTCGACATTCAAAGAAAATTGTCTGTGCAGAAAACACAAAGAAAGCTACCCAAAATAATATCAATATTTCAAACACAAAAGTACAGAAAGTTGTTTTTATATGCATAAATGTCTGTCTCAACAAAGTAATAACCCAACTGTAACCAAAACATAACCCCAAATATCAACATTTTCAAATATGAAAGTATTACGAAAGTCACTGAACTGTGGAATCGCATAAAAAATTTGCATATCGACCACTCCCACAAACATCTATGACCGCGCCTACATAGTTTTGCATGTTTACAATTCTAATTTTGAACAGCCAATCAGGTTCTTGGTAACAATTACAATTAAACGTCGATTGGCTGTTTAAAATTAGAATTGTAAACATGCAAAACTATGTAGGCGCGGTTGTAGACGTTTGTGGGAGTGGTCGATATACAAATTTTTGATGCGATTCCACAGTTCGGTGACTTTCGTAATACAACAAGCTCTACAAATACAACAAGCTCTACATGCATGCTAATTGTCTGTCTCAACAAAGTAATAACTTCGTCATCCCAACTGTAACCAAAACATAACCCCAAATATCAACTTTTTCAAATATATCTACATACATGCTGCTGTTTGCAAGCTACCATTAGGCGTGGTGATTTGTTCAGGTTTGTAAGGACAGTAGACTATCATTACCTTGGAAAGAATATGAAAACTTGCAAAAACTAGTCGTATCACGTTAAAACACATATTGTGTATATTCCTAATTGACTGTGTTCTTCCAGACGTTCTGACAAGTGAAGATGATTTAAAACATTGGTACCAACAATCACGTTCATACATGTAAATATGAAAATCAGAAGTTACGAAGTACACTTTACAGTATATATAGTTATTATTAGCATGACAAAATTACTGGATGCTGATTGGTTGAGAGGAGTACAATTATTTCATTAATTGTACTGCAGTACAATTAATGATTTTCCCAAAAGAAACAAAATGGCGGAAATTTTGTCATGCTACTCGTGATGTTTGAAAATTTTGCCAAATTGGACTCGCCCCGGCGGCTCGTCCAATTTTGGCAAAATTTCCAAACATCACTCGTACTATTAATCCCTAATTGTACTCGCCATCGCATGATAACCTATACTAATTATTGCATGTTGTAATTTTGATATTTTTTAAACAAAATAAATTCATACATACAGTGTGTATAAGACAATTTAATTAAATGAAGTTTATTGGTATAATCAATCACCAGGGCTTTGGTCGTAAGGCAGCACTCCCCTTGCGATAGTAACTTCTAGTAGTTATTTTAGACACACCGGCAGAAACAATATTTTCCGGTTTATTGGTATAGAAATGATCAATTAACGTCTGAGTATCCCTAGTTTCTCTAGTCGGCTCACTAACGTTTTGAGTATATTTAACAGTTATTCTACTCACTCCCGTCGTTCCGTAGTTCAGTCGTTTGTAACAAAATAGGCCTTCGTGCGTCGAAAATGTAGTTATATAGCGACTTTCTTCAGTCAATTCTAGTTGATGGTACGCCTGTTTTAGGTCAATTTTCGAAAAATATTTTGACCCGTTCATCTCTGCACGGAAATCAGAGAGCGTTGGCATAACATGTCTTTCGCGCTCAATCGCTTGATTGGCTGCTCTCATATCAACGCAGATTCGTGTTCCACCGTCCTTCTTTGGGGTACACACAATTGGCGAAATCCACGGTGTAGGTTGGTCACAGACTCTTTCGATCATATCTTCTTCCACCAATTTCTTTAACTCCTTTGATACATCTTTGCGAATATGATATGGTATCCGGCGCTGCGGCTGAACTACCGGTTTAATGTTCTCGTTGATGTGTAACCCGACTTGTTGAGTATTCAGTTTCCCTTCACCCACAAAAACAGTTGCATATTTATCAATAATTTTCTGGATATCTTGGTCTGCGCATTTCGGCGTTGATGCAGGCGCTGGCCGCCTTTCATCTGTATTCTCCATATTCCCCGCCTCGGTTTCCGGTGTAGAAACTTCCGGTTTAAAAACTTCCGGTTTCGGTCGCGTTTCAAGTTCTGTGACTTTGTTTACCAATTGAATTAATGCCAAATCTTGAGCGGTTTTTGCACTAAGTAGATTTCCAGAGCTACCTTCGACAACCTGAATAACCGATACACAGACACTCCAAGGTGGCATTGTTCCAATGAGTGAGATACCGAGGTCTATAGATGAGCACCGACTGCGCCAGGCCCGTAGCTGGCCCTCATTTCTTAGGGGGGTACACTTTTTGCTTTTCGTTCATTAATCTTCTATTTTTTTGTCGACGGGGTGGGCGGGGGGGGGGGAAGGGTTCAAAAAAAAATTTTCGGACACTAATACCTTTATCAATTTTTAAATCCACAGTCTCTGAAAATATGCCATTTCCTGCATTTTCGGCACTCTCGGTGTCCCCCATTTTCAAATTTTTATCTCATTCTAACTGCCAGGCCCTCGATTTGAGGCTCTAGTTGGCACAGGTAACAAGACACCGCAAGATTTCGCAACTTTTGCGGAAATGCGTGAGATTCTCACGAGCATGCGTGAGAGCGTGAGATGAGTCCTAAATGCGTGAGTCTCACGCGAGATGCGTGAGACTTGGAGTGTCTGGATACAGTATAACATTTGTTCGATTCCAAGGTTGCCTGAAATTGGCCTTTAAGAGGTAGTGGTGGATCAATTGAAGTTAACGACCCCCCTATGCCAATGGGGTCGTATACTTCAATAACAAATATTCGGATTGAAGTATACGACCCCCCTTGTATTATATCGTAAAATTTACGGGGTTTTGTGTCTGTTTCAAAGGAATTTTTATGACTTCCCTTTATTCTCTATTTCTCTATGTCTCAGTTCATTGATTTTTTGACCAGGAAACAAATTCAAAAGACTTTCAACACGATCAATAATATGTGCTTGAGGTGTTTTGTTTTGCAATTTTGTCTCCGTGTTTTGATCGCAAACTGCATCTTGTAAATATCTGTTCGATGACTCATTGCTGGAAAGGCGTTATAAAAGGCCTTACAATGTTTGGCGAGCATACTGCAACAGTATTCTACCGACGAAATGTCTATCCACGACGAACTGCGAGAAGTAACCAGACACAGTACTAAAATGCGGTGCCCTGCAAAATAAAACTTCTGACGTTTCCGCCTACAAGTAAACTCATATAAAATAGTACGCTAACATTTCTCCTGTCGGCCGCAAGTTGGTGCGTGCGTTAGGATTAAAACTGCGCTTTAAAACCTTCAAAATAAAATATTTCGAGCTCAAAATACTATCAAAATGAAGAGAAAAGTGAGACGAATCCGCTGGTATACGGCCGATAAAGTGAAAACCAACGATTCCGAAGTTATCAATGATCAAACGGACTGTATTTTTAATTAGTGTAATATTTTTGAGCGATTTGTCAACAATACAATTTTGCTTATTAAAACTGCACTTTAAAACCCTCAAAATAAAACATTTTGGGTTCAAACTACTATCAAAATGAAGAGAAAAGTGAGACGAATCCACTGGTATACGGCCGATAAAGACAAAACCAACGACACCAAAGTTATCAAGGATCAAACGTACTGCGTTTAGTTTAATAATTTTGAGCGATTTGTCAACAATACAATTTCGCCTGAGTTTGAAAGGCCATAAATCACTAGAATACTGTTGTTTAGTCATACATTTGCCATCCCTAAGTACAATTTCTTACACTGAATCGAACGGTGGTATTTTTGTCCTTATTGGGCGGATAAAACCAGAGATAAGGCGCAGCAAACAGTCAATAGTGGGAGTCCGAGATTAATTGGAAAGAAAACTTTCCTCGAAAAAAGGAATTCGGAAAACGTGAATGGATTATTTTGAGTGGCTTGTCTTTCAAAGGCCATAAATCGCTAGAATAGAAATCAACTTTGAAATAAATTTTCCATCCGTAAATACAACTTTTCACGCTGATTCGAACAGTGGTATTTTTGTCCTTGTTTGACGCATAAAACCAGAGATAAAGCCTAGCAAACAGTCGGTCCTGAGAGTACAAGATTAATAATTAATAATGAATAAATTCCGAGCAAGTGCAAGGAATTTTTACTAGGCGATTAAGGAAACGTATTGATGCATGGAAACAAACTGGACAAACAAACGGACAAACAAACAAACGGACAAACTCACAGGCAGAATATAAAGCGGTGCCAAACTTGGCCGGGGCACCGCAATCTTTGGCGACAACATGGAAGTGACGATAGATTTCCTGAAGCAACACGGTCTCGTCGCAAGCCAGAGAACTTTAGAAACCACCAAATATATAAAAAGAAGCTAAACGAAATTCTCGATATAAAAATCATGAATAAAAATCATGAATCATGATAAAAATCTATTATTTTGGGGGTCGTATACTTGGCCATTGAAGTATACGACTCCCTTGGGGCAGGGGGTCGTTAACTTCAATTGATCCAATTTAAGTCCTTAAAAATAAAATACTGTACAATACTTGTCGATCTCTGAAAATATAACTTTCCCAACGATGAGATAACACTTGGTCTTCTCCAACAAGAGCACAGGGACATTTCCGGACCGTTTGGAGCACCAAACTTCAGGGTCTTCATGGTCCTTACAAAGAAATGAAATACATGTATACAGTGGCGTGCTGGCAGGGGGGGCCGGGGGGCCATGGCCCCCCCAGCGAAGATTTTTTAGTGGGCGCCAAAACATAAATGGGGCGCCGAAATTGCACAAAATCACACAAAATCGCGCACAAGCCTACCTACAACTACAAGCATTACTGTCCAGTCTACTCAAAGGATGTACATTTTTAATTGTGAAATGTGAAGTGATTTGGCTTACAATCACTGGTAAGTCCTTCTACAAATTATATATTTATTCAAACTCTTGAATGTGTTGGTTCTTGCGCATTTTTATTTTTACGCCTCCCAAAACGCAAGAAATGGCATTTTATGGATCCTAAATTTCAAAATTTTCCCAGGGGGGGCATGACCCCGGACCCCCTAGAGGTCTCGCGCCTACGACGCTCAACCATACACAAATTACAAGGGGGCGTCAAATTTGCAGCTGGCCTCCCCTGGCGAACACAAGCCAGCACGCCACTGCATGTATATAAGATACAGTACAACATATGACACATGTTTACACGCTTATAAGTAACTATATAACAATATAAGCTTGGTTAATTTAACTATCATGCAGAAACAAAACTAAACAGTTTACAGGTTTGATAAATACATTCATTTGATATTCATTGGTAGGTTTTACCAATTATGTTATCTTCATGATGCCGTTATCGTGTTCTTAAAAAAGCGTCGGAATTATTAGCAGTTTACTGCAAGAACTAACCAGGAAAAATTGCTTACCATTAAGTCCAAGGGGTTTTCCATTTTGCTTAATGGGTTTATGATAAATGCGAGGCTGTCTATAATTACCTACGGATGCCTGAGAGTTAATTCCCTTCACAATAAAAATCAGTATAGAGGCAATTTGAGGATTATTACAATTCGTTTGCTTTTTCGCCCCAAAAATCGCATGTAAGTTCTGCAAAACATTGACGATATTACTGATTCAATATTTACCCATATGGATCCAGCAGTTACTGTCTAAAACAAACAGACATGTTCGATAAATTGTACACTCTGTATGGAATAAATTACACAAGGAACTCTTTCCTTACCCCTGCATTTTCATCGACTAAATAATTAATCAGTATGTTCAAACAATAAACTTACTTGCCTTTGGGCTTTTTGGCTGGCTCATTCCTTTACTAATCCCATAATATATCAATGTCTCAATTTTTTCAGCCAATCGTTGAAGACAATCTTTCTTAAATTCTTCCCTATCTCCCCAACCTCCAATTCCCAAGACTCTTCTGGCTTAATCAATGATATGTTAATTTAGGTAACATTACCTACGTTATTTCACTCGATTGAATAATGTTTGAAGGGTTTTGTAGATGGAAAATTATTGAGCGTGAATTATATACATTTATTAGACCTAACCAGGAACAGGTGCGAAAAATGCAACTATAGGTCCCTGGCAGGAATCGAACTGCGGCCCTGCGATTCCGGTGCAGCACTGCAACCAACTGAGCTACAGAGTCCAGTTGCTGAGCTCTAACCACAAGTTAATATATATATGCTAGGGTACTGCTATGTTAAGTTGTGGGTAACTATCAAGATTTTGTTGGCATCTCACTCGATTGAATAATAATTGAAGGGTTTTGTAGATGGAAAATTATTGAGTGTAAATTATATACATTTGAAAATAGTACATGCGTACATGCGTCTACGTTTAGTGCATGTCACGCTGATGTCAGCATGTAGTGATGTAGTCGGTGGTCGTAACAAGCCTAAGTTTCATTGTTTGAATTGCTCTCAGTTAGTATAAACTGCACAAAGCTCGGTAAAAGTGAAAACATATTGGATACTATGAAAATTTCGACAGCTAAAAATATTAAAATCATGACTCTTTTGCTTACTTTCTGGAAAACCTTGCCCAGAAACCTTGTTCTTTTTTAGACACTGATCCAAGAGCATAAATGAAAGATCATACTCTGATCGAGTAGTTATTTTGTAGTTATAGCAATAGCCAAGTAGGGTATTAATTACGTTTTGTTTCTTTAATTAATAGCTTTGCAGTTTGATTGAGTATTTTGAGTTTGATTGAGTATTTTGAGTCTGATTGATTTTGAGTCTGATTAAGTATTTTGAGTTTGATTGAGTATTTTGGGTTTGAGTATTTGAACAAATAAATCGAAGTTTCCCTTGTGTTTTATTTCTGCTTTATTATAATAATCTATGCTGTTTATGGTATCAATTTAAAGGGCCCACAGTAATGGCAAAGTTAAATAAATAAATAAAAACAAATAGAAAGGTGTAATTAGCTTATATTGAAATAGCTGAACCATGCACATAAAATTATCGAAGACCACGCTACAAGAACAAGAAACGCAACATATATAGCAACTAACTATTTTAAATATTTATTAGTCATGATTCATGACTATGAAGCAAACAGATCACATCGTTTATAAGCTGGTTCGTCATCTCGACTACCAGTTGTCGGCAAGCCCTGTGACGTCGCAAAACGTCATAGAAAAGTTAGTCCGCCATATAGTCCGAATTTATCGATAACATAGCGCTTAAGACGTAGACGCAAAAATGCAATTATAGGTTCCTGGCAGGAATCGAACCTGCGGCCTTGCAATTCCGATGCAGCGCTCCAACCAATGAGCTACAGATTCCAGTTGTTCAGCTCCAACCACAAGTTAATGTATATATACTAGGTTACTGCCATGTTAAGTTGTGGGTAAATATCTAGATTTTGTTGGCTCACTCAATCGGGTGTATTTATGAATTATGTATCCTGTCCCAAAACGTAGTAAACCCATGGTGATATACTGATAATCTTTCATCTCATCTGATGACTGGTAGAAATCGCCTAGTTGTGGGGTTGATTTGTCTTTGATCCTGTTTTCTCGCGTAATAATAACTTCCTGTTTACTAGCATACTGGTCAATCAATCACTGAAACGAGACGCCATTGGTCGATTCACACACACAGGAAGTTGAGCAATTTTAGAGCAAATGTATTGATCAACTTGAGGAAAAGAATTGATGCAATTTTTATCAACACTTCCATTGCATCGACAGTAAATATTGGGGGTAATCTTCAACTTTTGGATTGATTTTCAGCGTCAATTTTCTCACGCATCTTTCGCTCCCAGCCTCTTTTGAGATCTGCGCCAACCGCTTCCCTGCCTCAACTCTGCGTGGATCTTTTTCCTTTTTGACTGTTGTAATCTTAATTTCCTCACTCATATAGTAGTATAGGTTCTATGTCTAGACTAATAGGTAACTCATAAATAACTCATAGGTAACTCGTAGATAACTCATAGGTAACTCATAGATAACTCATAGATAACTTATGGAAACCTTTCCCATGGGCTCTTAGTGTTTAGCTTGGTTGGCTAGCAATCTAGTATATACAGTACCCTAGTGTATATACATGAACTTGTGGTTAGAGCTCGAAAACTGGACTCTGTAGCTCAGTTGGTTAGAGCGCTGCACCGGAATCGCAGGGCTGCAGTTCGATTCCTGCCAGGGACCTATAGTTGCATTTTTCGCAGCTGTTCCTGGTTAGGTCTAATAAATGTTTATAATTTACACTCAATAATTTTCCATCTACAAAAACCTTCAACTTCGGCAATATACGTAAATGCAGGCTTGCCGGATCCATCCATGCCCGGTATATAGCGTTGTCTCACGTAGCTAAAAATAGATTCCCTCAGCTAAGACCCCCCACGAGACTCAGACAAACAAACTACTATTTAATATAGAATTATACTAGCAGCGAACTATCATTGGCATATTTTTTTATTTTATCTGCACTAAAACTCATTCAAATTTACACCAAAGTTAGAACATGGTTAGTACTAAGCACTGTTGCTGGGGAACGTGTGCAAGTGATTCGAGATATCCAGAAAAATTGCCGAAATCGCTTCAGGAAATGAGAGCTTCTGGGCAAAAGGTATTTATACCTTTTCCAAAACCGTCGCAAGGAATTGAAAAGTCTCGTCGCTGGGTTTCAGAATTCATTTTTAAACCAGACACAGTGCCAAAGGGCGGTTCTCTCTTTTACAGAACTGATATTTAAAAATAGACTATTAAATCGATAAGTTAACCGGCTTGTGAAATATTTTTTCAACATATTTTTTTATTGTCAAAGCAAAATAGTTTTACTTATCAACGGAAGATTCCTCAGTGAAAAGAGTTTATATTTGAAATTATTTTACGTATAAGTGACAATTAATCTTTCATTTGAAATAAATCCGTATTTTAAATATAGAATATAGTCGATAGAATAGTAGACAATCCTAGACCTAGCTTCTTTTATAGTATTAAAACTAAAAGGTAAACAAAACAGACTATAAATAGTGGATACTAATACAGCGACAAAATAGTAAATTTTAAAAATAATGGGCACTATAAAAGCGAATATAAAACACCAAAAGAGCAAAATAATGGGCACTACTAAATCGACAAAAAATGTTTTTTAAGCGTCCAAACTTAGTATAAACACGAAAGCAACAATATATTAATATAGACTATATAGGATAGTAGACCTATTTATAGCAGCGACAGAATAGTCCATACTAAAGCGATGAAATAGCCTATATTACAACTACCAAAGCAAAAATATCGACACTGGCACTTCGACTAAAGCAAAAAGTACAACGTGTGTATGATTCCGCACAAATAAACTTTAAACAAACTATCAAATTATCAAAATAACTCACAGCAAGCTCTCAATCATAATACAATCTATATTAAGAGTTGCCAATGTTTGTCTGAGTCTTGGCGGGGGGTCGGAATTCGTGACGTCACGTCGAGACAACGCTATTGTTGAGCATGACCTTTAATAGTACGACAATATGATTCGTAAGGACCATCGTATTCACACTTCGCTAGTAGAAGTTTCCCATTGGTAGATCTGAACCATCTATTCTGTATTTGCAAACATTTATTTTCGCATAGAACCCCGTCAAAAATCTCACAACAATCTTCGAGCGCCACAGTACATATCATTTCCAGGGCAAAACTCGCAAAAGCTTGTTCTGTCACGTGGATTTCCCCGAGAATCCGGGGAAAACTGTGATTGGCTAATCTATAACTATGCAGAATAATATGATATTTAATAAACAAAGATGGCATCTGTTCTAGACACTTCCTTGCTGGAAGTACAGGATTTTGAGAATGCGCCTTAATTAAGGCATATTTTAGCCTTAATTAATGCGGAGTTTAACCACGTGACAGAACGAGCTTTTGCCCGCCGATTTGGAGTCTATGTAATAGTCGAGGGTCGAGAGGTCGAGGGTCAAAGTCGAGGGTAAAAAGTCGAGGGTACGTCGAGGGTAAGTCGAGGGTCCCGAAAATCCCGCTTTTCACATTTTAAACGTATTTTAAATATTTTGCCACATTTTATTATGACTATAACGGTACGCCGGAATTAAGTTCTGCGTCTAAATCAACTGTCGCTCCCACGCCGTACCTATAATCGTATTAGGTTCGGCGCATGAGAAGTTCGTAGTCTGTAATACAATAACATGACACTTCCGCCATGTGCCAGCTAATACTTTACACCAAACACTTCGCGATCTTAGGCTTTGCTCTTTCAGAAGTTTCTGAATAAGGGTTTACTACGACAGTATTAATTTCGATAGTCATAGGACATTAGTCATTACATCAATTTCTTTAAAATGTCGAAACGAATGTACTCCGCCGTTGTGTCCGGCATTCGTAGGTTTAGCGTAGTGCTTAGGCATTCAAATTATCACAATAGGATAATTTATAAATGTCTTCTTTTTTTTATACACCCTGTACTGGTTTTCTGCACTCTAATTCCCACTGTTATATCAGCCGTATTTCGATCAACAATTACAAGAATTACAGCGTCAATGAGGCACAATCTTTGTCAGTATTAATTATGACAAATAAATTTAACTATGCGATTTTTAGCAACGAAAAATGAGTTTTTGAAAAATTCGTTCGTGGGTGCGCTCTAAACCACACTATTAATTCTTGTTTGATAAATATGACTGACACGCACGCCTATAGGAGAGTATATAGGCGTGCGTATTAATATTTATTAAACTAGACGTACGGTATATACAGACCGGTGTCGCAGGAAATTTTCCTCCCCCCCCCCAAATTTGGCCCTCCCCGGGCCAATTTGGCCCCCTCGAAAACATAGTTTACTTTACCGACACGGTCTGAAGATGACTGAGAGCTTGTTAGATCAATAGTAACGCTGGGTTGTGACACTGTCACCGACTTTATAGGTTTAGCCAGATCATCCTGAAAACACAAGCAAAACAGGCATAGCATAAACAAAGTACGACCTTTTTAAAGAAGAAATTTTACCTTGCTCGCCTTCAGTGCTTGTTTTAAAGCACACTCTTCACTTTCGGTTTGATATTCATTAAGCCAGTTAACGATACCACGAGACTGCTGCGGGCGCTCGAAATCTTCGTCAGAACTGCCGGACACAACGGCGGAGTACATTCGTTTCGACATTTTAAAGAAATTGATGTAATTTGATGTAATGACTAATGTCCTATGACTATCGAAATTAATACTGTCGGAGTAAACCCTTATTCAGAAACTTCTGAAAGAGCAAAGCCTAAGATCGCGAAGTGTTTGGTGTGAAGTATTAGCTGGCACCTGGCGGAAGTGTCATGTTATTGTATTACAGACTCCGAACTTCTCATGCGCCGAACCTAATACGATTATAGGTACGGCGTGGGAGCGACAGTTGATTTTTAGACGCAGAACTTAATTCCGGCGTACCGTTATAGTCATAATAAAATGTGGCAAAATATTTAAAATACGTTTAAAATGTGAAAAGCGGGATTTTCGGGACCCTCGACTTACCCTCGACTTACCCTCGACTTACCCTCGACTTACCCTCGACTTTTTACCCTCGACCTCGACTTTGACCCTCGACCTCTCGACCCTCGACTATTACATAGACTCCCGATTTGCAGTCTATAGAGGAAACGAAATTTCTGTGTAGACCTGCATGCAGGCTAATAATGATATGTCAACTAACTAAGCTAGCGTGCGCAATAATGGTCTAGCTTAGTCACCGCAACTATTAGCGGGTCGTTTAAGTTACATATAGACTGGCACTTGGCACGAATGTAGAATATTGGGAGAAGTCCAAAGAAAAGTTTCCAATAATATTTGGAAGGTCTATTGTTTAGACTTTAGACCCTTTTAGTTAAACGAATCAAGTCTAAAATAATTGTTTCATAGACATAGATGGAAAATTATATTTAAACACGCTTATACTTTGTCAACTATAGTAATGTTGATTTGCCCGAAGGGCGTACGTGTATTTAAAACTATGACAACGGTAATTTAATATTTATATTTAAAGGACACTGGCAATGAAAATTTAGTTTGTCTCATAGTAAAATAACTATATTTAAAATTCTGTTACAGATTTTTCATATCTTGCTTGTTTTGGATACGCGGGGTCACGCAAAGTTTTTATCTAGACAAACATTATGGCCCAAACTGTATACTTCGATCACTGTATCTATGTCTTGATAGTTTTAATCAATTTTTTTGTCACCTAAAAGTAGTTTTATACGGCTAACCCAGATTGTGACATCACTAAAACCACCGTGGTCGACTTGTTGGTGAGTAGCGCCGCCCGTGTTGGTGGGCAAATAACGTAACGATTAACATATGCATTTATATTTATACTTTTGAAACAGCCTTAATTAGTATTAAAAATTTAATATTTTTGCCCGATCAACTATTGAGTTTTGCTCTACAAAATGGCCATTGTTAAATATTGGGGGGTACTAGATCCCCTAAAAATCCCCTGTAGTTACGCCCCTGAATTATTTTGTCAACTAAATGCATATTTGAAAACTAAGCATGCGCGATGGTCGGTCTAGCTTACTCACCGTAATTATCCTCAATTAGTTTAACTTACATAAACTATAAGAAATCGATCCCATCTAAGTTCATAATAAGCCTGTTCATATCTAGACTGATAGATAGATAGATAGATAGATAGATAGTTTATTTACTAAACATTGCAGCCAAAGGCTGAATTAAGTGAAGTTTACAATGAATTAAAATACAAAATTAGAGTATATATATAATCTAAATATGAATTAGCCAATAAAGCAAGGTATGTACAACTTAGATTGGTATTTACAAGTTAAAAACGTTAAAATTTAGCTTTCAACGCATTAGATATAATAAAACTGTTCTTAAAACGGTCCGTACTAACTTTAGGCAGTGTAAATTTAGATTTACTTCTTAAGTTTACCGATATACTATTAACAGCAGGCAATAGTTTATGCAGTTTATGGGTGTCATCATTCGAAATTTGTTGAAAAAGTTTATCAGTGATCTGTTGGCGTCGTTGAAGTAGAAGGATCAATCCTGCAGTTGAAATTGCTTCATCATATGATTTAGAAGGATAGATTATGTGCATAGCTCTCCTTTGAATTCTTTCGAGAACCTTCGATAGATATCTGGGAAGGCTGTCATGAAACACAGGACAAGCATACTCGACCAGTGATCTTATACAAGATTTATAAAACTGGACTAACTCCACACAACCTACATTCGAGCGCTTCAATTGAGTTAAGAAATATATTCTTTTAGATGCTTTTTTTTCAATTTCCTCGACATGATAGTTCCATTTTAAATTGTCTGAAACATTCAGACCCAAGATTTTAACATGTTTGACAATATCAAGTGGAGTGTTATTCAAGATTATTGGGTCAAGATCCTTAATAGATTTTGCAAAACATATTCTTAGTTCTTTACACTTAGATTCGTTGAGCTCAAACTTGTCCTTTTTAGATTGATTGGCAAATTCGTCTACGGTTGTTTGAATATGACTGGCCTCATTTCTGTGAATAATTTCCGAGATAGTCAAATCATCTACAAATTTCCACAAATCACCGGGAACATTAAGATCATTAATCATCACAATAAATAACCATGGACCCAGTTTAGTCCCTTGCGGAACTCCAGAAGGAACAGACCCCCACTCCGAGTAGCATTCTTGACCAAGTTTAACTCTTTGTTTACGATCTAATAAAAAATCAATTATCCAGTTTACGATGTTATTTGGAATTTCATACGACAGAAGCTTTTGGATCAAGATATAATGATCAATAAGATCAAATGCCTTTTTAAAATCAAACAAAACGATTCTTGCAGTCGCACCATTTCCATCAGTAGCACTGTTCCACGAATGTAACATACTAATGAGGGTCTGAGTGGTGTTAGAGCCAGGAATAGTTCCAAACTGCTGGGCGTCAACTTTCTTTAACACGGCTGGTTTTAAAAATAACTCTACAACGTATTCTTCAGCGAGTTTAGATAAGATAGGTGTGAGTGAAATAGGACGCAAATGGTTGTTGACATTTCTTACAGGTTTTTGTTTTGGTATTGGTACAATGTCAGCTTCCTTCCAAGTTAAAGGCAAGCGAGATTCTAGGAATGAGCTGTTCATAATGTTCATTACTGGACGCGCAAATATATCAGCATTCTCTTTAAGGAGCCAGCCCGGAATTCCGTCCGGACCGGTTGCTTTCGTCGGATTTAAGGCGACCAATTTCTTAAAAACAGATTCTTCTGTAACGGATAGTGGACAGTCATTTGGGTCAGAAACTATACGAGTGTTAGGAGGAAGGGGGGAAAATTTACTCATTGGGAGAAGGAATGCGTTATTAATAACATTGGCGAGGTCAGTTGTGGTTAGTTCTTCCTCATTACAATCAATATGTTGGAATATTGAAGTTGGATCATCTCGTACCGATGCTGACATCCCACTGAGTTTCTTAATTTCTTTCCACCAAGTAGAAGGGTGGCAACTTTTCAAATGCGCTACCCTTGAGTTATAATAGTTTCCACGGCACCTCTTTCTTTCTCGATTAACTTTATTACTCCGGCTCCTACCGTAGGTAGGCCGGAGTCTTAAAACACCAGCGCCTGTCGTTTTGGGCGACACAAATGCGACCTACGTTCATGGAGTTAACCGCTTTTTCATCTAATGGTTTACGGGCTCATATCAAACCCTATACGCCACCTGCGCCGTAGCCGGAGTGTACGCCTGAGCAGGCGTCTTGTTCCTTAATAATCGGAAGGAATCTAAATCACCCGAATCCAAGGCTTTCTGGCGAGCTCGAATAAGCTTTTTCAGGACAGGAGTAATCCATAAAGGTTCATTAACAACGATCGTTTTGGTCGTCATAGGAAGAAGGAAATCCATACCGTTACTCACAATTTTTCTTAACATATTATTTTTGTCCTCACAGGAGCTTTCACGGTCAAGTAGGTCCTGGACTTGACTGGACTCCAAGTATGATGTCATCGCTAGACGTTTGGATGGTCGCAAATCCCTGGATTTAATCACAATTTTGGACCTCGCAACCGAAGGTCTTTCAAGTGGCTGAATATTAATGGTGATATGGTCTGAGAGTCCGAAGGGGGAGAGCTTAGTTGGGGTTGCATAATGGTTTCCCAAATTTGTTAGGATGAGGTCCAAGGTGTTTTGGCCACGTGTTGGAAACTTTATGATTTGCTTAAGTTTAAAATTTCTCTTAAGCACAGAAACGTTCAACCTGTTAAAATCCCCAAGCAGGATTATTCCACAATTGGGATAGCGAGTTTCGAACGAAGACAAACATTTGTATAGGTAATCCAACATCAACTGGTCATCGGCACCTGGTGGATGGTAAAGAGTTCCTATAAGTATTTGGGAAATTCCTCTAGGGAGGCGAGTGGGACGAATTAAGAGCCAAATAACTTCCAGAGTATCGTGTAAGAGGTCCTCTAAAGTGTTGAAGGTAATAGAATTCTTTACATACATACAGACACCCCCGTGTTGTCGGCATGATCTATCCCGACGTATCAAGTTATATCCTACTATTTCCACCACATTATCATGAATATGTTCCTGGAGCCACGTTTCAGTTATACAAATTATGTCCACAGTATTATGGTGAATGACTTCACGTACCTCATCAATTTTTGGTGCAAGGGACATAACATTAGAAAGCAACAGGGAGGGAACAAACAAGTAGCGGGACCCAGGGGGATTGTGGGAGGTGGGAATATTTATCAAATTACAGTTCCCATGACGGTAGGTAGGCTGAGTCTGCCTATTTAATGGCACAGGGATACAGCACGTCAGACGATTGTTGTTACTTGTTTGACTAGTTCCAGATACTCTTGCCAACCTGGCGGGCGATAATGATTCGCTCTCCTTCGAAAAAAAATTTTTCGTCTCCTAGTTGATTTGCGTGACTTATACTCGTTTACTGGACGATAGGTAATTCGCACAGGGATGCTACGTTTACTACGGTTAAAAACCTCGCTTGGATTGACGAAATTTTTTCGTGTTTGTTGTCTGGTCAGCTCACTAGCTTGTTCACCCAATTGAAATTTCGTTGGATACGTTTCAATGTCAACAATCTTGACAGGTTGATCAACAAGGTGTGAAGTCCCAGTAGAGTTATCAATATCGTGTCCTTTTAAGGTTGAGTCTACCTCTAGGTCTTGGGCAGAATTATTAGACTGAGTATGTAATTGGTTATGCACTTTAGCTACGCCTACACTATTAAAGTTTTTGTTTGAATTTATTAAACTATTTAATGATGATTGTTTGGTAGCCTCGTTAACTTGATCACCCAATTGAGACTTTGTTAAATAGCTTTCACTATCAACCTCTTTGACGTATTGATCAGCAGAGCATGCAGTCTCAGTGGAGTTATTAACATAATTTACTTTTGAAATTAGATCAACATGTAGTTGATTATGCTTGTTAGATAGGCTGTTGGTTTTCCCATTATATTCATCGTCAATGTTCGACAACCTTGTGTACAATTCTGAAACTTTGCTTTCCATGCTTTGGAGTCCAGCTTCAAGACGCCTAGTTTTATCTTTTTCATTATCAAGTTCGCTTCTTAAAAGCTCAATCACCTGTATAAGATCAGTTTCCATTGGCTTCGACTGGGTATTTACAAATGACTGCAATGCGTCTGTTCGTGATTTTAAAATTTCAATATTTAATTTAATTGATTCAAGTTCTTCAGTTGTAGGGTTTTCGGCGCTGCTTAAGTCATTAATAATAATCGTTTGAACATCAGTTTGTGTGCATTTCGCTTCGGTTTTATTAATGCCAATATTTTGACTTTTACCCATAGTTCCTAATATTTGGAAGACCTATATTGTTTAGGTCTGGTTTACACTAGTCGCAACTAAGAATCGGCGGTGTCCATTGTCGGTGGTCATTTGGTGTATAAAATGCTTTGTCTGTTGGGAATGAATACAATGGATCGCCGATGAATTGCGACTAGTGTGAACCAGGCTTTAAGCCAGCTAGTTATATTCTATAATATTTGACGCAAATATGGTGAAAAAACATTAAATTTCAAAAGATTTTATTTAAACACCCTTACTTCGTCAACTAATGTTGATTTCCATGATTATGAAGGTGTATTTAAAACTATTACAACGGTAATTTAATAGTTATATTTAAAGACCATGTAAAGTCCATTCTGCGCATGTGCTATGGGGGGTCCCACGATGTAAACAATGCCCAAATTTCACGTTGTTTCGACTAAAATTCGACATCTTCTAAATCAGAAACTCGAATCTGTATTTATTTAAAGCATAGCGAACCTTTAGCGAATCAGAAAACATCATAATTGTTTAAATATAGCGTGTTTAAAATGTAAACAAACGGACGTTGTCGGTTTGTTTACATCGGGACTTTACATCACCTTTAAAGGACATTGGCAATGAAAATTTAGTTTGTCTCATTTAAAATAACTCCTAAAACTATATTTAAAATTCTGCTACAGATTTTTCATATCTTGCTTGTTTCGAGAAATATTTAGAACGAAATTAGTGAAATGTCCGCCACCTTGGATTGTTGTGGTATGCATGTTACATCACAAGCGGGGTCACGCAACGTTTTTATCATATCCAGACAATCATCGATTATTATGGCCCCAAAAATATACTTCGATCACTAAAGCCTGTTTTCCACTTCAACCGTATCGTAACGAAACGTATTTCTTTGTTTCCTTAGCACTCGGGCAGAACTAATGACCTCGACACAAAAGAAAATGCTACGTTACGTTACGATACGTTTAAAGTGGAAAACAGGCTTAAGTCTGAAAAAAATAGATTGAATGAAAGTATTTTAAAATAGATTTAGTAGCTTTTTGTCGTGAGTATAGTTTTTTACGGCTAACCCTCTTTTATATATATTTTTAAGAGTTCTGTCACATGAGACAAAGTACATTTTTATGCCCAATGTGTTCGATTTGACACATATAATTTAATTAATCAACAAAATACCAATTTTGGTATCAAAATACCAATTTTGGTATATAAGAAATACAACAATGGCACTAACTACTTTTACATAACATACATATACATATTATGTGGAACATTAATTCCCTTAATTCATGATACTAATTTTAGACTATCAAATAATGTTAATACATCGAAACAAAATTTCCCTACTAATTTCATAACTGATTTGTCTTGCATTGTCATAAAGTACATAAACAGGACTTGTGGATTAAATGGTGGACTTTTGGTACGAATAATATTTTGTTATATGTGTAGCTATTTGTATACTTAATGGTGCTCTTCCTATTTCACCATACACAGCCAACAGAGTGCTTCCTTTCGGGCATTAATTATGTTTTTCTTTTGACTATTTTGCAAAAATGTGCACTGATGCAGATCTGGGCTTAGGAATTAAAAGCTTTTCAAATAGTCATGCTTTTTCCACAAGAACAAATCGTTTATATTTATGGTCATCTAAGGGAAGCGTCACATATTACAAGTCATTTCTAAATATTTAAATCTTATAGACTTAAGAATTATAATGGACTTTCTCCAAGACCTTTCAAATATAATTGTAGAAAGTATTCTTTAAAAACGTTAGGCTTTTACAGTAGTTTTGAAGCGTTTATGTATACAATGTCGAAAACTGTGTGTGACGTTTCTAAGGGGGGGGGGGCTTCTCCAGAGAAACGTCCATATGGCGTTTCCCCGCGGGCCAAATCGATATGTGACGCTTCCTTAAACTTGCACGGAAGGTATAATTTACCTCGTGCACACTGTTGGGACTATCAATTATTCAAACTCTTTGCCTTCTTCTTCATGAAATTTCTCACATAATCTTTAACATGCGACCATTGTCGATCTTTGATTATAAGTTTGTTTTGCTCGATGAATTTCAGCACTCATCTTTTTTTTGGTAATTCATTTTCCTTAATATTAGTTGAAAAATGTTTGTGAACAATTTTCTTCTCTTCTGTTGTCCACGGCTTCGACACTTTTTTTTTACGTTTGTTCAGTCCATCTACAAAATAAACAGACAATTTCAAGAAACAAAGAAAACTCAACATTTGAGCTATTGAAAACAAGACACAAGATTAAGGTGAAATTTCGACTTTATTCCAAAGTCATTGTAAAACTAATAAACTATTTACAAGCGTGCTCAGATCTTTATACCCAAGAAACAGGAAGATGACGTAATAAGTAAGAAGAGGGATGGCTTAAGAGAAATATGGAACTATTTACAGGCATACAAACAGTTCCTCCGAAGCTTTTATGCCACTGTTTTGTTCTGGATTGTGAAATTTTATGGAAAATGCTTCCATAAACAATAAATGATTGGATAGTGTATTGAAGAGAATGGAGGATTTTAGTATTAGTTAATATATATAAGGTCTTGGTTAGAGTAGGGGTTATCCAAGTCACAGTCATTAACATTGTCGTAAAGATTATATAAGTCAGTTATGTGTATTGCGTGTTGACAGTCGGTCAAGTGCTTTGAAGTCGCACTCTTAACGTCGTCCGGTTTTGCATGTTCCAAAATCCGCGTTTCCAAATTTCTCATTGTTTGCCTGTATAAGAAAGACTTCGAGCGGCCAAGACAAGTAAACTAAGTTGTTTGGCGCAAAGTATGGAATTCTATCTTTCTTTGGAACGAAATAGGAAACTTTTTTGCTTTGGTAAATAACAATAAATATCACCGGTTTTGTAAGGTTACACTGGATTTTCTTAATTAGCTTTTTGAACAAAAAGTCGCCTTGCTTGCTGCAATGTCTTAGGAGTAAACATTTTCAGATACAGAGAGACAATGACCTTATATTTGCTCATACTAAAATCCTCCATTCTCTTCAACACACTATCCAATCTTTTATGTTTATGGTTATTAGTTACACATAAAATTTCACAATCCAGAACAAAACACTGGTTGTATGCTTGTAAAATAGTTCCATATTTCTCATAAGCCATCCCTCTTTTCACTTCTTACCTCATCTTCCTGTTTCTTGTGTATACAGATCTGAGCACGCTTGTAAATAGTTTATTTGTTTTACAATGACTTTGGAATAAAGTCGAAATATCACCTTAATTTTGCTCAATTGTGAGTTTACAAGATGTATTTTTCCGGAGTTGGTTTCTTTCTTTATTTCTGGATTCTTATATTTTATTGGGTATCCAAGATCTCAGTTTATAGGGCTGGAAATGCTCAATATAAACGCGGTAAGTAATGTTGGCCCTCCCAGTAGGTCTGAGTAAAAGTTTCGTTGTACAATTTCCTCAATAACTGTTCTAATCTCTACACGGCTACAGCTTGGACAGTCTGCGGCTGAGTCTAACAATGGCCTAGCATCTTCAGTGGTTTTTTATAAGAGTCTAAAGTTCTCTTTCACTATAAAAGTGCTCTGCATTGTGGCGCAGAGCTTCAAACTGATTGGTTTAAAAATGATGCGATTAATACTTAAGATGATGCGAGTAAAGCTCAAAATAGTGCGATTTGGGAATTAATCGCACTATTTTTGACCAATCAGATTGCAAGAAATGCCATTGATTTCAAAATGAATATAATAAGTGATTAAATGTACCCGAAAACCGAGCGAGGTTTAGTAAAAGCCCGAGGGAATTTTACTAAACCTCCCGAGGCTTGAGGGTACATTTAATCACTAATCAATCTCAATGCCATGCTACCACTTTATAATATTATGGTTACCGAGATAATAGGAACGCTTTTAGCGGATTCAACAAATTCAAATGAAATAAATTATTGGGAATTAGATAATGGTTCACTTCGTGTCTTCGTTAGCTATTCTATTGAAATGTGTTAGAGTGCATGGTTTAGCATATATATATGTAAATATATATAAGCATATGATCCTTCATTCTTATGTTGGTTAGGGTTAGTTACCAATCGTACCTAATACATAAAGATTAGGTAAGATTAGTTACTAATCGTACCTAATGTATACATTAATCAGGTTATTTAGATATTAATCGTCACTAGTAAAACAAAGGATTTCGAGGTATCTATGATATCATAATGAATACCCAACACTATTTTCATCAGTGAATATAAAGTTAACTTAAGGGCCTTTTGAATTCGCATCTTCAAATCCCGCTTGTAGTTAACTTTATGTTGATCAAAACAGTGTTGGGTTCTTACTCTTATAGCCGGTATACTTACTTGGTTTTTCTTTAGACGTACCAGCCATTTCTGCCATTTGCCGCGATGACCCACCTAGTTCAAAATAGATTAACTACATTATACTAACATGCAAAGGTTAGGGGAAGAGTGCTTTCATTAATTTTATTTTCGCCGTACTCGTAAGAAAATCAGTTCCGTTTACGTCCTATAATTTATCCATTTGTTTTCAATAGCTTAATTGTTGAGTTTACAAGATGTATTTTTTCGGAGTTGGTTTCTTTCTTTATTTCTGGATTCTTATTTTTTTATTGGGTATCCAAGATCTCAGTTTATAGGGCTGGAAATGCTCCATAGAAACGCGGTAAGTAATGTTGGCCCTCCCAGTAGGTCTGAGTAAAAGTTTCGTTGTACAATTTCCTCAATAACTGTTCTAATCTCTACACGGCTACAGCTTGGACAGTCTGCGGCTGAGTCTAACAATGGCCTAGCATCTTCAGTGGTTTTTTATAAGAGTCTAAAGTTCTCTTTCACTATAAAAGTGCTCTGCATTCTTTTAAATTCAACCTGCGTGGCACTGACTCAAAATGTCACTTGTACAAATGGAAAAAAATGTTGGTTTAAACGGAGTCCAGTGGTATTTTAACTTAAGGGCCTTTTGAATTCTCATCTTCAAATCCCGCTTGTAGTTAACTTTATGTTGATCAAAACAGTGTTGGGTTCTTACTCTTATAGCCGGTATACTTACTTGATTCTTCTCTCGATGTGCCAGCCATTTCTGCCATTTGCCGCGATGACTCACCTAGTTCAAAATAGATTAACATTATACTAACATGCAAAGGTTAGGGGAAGAGCGCTTTCATTAATTTTATTTTCGCCGTACACTTAAGAAAATCAGTTCCGTTAACGTCCTATAATTTATGTTTGATCACACTTTTGTTACTCGACATAAACTAAATCAGTAGCTAGGAGACATACCATTTCTATCTTCGCTTCCCATATTATATTCTTCAGCCGTTGTATCAAAATCTAGAGAAATAAAAATTAATAATTCTTTAATAATTTTTCCATTAATTTATTATTTGACAGTTTTGTTCTGCTGTGCTAATCAAAATTTTATGACTTCTTCCACTACTCGTAAGTATGTGTTTTCTATTAGTCTGAAGCCATTGATAATGATGTAAAAACATCAGCTTACTCTTGCGTCCACAGCCTTTAAAACTGGACTGTAGTTTTTTGTTACCTGCTAGTTTGATTTCCCTCGGATTCTTTCCTTTAAAAAGGTGAGCCCGACCTTCGTCGACGGCCATCAGTAGATTGCCAACAACAGCCATCTCAAGCGTCGTTTGAGGCAATCTGTAAAATTCCTTGTGCACGTGAATATCATGGCCAAGATGGTTTGCTAACCACCCCATCTCTGATTCGTTCATGTCCACAAGCTGGCTTACGGTGGCGACATATTTTCTTAAATTGGTCGATTTTACCAGGTCAGGTTCCTGCAGTTGAACTTTGTCGCACGTGTTCTTCAGAACATCATGGCCCCTTAACGAGTTTTTCGACTTGCCATCGTTGACCGCGAAGACAAATTCGTTGCTCTGGCAAACCTCGCCATCATTTCTCGCTTTGTTAAGCGTAATAATTGCAGCATTAACGTCTTCTGTTAAAAGAACTGGCACTTTTCGTCGGTTCTTTCCAACTATCTCCACCATTTCAAAACTTAAACAAAGACAAGTTAAAATTAGAACGTGCACGAGTTACTTGGCAGGTTGACTTTTCGTTGAATGTCGTGTTTTTTTCGAATTACAGTAGGGAACATAAAATACATACATACATACATACATTATTCAGCTATCTCTCCGTTGGGGCTTTTCAGTAACCGATTACATCAAGTATCTTACCTATATTATGTACGTAGCCTACATTATCTATTTTTACAACAATTGTGATGTTACTTTCCTAATCTGTATATCCTAACCCACCCAATCAACTTTCTCAGTGGGAGGAAACCGGAGTGCCCGGAGAAAACCTATTTTTACATTAGTGCGATGAGCATAGTCCTCAGCGAGAATCGAACTCAAGACTCAGAGGTGAAAGGCGCTTGTCCTGACGACTGTGCCAGGTACACTCCAAGCACTTATTTCTTTTTACAAGATTTAGAACCGAAATAGCAGCGAAAGAAACCTGTTCAGAATATAATTTCTTCGGGAAAAATAGCAAGCAAACAAATAAATTTGCAGTATTTTGACTTTCCAATTCGCACTGTTGTAGTAGTTTAAGTACATACAACACGAGTAAAATGGCGTAAAACATTTACAAAATTATACAAATCTTTATTTTTATCAAAGAAATCATAGATTTTTTTCAAAGAGAAGTTGACAGTGTAAAAGAGATTATTATATACACAAGCTCTGGATATGAGGTATTCTGCAATCTGATTGGTTCTCTACTAGCAGGATATTAGCTCATATCCTGCTAGTGGAGAAAAGTGGGAAAATGTCTGGCAGATTTGGACAATTAAAAGAAGAGGAAATTCAAGTTTTACTTGAAAAAAGTACGCCAAAATGTTCTGTTCACATTCAGAGCTTGTGTATATAATAAAACAGTTATTCTACTCACTCTCGTCGTATATGACTGATAGTCGATTCGGCGCTATCGCGCCTCGTCGGCTACAGCTCATATACGACGAGAGTGAGTAGAATAACTGTTAAATATTGCCCAAACGTGAAAACAATGTCAACGGTGTGCTAGGTTTATACATACCGTTCGCAAAGCTGTAGCCTGCGTGGCAGGCGTTCTATTGTGGGGGAGGGAGTTTTGTTTAGAGCGCGCGCTTTTTTTTGAGAGCGCGCGCTAGGTGAGAAGTTAGGGGGGGAGGAGAAAAAGCGAAGGGAGAGGCGAAATGAACGCCTGCCCAAATCCTATTCATAAACGAGACTTTTGTGTCCAAAACCTTCGGTTAAATTCCCATTGGCTAATATGCGCTGTCTCGTCAACACTCAGTGAGATCTGTCAACATATCGGCAATACGCTTGAAAAGTGTTAGAAACAATTGCACCTTACCGCATGGCGGGATTGTATTTCGTCAGACAGTGGAGCATGTCTGAATTATCTGAGCGTTTAGGTTGAAATTATTCTTAAGCCGGAACAGCAAAAATCCGTTACCGAGCTGCTTTTGGTCTAGACGTGCTTGCTGTTCTGCGAACGGGCTTTGGGAAAAGCTTAACTTTCAAGTGTTTACAATAGCCAAATCGAAGCTAGAGATTGTAGATGCCGGTACTCAATCGTGTAGTATTGTGGTATGTCCTTTGGAGAGCATTATGAAAGACCAGATTGCTGAAGCACAGTCTCTTGGAATGACTGCATGTTCACTTACTGATACGAAATTAGGCAATTAGCCGAAGTATCTCAGAATCCACCACAACTTCTGTTTGCAAGCGAACACCTACAGCGATGTTCAGTCACATCAATTAACATCAATTTCCGGAGCGTTAGCGCTCAATCATCACTAATTTCCGCAGCGTTTTTTCATTGGTTATTTGAAGAGGTGTTACTATAATTTCCAGTCGTATTTGTTTTAGCCTTGTCTCGTTTATGAATAGGATTTGGGCAGGCGTTCATTTCGCCTCTCCCTTCGCTTTTTCTCCTCCCCCCCTAACTTCTCCCCTAGCGCGCGCTCTCAAAAAAAAGCGCGCGCTCTAAACAAAACTCCCTCCCCCACAATAGAACGCCTGCCACGCAGGCTAGCAAAGCTGTTGCTCACTAGGCGAGAGTAGTAGCTTATCCCCCCTATATACCGCCGGAAGTAATTAGTATTCATACGCCTGGAAGTATGAGATGACGTAACATAAAGCGTTGCGTAACATAAAGCGTTGCGTAACGTTTAAATATTAATAGCGTTGCGTGACATAAAGCGTTGCGTAACGTTTAAATATTAATAGCGTTGCGTAACATAAAGCGTTGCGTAACGTTTAAATATTAATAGCGTTGCGTAACATAAAGCGTTGCGTAACGTTTAAATACTAATAGCGTTGCGTAACATAAAGCGTTTCGTAACGTTTAAATATTAATAGCGTTGCGTAACATAAAGCGTTGCGTAACATCCATACCGAGAGTATAAAGCGGTGAGAATATAGATGCTACTCGGTATATTGTTCACGGCTTTCACAGAGAGAACATTGTTGGATATATTTCTTGTGAAAAGACTGGCTTTGATATATTGTTCACAGAGAAACTTTACTGGACTGCTTGGAATTTTAAAAGACCTGATTTTAAAGGTAATTACCTATACACGTCTGTTAATTTATGTAAACTTTCTTGGTCGTGGTAGACAGTAAATGAACTTAAAACACTTTTTGTTTAGACATGGATACGAAAATATCCGAGTGTCAAACGATTGCGGAACTCGCTGAGCTGGAAAACCAACATGTGTTGAATGAGCTTGAACAACGGCTTATGTTTGAGAAGAAAATGGATATTTTTCATCGTATAAGGAATGGCGAATGGAAAACGAGCGGCTAGGGCTTGTAGCTGACTTTACCGATACCTGGACCCCGGAACAACGAAAGAGATTTCTGTATGATTGGCAGAACGACGAACCCGTGTTACAGAAAGGCCAGAAGAGAGCTTATGATGATATGAACGAAGAGATAAACGATGAGCCCATGGTACAAGTCGGTTGTGGCCAGAAAAGATCTTATGAGGAGATGAACGATGGCGCAAGTACATCTGACGAGGTCAGCGATAACTTTTTTACTGTGACCGATGTTAAACAAGTGAAAGTGAAGAAGTTTAAGACTACCGGTACGGATTATGCTATTCAGTTTACGGACATGTTTGCACATTTGGAACTTTCCAAATTTCATGATCGCTTACATGAAATATTCGAGAATTTGTTGAATACCATCGCCCAAGATATTCCTCCCCATGATCAAGTCCGTTTTGTATTACGATCGCCTGTGCTCGATCCCCCCATTTCTCTTCCTTTCATGCCCCGTCAACGTTTGACGACCGAACGCGTGTTAGCTGAAATTGAACGTGTCATCCAATCTAATAAGAAATTTCGATTGAATGATACGGTTAGTGTTAATATGGTTCATGTAGAAATGCCTCATGGTGGTGGAAGTACGAAGCGAAGCGAGATTAATTTAGAGAAGCATTTGATCAAGAAGAGATCGATTGTGCGAATTCAAAACAAGGATGAATTATGTTTAGCAAGAGCCCTTGTTGTCGCCAAAGCCAAAATCGAAAAGGATAATAAGAACGGTTACATTATTGATTCCCGAAAACCCTTACAAGGACGTTTAGCGCGTGAATTACACGAAAAAGCGGACGTTCCCCTTGGACCCTGTGGCATGGATGAAGTTAAACGGTTCCAGACGTATCTAACCGAGTACCAAATCAATATCGTATCTAAAGAGCACCAAAGTAGTCTCATCTATACCGGTCCTGAGAAAGAGAAAAAGATTTACCTTTACTTACATGATAACCATTACGACGTTATTACCACCATGCCCGGCTTTATGGCGCGGAGTCTATATTGTCACGTATGTAAGAAAGCTTACGATCACGAAAGGGATCATTTATGTCCCAACGCGTGTAAATGTTGTCGTTTTCCCGACTGTCCTATCGTATCCTGGATGTATTGTGACAAATGTAATCGATGTTTTAAAAGCCAAGAATGTTTCGATAGACATAAACAATCGATGGGAAAATCAAAACCGATTTGTTCTGATTTGGTCAAATGCCCTGATTGCAACACTACTGTCAGACGAACCCAGAAGAATGCGGACAAGCATCATTGTGGCATGACAAAATGTCGTATTTGAGTATACTCGACCCGGTGACCACTACTGTTACATCCAGCCTGAAAAGAAACGAGACGACAACGTGTCGGACAGTGATGCATCGGACGAAGACACATCCCGATGCGGATACGATCAATTGCTTTTCTTTGATTTTGAATGTCGGCAAGAAAACGGGAACCACGAGCCCAATTTATGCGTGATTCAGAACGAAGCCGGTGATGAATGGTCGTTTCAAGGGGATAATACACGAAACGAATTCTGCGAATGGTTATTTACCGAGGAACATGATAACTGTATTGTATTGGCGCATAACTTCCAAGGGTATGATAGTTATTTCATCTTACAATACCTACGCGAGAACGATGTCAAGTACGACGTGATTATGCGCGGTGCCAAGGTCCTTACACTATATGTACCTATGTTCAAAATCAAGTTTATCGACTCCTTGAGTTTTATCCCGATGAGATTAGCAGATTTTCCTAAAACCTTTGGTATCGACGAACTTGCACAAGGCTATTTCCTCATCTGTTCAATAAGAAAGAGAACGAGAATTATGTCGGACCCATACCTCCCAGTTTATCCTACAATCCTGACGGAATGAGTCCTGCCGAGAAGGAAAAGTTTTTAGAATGGCACACTGAATTGAAAGAGAACGATTATGTGTTCGACTTCCAGCAAGAAATCCTCGCCTACTGTCGCTCTGATGTCGATATTCTCCGCCGCTGTTGTCTTGATTTCCGCGAGTTGTTCCGTGACGTTACTGATATCGATCCCTTTGAGAAATGCCTGACCATCGCCTCGGCTTGTAATTTGGTATACCGAACCAATTACCTAAAAGAAAACACCATTGCCATCATTCCTCCACACGGTTACCATCCGAAAACCAAACAATCCAATATCGCCTTGAAATGGCTTTCCTATACGGCAGAAAAGAATGATATCCATATACAACATAAACGAAACGGTGGAGAAAAGAGCGTGCATCGATATTTCCTGGATGGATATCACGAAGAGACTAACACGGCTTATGAGTTCCATGGATGTTTTTGGCATGGATGTTTGAACTGCTATGCCCGTGATACAGTCAACCCAGTAAGTGAAAAAACAATGCATGATCTTTACGAAGCCACAGTACAAAAAGCTCTTTACCTTAAAGAACGCGGTTTCAATCTCGTTGAAGTATGGGAATGCGATATAAAGAAAGAGCTGGAACGTGATGAGGACATGAAAACATACTTTGACAACTATGATTTGGTGGATCCTTTGGAGCCTCGAGATGGTTTTTATGGGGGTCGAACCAACGCCGCCAAACTTTACCATGAGTGCGAGGATGGTGAGAAAATAAACTACCTAGATTTCACTAGCCTCTATCCCTGGTGCAACAAAATGACAAAGACAGTCGTTGGTTGTCCTCGTATTATCACCGAGAATTTCGACGACATTTCCACTTATTTTGGTATGATCAAGTGCACGGTATTACCACCTCGAGGTCTTTTCCATCCTGTCCTTCCCTATCGTACCCAGGGCAAGTTGATGTTCCCTCTGTGCAAAACCTGTGCAGATACATGTAACCAGACCCCCTGTACCCATTCCGATAACGAAAGAGCTATCCAAGGAACCTGGTGCCACGTAGAGTTGGAGAAAGCCCTAGAGAAAGGTTATCAAATCCTACAACTCCACGAAGTGTGGCATTTTCCTGAAACCTCTGACGAGCTGTTTAAAGACTACATGAACACCTTCATGAAAATCAAGCAGGAGGCGAGCGGATACCCGAAGGACTGCATCACCGAAGAACAAAAGCAGCGATATGTGGACGAGTACTACGAACACGAAGGAATACAGTTGGATCGAAGCAAAATTGAACACAATCCTGGATTGCGCGCCCTAGCAAAACTGATGCTGAATTCGTTTTGGGGTAAATTCGCGCAACGACCCAACATGGTGAAAACGTTACAGATTCGAGATCCCGAAGTGTATTTTGACTACCTTTCCTCCGACGAAATTAACGTGCTTGATGTTAGTTTGGTGAGCGACGAGATGATAGAGATTCGTTATGAGTATACCGAAAATTTTATCGAACCAAACGCCAAAACCAATGTAATCATCGCCGCTTTCACCACCGCTTATGCCCGTCTCAAACTCTATGATGTGTTGGACCAATTGCAGGAAAGAGTATTGTATTACGATACGGATTCGGTAATTTATGTCAGCAAACCCGGTGATCCAGAGCCCCCGATAGGTCCTTATCTTGGTGATTTAACCGACGAGTTAGGAGGGGATCACATTACCACCTTCATCTCGGGGGGACCCAAAAATTATTGCTACCGGACCAATACGGATAAAGTCGAGACCAAGATACGAGGCATCACCTTGGATTGCACGGCAAGACAAACGGTGAACTTTGACGTTATACGTGAACTGGTGTATCGTCACGCAGTGTGTAACGAGACCCGTCAAGTTACTGTAGACATTCCGTACAAGATTACTCGGAATGTGAAGACCAAAAACATCGAAACAAAACGCATGAAAAAAGACTATCGAATCGTTTATAACAAACGTGTAATTATTGATGATTACAAAACATTACCTTATGGATTTTAAAATTATATGACGTTCACGCCATTTTATGGCTATTTATATAATTAAAAAAAGTTGTTCATACAGTTTGAAATAAATGTTACAAAATCTAAGCTTGTTAATTTCCAATGTTAAGTTTGTGGTAATGATCCAAATTCACCCCCGTTTCTTCTTCTAGCGCCGCCACTTGCTTTTCGTTTTTTCTAGCCAAGTCCCACATCATCATTTCCTTAGCGTTCATACGATAGGTAAAGTTCGGTCCCTGGGGGGCTCGGGGTACCGATACACCCGTTAATGTTTCCAATATGATTTGCGTCAACATAATGGAGTGCAACGTCGCATTATCGACAAGCGTTGCTGGTATTATATTCCTCTCTATCAAAAGTCGCATCAAATCCAGAGTTGCCAAATTTCCCTCTTGCGTTATAATTTTATTCGAAAGCCAATGCGTTACAATGTTTCTCCAAACCATGTTGCTTCTTTAAAATGTTTGTTTGATCTGATGAAAATCAGGAACGGTGCAGGGTTTTTATAGATTTTCTGCCTATGGAGTGACTTTCATTTCGTCAAGAAACTTTCCCATGATATCGTAATCTTCAGAAATATATCCATGCTTGACACATGCATACCAAACCTTTTCAATAAACTCTTCATTAGTATATACATATCTATCTTCCTCGTCATCATAAACGGCAACCCCTTTCTCAAACTCTTCATCTGTCAAATCGTTTAAGATTTTATTTTCAAAACTAGAAGCACACATATTGACACTAAGCACAAGTTGATTCTTAGCCATGAACAGTATGTCGATAGTCATGTTGACGCTATCACTGTCGAGCGATTATGATCAAAATCAGACTTGACGCAGTGTTTTTATAGGGAATTGCTACATTTGAATGCTTCCACTTGATTTTAGATGTTCATAACCTTACAGAGAATAAATAACAGCAGAAAGGTTTGTGTTTTGATTTTAATTACACAGCTTTACAATGTTCATGTTTTAGTATAAGAAGTTCTTTTTCGATTCTTTTACATGTCTTTCCTGCTTTTTAATCACCACTTTGGATCGTTTGAACATCGTAGAATAGTTGTCTGTTCGTTTACGTAAGGACTCCACCATTCTGTGTGATGTGGTTTTATTCTGACGCGTAACATTTTTTATGCTTCTCCTTTGCCCCAAAATGACTCTTTTTCGATTGTTTCTCTTAACTGATTTACTGCGTAACGAGCCAAAAACGTCTCTCTTTGACGATCTCTTACGGGAACAGTGTTTACTCTTCCCAGGCATATTGCAAACTGAAGACACATTTTAAAACAGTGTTACTTTATACAATCATGAATGTTACACTTCCTGTTCAGTTACAATAACTTAAAGGTCTCTTGTTTTAGCACCCTTCTCTGATCTGCACAAAAGACAGTTCTCCAATCATTACACGTATACTTGAGCATTTCAAGACCATTCACTCTAGGTTTAATATCATTCAAACTTTTGGTAAAAGTCTCCATGACATTTGCTTCTGAAATCTTTTCCAAAGCATGGTCAAAGTATAAACATAACTGCTCATCCCTTTCCATCATGAGGCACTGATGTTGTGTTTGAGACGGATGATCAATGATGCAACCATTGCAGTTTTCAACAACAAGACGAGATATAATGGATGCTATTTCTGCAGCGTAACTTTTCAACAGTTTCTTTTCAATACGTTTCTGACGATGATGAAGAACTAATTCTTTATTGTCAATGTCGAAATGTTTAGACGAACGATACATGATTAGCTCTTTACTTCACGACTATCAGAGAATGTTTGACAGTTTCTCGTAAGTTGAAAAGGTTTTATACCACCCGTACAAGTCTGGTATCTTCAGAGTATAGTAGAAGCCATCGCGTAAACATGGGTCATTCTGCTAGCAAAAATCCAAAGATTAATAAAAATCATAACAAACAGAAAATGTTTAGAGTAGGTATAAGTGTTGGTCGCAATGATCTTAATCTCGAAGGACATTTACAGATGGGCTACAACAGTAAAACTATCAAAAACTACAAACCTGTTGAAAACGATGCTTTGACAAATGACGAACACATTAACAATATTCAAAATGTCGAACACACCATTCAAAACGTCGAAGAATAAAAGATTTCTCTCATTCTTTGCTTGGACATGGACGAGTACTTGTCTAGCGTTTATTATGATCCAAAACGTTCAGGAGGATGTGGTGGAGTGGATCGTTTGTACAATGCCGTGAAAAAAGAGGGGAAATTTGATATAAGTCGTAAGAAAATTAAAGAATGGCTGATGTCACAAGATGCATACACTTTACATAAACCTATTCGTCTCAATTTTAAAAGGAATCGTGTGATCGTGGGTGGCATCGACCAGCAATGGCAGATGGATTTAGCGGACACACAGTCCATGCAAAAGTTTAACGATGGATATCGATATCTGCTCGTTTGCATTGATGTGTTTTCAAAGTATGCTTGGGTAGTTCCTTTGAAAAATAAAACAGGTCCTTCTCTGGTTGAAGCTTTCAAAATCATTTTGTCTTCTGGACGCAAGCCTGAAAAGATCATGACTGATCAAGGAACTGAGTTTTTAAACAAACATTTTCGAGCGTTGATGAAAGAAGAAGACATAGAACTGTATAACACGTACAACGAAACGAAAGCCTCTATCGTAGAACGTTTGATTCGTACTCTGAAGACGAAGATGTGGCGATACTTTACAGCGAAGAAAACAATGAGATACATTGACATGTTGCCTGATTTAGTGTATTCTTACAATCATAGTGTTCATCGTAGTATTAAAACAAGACCAGCAGATGTTACTGTTGAAAACGAAAAGAAAGTGTGGCACACTTTGTATGATGATCACAGTGCAATAAGCAAGAAAAAATATAAGTTTAAGATTGGTGATCAAGTTAGAATTAGTAAAATCAAACGTAAATTTGAAAAAGGTTACTTGCCAAATTTCTCAAAAGAAATCTTTACCGTAAGCAAACAAGTACCTCGTGATCCTCCCGTGTATAAGTTGAAAGATTATGATGGTGAGGAACTGAAAGGAACGTTTTACGAGAAAGAGTTGCAAAAGGTTATCAAGCAAGATGACGTCTACGAAGTTGAAAAAGTTTTGAAGAAACGTGGTAGAGGCAAAAATGTACAATATCTTGTAAAATGGCTAGGGTACCCGAACAAGTTTAATTCGTGGGTACCTGCTTCTCAAATAAACAAGATTTAAACCAGCGTCTGTGTTGTGTGTCTTTTATTCATACTTTAGTAGTGACAATGAGTGGAACACATTTTTATCTTACGCTTCCTAGCAATGCATTCCTGGATGTCTTTCCCGATAACAAAACGACTAGTTATCGTGTAAAATTACCACAAACCATTGATTTGAATGGCGATTGGGAAGTTGGTTTGTATTCCATCTCTTACCCTAACTCGTGGTATACTTTAACAAGGGGATTCGACAGTCATATCTATTACGCGGACAGAAGCGGATATTTTTTGGCTACAATTGTTGATTACGGTTACTACGAAACAATGCAAGATCTTATCAAAGCCATCAATAAAGCATTGGCAAAAGATGTTAACGACAACATTAGGTTAACGTTTAATGCTCGCACTGGAAAAGTGACAGTTCAGTTGAAAAATGGATACCAACTATTTCTAAGAACAGGAAGAATGTCGATTATGCTTGGGTTTGGTGGAAAAGAATTAAAGATCACAAAAACGACCGAAAGTCCTTATGTGGCAGACTTGTTTGGGATGACGACCATCTACGTTAATTGTGATATTGTTCAACCGCAGATCGTTGGAGATACGAGCGCCCAATTACTCAGAAGCATTCCCGTTGAGGGAAAGTCTGGTGACGTCATTACTAAAACTTTCCCAAACATTCAATACGTACCTGTCCAAACCAAATCATTCGAAGACGTGGAAATTCTTTTAAGGAACGACACAGGCGATCCTGTGCCATTTGAACACGGGAAGGTGGTAACAACACTGCACTTCAGACAGCATACTTATTTTACCTAAAGATGAATAATCCATACGTACGTTACTATCTTGATCAACAGCAAGGACGTGGAATGCCTGTTTTCAGAGGCAGTCCATGGCAAGTGGGTCATGGACAAATGGGCTATGGACTCGGTGGCCTGTTTCGTAGCGTTGCAAGAGCAGTCATGCCCATGGTAAAAAGTGGAGCAAAAGCTATTGGTAAAATTGCTTTGAATGCTGGCGCTAATGTGCTAGGAGACGTTGCTTCTGGAAGAAATCTAAAAGAAGCAGTAAAAACCAGAGGGAAAGAAGCTGTAAACGTCGCAAAGGGAAAAGCCATTAATCGACTTCAAACTTATGCTCAAACAGGAAGTGGAAAACGTACAAAGCAAGCTAAAAAGAGAAAGGCATCCACTACCAGAAGCAATCAGACCAAGAAGCGAAAAACAGTTAAAAAGAGAAAGGCATCGACATCTATTACCATAAGCAGTCAGACCAAGAAGCGGAAAACAGCTCCTGACATATTCGGATAAACATGTATCTCGTACATTCCAAGTCGCAAGAATGCACAAAGACAGAACTCGATCTGTTCTCTATACCTCCAACACAAGTCAGTTTGGAAAAAGGACATTGGATAGATCATCAACCTGTTTCCAGTGTATCAGACGGTGGTCCAATCACGTTCCTGTCTCCAGGCACTGAAGATTATGTCGATTTATCAAAAACGATTCTTGTGGTGAGAGCAAAAGTGACTAAAGCAGACGGTGCAAATCTTGACGCAGACGAAAAGGTCGGAGTTGTGAACAATTTCCTACACAGTCTGTTCAAACAAGTCGACGTGTTTTTGAAAGAAAAGCAAGTGACACAAGCCACTGGAACTTACGCGTACCGTGCATATCTGGAAACCCTCCTCAATTATAATCCGTCAGCGAAAGAGTCCCAAATTACCAGTTCAATGTTTTATAAAGACACGGGAGGGAAAATGGACGTTGCCGATCCTACACTGGCAGGTGCCAACGCCAACCTTGGTCTTAAAGCAAGATATGAATTCAGCAAGACAAGTGGAACTATTGAAATGACCGGACCTATATTCAGCGACGTATTTTTCACCGAACGTCTCCTGCTAAGTTTTGTTGACTTGAAAGTTATTCTGAATCGAAGTAGTAAAGAGTTTTGTCTGATGGCGTCTGAGGACGATGTTGATTACAGAGTAAAGCTGATCGATGCCTATCTCAAGATACGTAAGGTGAAAGTTAGTCCAAGCATTTCCGTGGCTCATGAAATTGCATTGAAAAAAGGACCGGCTATCTATCCTATTCGTCGCGTGGAGTGCAAGAGTTTCATTGTTCCCGCAGGAAATCCCTCCCTGAATAAAGATAACATATTTAATGGACTTGTACCGAAATCGTTTGTCTTTGGATTGGTTGATAGCGCAGCGTTTAATGGCGCATACAAGAAGAATCCGTACAACTTTCAACATTTTAACGTGTCCTCTATTGGAATAACCGTGAATGGAGAAGATATGCCGTTTAAACCGATGCAGCTTTCCTTTGGTGCAAACCCCAGATTTGTTGAAGCATTCAGTACATTGTTTTCTGGTACGGGAAAAATGTATTACAACACAGGGAACGATATAACACGAGAAGAGTTTCCAAAAGGATATGCAGTTTATGCTTTCGATCTGACTCCAGATATGTGTGGGTCGTCACCTCATTTTAATGCCGTTCAACGAGGAAATCTAGCAGTTGACATCAAGTTCTCTGCCGCACCGGCAGCAGCTGTGAGTCTCGTCTGTTACGGGGAATTTGAAAACCTGATTCAAATTGATGCTGAGAGAAACGTCGTTTACGATTACTCTGGATAGATGAATACATTACAGATAACTCGTGCACTGGAACAAGATCCTATAACAAGCAAGAGATTTTGCGGCGTGTTTCCTAGTGATAAGCTACCTCAAACGATCGATAAATATCCGTGTGGATTTATCGCGAACACCGATCCGAGCAGTAAACCTGGAACGCATTGGGTGGCCTTTTACTTTCCATCGGAAGAGAAAGGAGAATTCTTCGACAGTTATGGACAACCACCATATTACTACAGGAATTCGTTTGGAGACTTTTTAGAGTCTTATGAATGGGAATTTAGCACTCGTAAACTGCAAAGTGCATGGTCAGATGTGTGTGGACAGTATTGCATATTTTACCTTAGCCATAGAGCACGAGGACAAAGCATGAATAAAATCGTACATTTATTCAATAACGATACTATGTTAAATGATGCGAAAGTGTCTCAGTTTGTTAAAACTCATTATAAAGTTATGTTAAAACAGCCAAATGTTGGCCTTAATCAATTTAGTAAAAAGATGTTTCAATAAAACTGTTGTAAAATCATTGTGTGTGTGTGTGTTTTGATCCCCGCAACGCATGCGTATAAAAGTACCTGTCTCACATACGAACCGCACGTACCACAGCGTCGTCACATTTACTTAAATAAAACAACAAACGAGTACACAGAAGTGAAACATTTTATTTAATAACTTGAACACAGTTGTTTAAATTAATAATTAAGCCATTGTTCTGGTTTCTCTTCATGTCTATTCAGAAGGGTTTGGAAATACGGGCTTGCACGTCGTGGGCTACGAACATCTTTTTCATCCCTTGATAAGGAGCTCCTCTGGGTCTCCCTCCATCGTTCCTCATTTCTTACAAGATCTCGTGGCATGTTAATCTTTGATAAAACACGAAAAAATTCTTTTGAGCCC
Source organism: Trachythela sp. YZ-2020 (assembly GCA_016169945.1). Lineage (NCBI taxonomy): Eukaryota > Metazoa > Cnidaria > Anthozoa > Malacalcyonacea > Clavulariidae > Trachythela > Trachythela sp. YZ-2020. The sequence continues at coordinate 271,592 of JADLSH010000070.1, read as the reverse complement.
GTAGGATTGAAATTTTTTCTTGCTCTTATGGCATCGCTGACCAAATCAGATATGTTTGAATCTGAAATTTCTTTACCGTCCAGACTGACTTGTCCAGACTCGTCCCAAGAAATAACGTCAGGTCTTGCTTTCAAACGGTTTAAAAGCGCCGTTGCTCGTGGGCGCATTGTTTTAGGTATATGGTCGACAATGGTCGCATCAGGCAACTGTGCCTTTTCTTTGGGTTCTTTATTTTCGGCATTAGGTGCTATCCGAACGGTTGGTATTTGACTATCTTTTTGACGCCTTAAGTCTAGATAACGTTCCATGTTCGCATAGTACAGTTTTTGCTTTTCAGCATCATCCATATCCGTACGTTGGAGAATATTCGACATTTCCGTATCTTTATGCATCATGTTGGCCAAAATCGGCGAAGTTTCAAGTCTTTGTCTTTGTTCATATCTATGCACCGCATCCTCCGGGACCAAAACCATGCGTCTTGCGTGCTTCATTTTACCAACAAACTTCCAAGTACACTTAGAACCGGTGGCAAGAGAGCTGTCAATAAATTTCCACCTTTTTGATTTAGGTACAGCTTCTTCCGTTTTTGTGACACTTTTTTATTTGCTAACGCACGGAGATGTGTCTTGTAGCGCACCAAACGTCGCTTTTGACGAGGTGTTAGTGGGATAACGCCTTTAAGTAAATTCAATGAACACTCACAAATAGCCGTAATGACATCCGCGGGACAATGTTCAATAAGCAGTTTCCGCAATTTAGGTTTACATTTCGTCATAACCTGAAGATATGGAAGACTTCCTTTCATACGCTTTGACATGATGGAAATGACGGTTTTAGGTGACACACACAGTTTAAGTACGCTTCACGTAGACAATTTGTCTTTCCCCGGGCAGAATGTTGGTTCTCAAGCGCATGTTTTCTGGTGTCAGCTGATGACAGTCAATCATTAAATATCCATATGGTTTACTTGTAGCATCGTTAAATGATTCCAAAAGGTAGTTGGTGTGTTTAGGAAACATTTGTTTGGCAAGTGTTGAAATACCAAGCGAGTCGCGCGGGTTTCGGAATATCAACATGTAATGGGAATTCAGACTGATCGTTCGTGACAATTTACCGGGTGGAAATAGGTTTTGCGTAAGGTACAACACAGATATGCCTCGATGATGGGAACCGCGAGTAAATAGATCCGACATGCGTTGATCATTAGAGCATTGAGACATCAAATCATCCAGTATGACTAGAGAGTTTTCACACCCATCGGTCATATCGTATAAATCGCTCGGAAAACCTTCCATCAATTCAACGTTTGGTAGGGTTCTCGATAAATCATCAAATTCTTTTTGATATTCTCCATAACAATATATCACTTTGGCTGGAACAGGATAAAACAATTCATCCATATGATGTAGCATAGAACGAACCAAATACGATTTCCCACTCTGGCTTTGTCCACAAATATAAAAATTTGCAGGTGTTTTAAATCTCACATCCATCGTGTCCACAAGCAAACAACATAATAAGTTTATTTCACATGTCTCTGTACTTTATAGCGAAAATATGCGTTTGACGAAAGAAATCATTTTGCGGAAAAAACTTTCTTCGGTCTTGAACTTTGTGAAATCAATGGTTTTTAAAACTGATGCAACTAGTCGTACAGCTCTACGCGTAACGTGTTCGGAGCAAGAGTCATTCATCACATAAACCATTGTTAGGTAAGCTATATGGCACGACCAAAATTGATAACATTCGTTTCGTGAAAAAGCGTAGTTAGATCACAGGAATAAACACGCGTTGCCATTTGTTCATACATTGTTTTGTGATGTTCAAGACAAATATTTATATGATGCGATAACGTTTTCATGTCAATGTCAACGTTATTTTTCTGAAGCTCATCCAAAATCACTTCCATACTGCACAGTCAAAGACAGAATGAATACAGAAAGTAAACAACGTGTTTATTTATAACCATAAAATACAAATAGATGTAAATCTAGACAGAATAATGTTCTGAAGTTAATTAATGTTCTAATTAATGTTCATGTTCTGAAAACTACGTGTTAAATCATCAAAGCAATTTTTAAAATAGTTCTCTTCTTCTCGGCCTTGTACTGGTCCAGGCATAGTGAAGTTTACAGGCTGCAGCAAAACTTCTTCTTCGGGAGCCCATTCAAAATATCGACATGAGTTTTCCTTGTCGTTAGGACAACAGAAAAACATACGATCCTTGTTGACACCGCAATATTTACCGATCTGTTTTATACTCCACGCACAGTGCGCACGCCATGTTGTTATTCCTTTTTTAGTGATGATAAACCTTATGTACAGCGGTTCATGCTTACGTGATGTATGGTGAAACGAAATCACGTGCGGTATCACGTGCGATCTTCACCTTGACTTTGGTCAGTGACCTTGATCATAAAAGAGCGCGAATTTTTGTTCACACAAGCAAGCAGGTCAAAATGGATTTGAAAAAGGCATCCAACCGGCAGAAAAGATTTAGAGAAAGAAGGAAAAAAGAGCTTGCGGAGTTGAGGGCCTTCTATACATTTGTGTCCGAGCACCACAAAGACGTAGTTGCTGAATTCAAAGCCAGTCAAGTCAGTCAAGACACAGTCCCTCGGACAGTGCCCGAACCTTTCCATAAAAACACACCACCATCACAGTATAGCCATCTCCAAGTTGTCTCCACCTCCCAAACCACATCTCCAGCTACGTTTCAAACCCTACCTCCTGCTGAACCCTCACTACTGGAAACGCTGTACACTGACTTAGATCTACAAGACATCTCTATAGATTTGGGTCGAGAGGACACACCTACGGCTACAGACTCGCTAACATGGTTAGACGATTATTTGGGCATTTCACTCTAGTAACACTCACACTTTATTATTCACACACATTTAAAAATGTTTATTTAACATACATTTTTCGCATGCTATATGCGCACAACTTGTCAATGACAATATCTTTTCGTTGTATATAAAAGTTTCTGTACATAAATTGTTGTGCATAAATATTCTTTTAATAAATGTTTTATTTCTGAAAAGAGCTTCCTTTATCAGTCTACTATGTGTGTTATTAATGTTTTATCTCTGAAAAGAGCCTCCTTTATCTGTTTACTATATGTGTCATTAATCTATGCCTTTCAATCACTGGCGTAATCATAGCAATAACATTTTGTTCTTAAAAACAGTATTCTGTTCTAAAATGTCAGAACATATAAAAAAGATACTGTTTTTCAATGGGCAATATTCTTGTTATGAACGCGTATGTGTGCATTTATGTTCTGTTAGACGATGGGCTTAAGAAAATCGTTTGTGACAGATATCACATTCATAAGGTCTTTCTCCAGTGTGCGTGCCCTCTTGCGCGCGACACCTACCCCCATAAATACCGACACCTATGGTAATGTATCACTAACTACACGATGGAATCTATCGGAGTTCTGCCGGAACCGAACTACGCACTCTCATCAGAAATACTATCTCTGTTTGGAATACTTTCCACAGTTCGAGAGTGGGAGGAAGAAGAACGAGGGCAAGATAACACCGAGAAAGAGGTCTGTCACTTTTGTTTCGAAATTGTCAAGGATAACGAACTCTTCACTACAAAAACATCATGCTGTGGGCACCTCGTTCACTGTGACTGTTTTAAGACATGGGCGAGGACATCGGCTTAAATTGTTGTGTGTAATTTAAATAAAATCAAAACACAAAACTCTCTGCTGTTATTTATTTCTCGACAACAAACATTCCGTACAGCGTCGTGCGAAACTTTTTCACACCTCTTACTAGGGTTGCGTCACCTAGGGTTACGTTACCTAATGTTATTATCTACATCCCCTTTTAAACAAACCTAAACGTTACGCAACGCTTTATGTTACGCAACGCTATTAATATTTAAACGTTACGCAACGCTTTATGTTACGCAACGCTATTAATATTTAAACGTTACGCAACGCTTTATGTTACGCAACGCTTTATGTTACGTCATCTCATACTTCCAGGCGTATGAATACTAATTACTTCCGGCGGTATATAGGGGGGATAAGCTACTGAGAGTGACTGGAAGATTTCTTTATTATGAAGATTTTTCCCCTTTTTTCGCGACTTGTAAGTATCAACCAACATTCTGGCAGCTTCGCCCCCCTAATGACAAGAAAATGTCAGTTTATCAATTACTTTATTTTTCAAACATGTATTTGTAGACATTAATTAACAGGTTTGTTTTATTCGTATGTGCCATAGAATGAATAATTATAAACAATTATTGGATGAGCTGAGCAGGACAGTATCCATAATTATTCAGACCGAGATTAGTGTTATCTGCCGAATGGATACCCCGTGTAAGTCGAATCCAATAATTGTTTTATTATTCATTATTCTTTTATTATTTGTTTACTGCCAAACTCAAAATTTTCCCGCTTGTTTGTAATTCCATGCAAAATACCGCTGGAATATCTCTGGCTATGTCCAATAACCTCTATATACAGATATCTTTTTCCACTGAAAAATAGTGCGGGCACCTGCAAGTACCTAGAATTATACGTAGGCTTTTAGCCAATGAGAAAACGAGAACGGAGTACAATGAATAATAAAAACAATTATCGAACTCCGGTTATGCATAATATCCATGCAGAATAATTCAGACCTCGGCCAATGTTATCCGCCATAGCCTTCGGAGTAACATTGACCTCGGTCTTAATCATTCCAGACATTCTGCGCATTCAACTATTATTAGATGAGGCTGAGCAACAATGATAATATTTACCTCGTCTCTTGTTGAACATAATTATCCTGGTAAGGCAGGTTTCTGCAAGTTCTCTCCAGTTTTCTTTCGTAGGATCATTTGTCACATCTGTTGTGAGAACCGATATTCTTTCGACAAGGAACTTTCGCACCACTAGAAGGTCATCTGTCAGCGGTAAAACGTCGGATTTGTTGTGCTGTTTGAGAGCCAAGTTGTCTTTAGCAGGCTTTGATACTTTGCTGTACCATTCGGCCTTGTATAATTGGAGGAAAGCGTCAATCTCATCTTTTTTTTTCATGTTCATTTCTCTCAGTGCTTGGCATCGTATGACCACTGCGGCCCTTTGCAGTTCGTAGCCGCAATTGGCTGCAGTTGATGGAGACTTAAACTCTCTTTTCGAAGAGGAACCGTCATTTTCTTCATAACCAGCCATATTTCTGACACAGCTGATGAGACAATCAAAATGTGCTGGTTTTAGTAGCCCTTCAAGCGTGATCTGCCCATTGCCAGTTATTTTTCTCCCCTCCTGGACCACCCTACCCAGAAGTCTCATCTTCTGCGATACCTCCATCGCTTTCTCGGTGCATCTATTTTGCAAAAGGTCGGTTCCAACTTTAAGGATCGTTTGGTCGCTTTGGACCAGGATGCTTATGGAATCATACGACATTTTAGAAATTACTTTCTCTGAAAGCAATTTGCTGCATCCTGTAGGAAACTGACCAGCTGCCAACATAAATCGGCCCTCGTATTTCATACGCTTCGAAGCAGTGTTCATCTCCTCCACCATAAATGGGCATTTCGGCGCATGCCTCCACAGTTCGTCGCTTAAGAAGAACCCATGACAAAATTTACATGGTAAATAATCCTTCGGACTCACTTCGTTGTTTGGAGGAGGTCTTCTCACAACTTTCAGTTCACCTTCACTCACTTCCAGAATCTTCATATTATGATTGAAGTTCCCCATCCGGCACAACTTCTCGAACTGTTTGATTCTTTTTGGGTCCCTTGGCTCGTAACCAAGGGCTAGTTTGACTTCTTCTTCTTCGCCATGCACTTGCTCGAGATGCCGAGCAATTTTTGCGTACTCTTTTTGGCAAAAGAAGCAGCTGTGTTTTTTATCGTACGTTCTTGCTCCTTCTGCCGCCGGGATGATGTAAACTAATAAAAAATACTACAATAAGTTAAAACATTCTTTGCAAACGAAATATTTCCAAAAGTTAAGATTGGATAGATACAATACACAAAATCTTTAAAATAATGGGTTTTTTTCAAGTAAAGCCAAATTAAAATCATAACCTAAAAGGAATGGTATAAGCAACCGATATTGAACATAGAAAATTAGACGTAAGGTTTATAGATTTAAAATTCGAAAGGCTGTTTATATATCCTATTTAGCATAATCTGAATTTTTAAGCCACGACTGGTAATGGCAAGTAGACTTTTAAAAATAACGTATTTGAGAAAAAATACTTTATAGTTTTTAAAATCTCAATACCAATATTCATTGGAAAATTCGTAACGTTAGGAAATACTTAATTTATATTGTATTGTATTACACTAAATTGGCTGAGGAGTTACTATGCTCTTAGTTATAGATAAATACCGAGAGCGAGGGCTACATGTAATATATCAAATCTGGCAATGATGGCTTTACCGTATATCCAGTCCGCGCAATTATTTCATTCCGAGGCAAAGCTGAGGGGTAAAGTCCGAATTGCCGGATTTGATATGACATCTCAAATTCACAAATAATCAGTATTTTGAGAGAAATTTGTGTTTAAAGTTGACGAAATTATATGCTAATTAAGATCACATATCCAGTTGCCGTCACACTAGTGATTCCTTTGTCGAGGAGGCGAAACGTCCGAGGGCTTTATATTCACATAGAGCCCGACGTTAGAGGTATTTATCTGACTTATTTCATTATTGAAGAGGTTTTCCAACACACATTTGTTGGTTTTGCCTATTTTTGATGATGATTTTTCCGACCTAACTAGTATTCATGATCTCTTAGTGCTATAAAGCCCGCTGTATAGATAAAAGAAAACCGACTCAATAATGAAATAATTAAAGAAAGGTAATTACGGAATTACGGTCAGAAAAAGACTTCATGTACCTTTTGATTGAGTGGCTGATTCCCTCATTTTCCCATCATTTTGTACACTCGTACTTGTTTTAAATGCGGTACAATTATCTGCAAATTAAAATGGAATTCTACATGTTATATTGAATTCATAATCATTTGTGGTATTTTTACCTTAAACGTGCCTTTAGTATTGTTTTGAGAATTAAAGTTTTGATGTTTGATTGTTGGCAGTAACTGGCTGGAAGCTGGGGTAATCGAGTAGAGGCAACGTTTTGATTTTAATGATTTTTTTAATATAAACTAATGAACCTTAAGAACTTATAGAATGGAAAACATCACTTAAAACATATTGAACAAACATGATGCCAATTAATAGTATAATTCCTAAGTGCATAGAAGAGTTAACAATTTCACTCTTGCATGTTACTCACTGTTGTAAAAGTCTGTTTCACCTATATTCTCTTGAATTGGTTATTGTAAATCACCTGCTAATTTACCTGTATGTTTTTTCCTTGTTTGATGGATATCAATATCATCGTCTTCAGACGATAATTCCGAGTCGTCAGAGCTATCTGGGGGTTTGTACTCGTCCTCTGAAGACAAATCGTCCTCCTAAAAGAACAAGAATTATTTCAGACACTTTGTACGTCGTATTTCTTCTATCAAAACAAATCTACCAAGAGAATGAACAATTGCAAACTATTATAAACGTTTGTGGACTGTTCCATTCAATATTTAAGAATGATTTTAAGAGAAATATTGCATTTTGTAACATGACTTGCGGATGGAAAATACTTCAGTTGCGTTCTATGTAAATGATGAAAGTGATTCACTATTGTAGATATACTTTTCTTGTATTTTATCCTATAGTAATTTTGCTATATCTTATACATCATTGATTTTATTTATATCAATGATTCAGACCCTTATGTACGAGCTTTCCTCCACATATCCTTAATTTTAATTGCTTTCTCCAATTAGACGATTTATAAGCAAGTTGACTTAGTCTTAGGCGAAGAAAAGGAATATTATATCATGTACAATGCTGGATAACGTCACAGAGTAATCACATACAGAGGCGTCTCTTCATGTCGGCCCTTTGATGTCGGCGTAAGGGCTTTTTCGGCAAAATGCGCCATGTTCTTAGCCAGTCCAGTAAAGAGAGGCCGTCAGCATACGTAAACTGCGCATGTGCAGGTACTGGCTAAGAACATGGCGGCCAGTAAAAAACACCTTACGGTTTTTCCGCGAAGAGACACCTCTGTATGTGATTACTCTGTGATAACGTGTCATGAAATTTTAATTATTTCAGTTTTCTTTGTTCTTTGCAGCTTAGAAATGTATATTGTGAAGGAATCTATAAAAGCGAGAGTACCCATTAAGAGCAACAAATTTTAGGGATTTTCATACCTTGGACACAAATCTGGTGCCATTTGTAATAGGTACTGAACAATTACATATTCTAGGCAGTTTATCATAGCGAAAAAATCATCACTCGCATGATGGATCGAATTCATCATCCGTGAATGAAAATATAGGCCAATATAATTAAATATTTTCTTTTCCAGCCATTGCGAACAGCGACGCAATGCGTTTTTAGCACTTTGAAATTAACTTTTGGAAGTTACTTTTGTATGATTCCTCTAATGATAAGAACTTAAAGTACCATACCTCAACACATTCTTCCATGTTAGACTATTTTTCCTTATTATTAGGCGGTAAGTTAAAAATTGCTTTTTAATAATTGCTACATTTAACATGCAGAACAGTCGAGAGTTTGGCTTAAAAGGGCAATCCTCTATCTACAGTTAAAACGTTCGTATTTTTATATAGACAGCGCAACTTACCTCATATTCTTTTTCTCGTTCATTGTCTATCAAAATAAACCAGTAAATAGATTAACTAATGTAACAAGTCGATTTCCAGGAAGACATAATATCGCCCTTATACTACAATGTGATATTTGGGAATCTTAAAATCATTAATGATTAAATAAAAAATGATTAAGTGATATTAATAAGAAGTAACACTTGTTAGCATGCCAGAAAGAGAAAACATTTTTAAAACTTGGATTCTCAACATATTTTGTTCTTCATATGCTTGATCTATTTCCTACTAAACGTGGGTAACATTTTCTCGAGAAGTGGCAACGAAAAGAAACAAATTTGCGTTTAAATAAAGAATATAAACCTTAAATTAGTACAACACTGGTTGAAAGCAATACCTGTACCTTTTGACTTAGTGACTGTTTCACTTTCAATTACGTTATTTCTTTTGTTTTTTCCCCTGTATTTTCTTCTTTCTCGAGACTTGTCATCTGCAAAAAAACATACGCACCCTATATATCATATTGTATTAATAAATAAAAGTAATCATAACTTGTGTATAAAGCACACATTTTGAAGCATTTCTCCTTGAAGGACAAAAAGGTTAGATATTGGCGACCAGTAACAAATGGTTAACAAGCTAACCCGCCTCGTTGAGGCCGATTTTCTCAATTTATCGGCCGATTAATTATGTTGTGAAATGTGTGCAATTTTCCTTTATTAGTAGTATTCGAACTGCCGATGGGAAAATTGTCAACAGTTGAAGCCTAAAATTTAGATGAATTAGACTTTGTCATTATTTATTTAGAACTTTTTAAAGGTACACATTATAAGTAAATTACAATTAGCGAGAATTTTTTTGTCGGGTATGTAAAACACGATCTATTTACGGCAAACAGTTGATAGACGAAAGCCTAAAGCAACTCATAACGAGCCACAATATATATATAGCATAAGATCCAACTATTCAAAGAATGAAATACCTCCATATTATCTGGTGTATCATTTTTCCCATCCGGTGGTCGTTCCACTACATGGATTTCAACTGCATTCAGTGTGTTTTCAGGCTGTAAGGTAGAACGTAACCGCATATGTGTTTTCAGGCTTTAAGATAAATTTGATTACTCTTACTCTAAATTTGATTATTAATTCTGTTCCTCACAATTTACAAAGTCGAATAAATTATGAAAGTAATGAAATGGCCTCTTTGAAAGGATAGATTCGGAACCAAAAGATACCCTGGGCTCGATTTGACGTCAGTTACAAGTTGCAACGCAATGATTTGTCTTAATACTGGCTTAATATGATCTTCCATATCAAGTTCTCCTTTTTCATTTTTATTGCTAGGTTGTAAGGTAAAGTTAGTAGATTGCTTTTTGATAATTGAAAAAATTTAGCATGAAGAATTAAGTAGAACCCGTCCGAATCTGTCAGGGATATGGCATATTTTCTCCCTGTTTTAGAAGTTATATAAATGCTGCTTCTGGTCATATATATAGATCGTTTATTTTTAAATTATTGTAGAAATGGCCTTTCGATCAAGGGGATGTGCGTATGTGAGAAAGCGAGCACATATACCGCAGTTATGTACGGAAACAAAATATACAATATTACACTATAAATGCCCGAATATAACCCCATATTTACTAGGGTTACTGCATAGGGTGACACTTCTTTGCTAGTTTTTCAACTTGCCAAGCATTCCTTGTCTTGTTCGTTAATCTCTGTCAAAATACACAAAAAATGAATCAGTGTGATATATACAACAGGCTTGCGTTGCTGCCAATATTCGCCCAGTAAGACCTAATATGGGAAGGTGTTCCTGACCATTGGAAGAATAAAACTTATCTAACCATTAGGCAGAGCGGTTAACCATGTAGGCCGTAGGATGAGCATCCAAAAGATGCAATTCCGTTGCACCCCTCGTGGAACTACGTAATTTTCACATGAATCAATAGATAAAAACTTACTTTATCAGAATCCGTTGCTCCCCAAGCGAAACAGGTGCACAATTGGGAAAAAAATCCCTCCAAAGTTTGCTATTTTCGCGCTTCGAAATATTCGAACCGCCATTGTTTTGGTAGCAAATACGCATGCGCTTGTCAGCCAAACTCGCACTGCGCACGCGCAGACAGAAAAATGGATTTTCCCTGTGGGTTTTCCCCGATTTCCCCCGTATAAACAACAAAATAAAATCACGGAATAGAGATCAAACCTTGTAATATTGACGAATAAAACACACACATTAAATATTGTTTAAAACACATTGTACATTTTGCTTGGCCATATGCTAAATCACTTCAATTCATTGGCTGTTGTTTCAAAATACCGTTTTAACGTTTAATTCTACTTATCAACATCCTAATTCAATACAAATTTGTGTGAGGTAAAAAACCCACCTGTATCAAATAGGACGGAGAATATATTATACATACAATTCACACGATCAAGGAACAAATTAAATATTTTACTAAACTAAAGTCTTGGCCAAACGTAAGAAACATTGTCGCGGAAATATTTGTGATTTTCAATGTTTGCTCAAATGTTTCCCTGTCTCCCACATCTGGAAACATTGGCTTTTATTGCAGAAACAAAATTTGCTTCCCAGAAAGCAAAAATATTTCCTACCGAATTCAGAAACATTTGATGAAACACCCTTTCTCCGTTTGCCGACGCTGGTAGGACAATATGACAAACTGAAACATTGGTAAGACAAATAATATGACAAATATCTTTGCGCAACAATGTTTCCCAGTTGGTCCCGGGGTTTAAGGGATATTTATATAAACTCCTAGGAAAACCTCTAATTGAAAGAAACATGTCCCAGGCTGGTACTCGAAATTCATCATAAAAAAAAGATCAATTTGGAGGAAATATAAAATCATAAGTGTTTTCATCCTTGAGCCCAGATTTTCATCAATGCAATAAAATCCCACTTATTGGATCCTGGCCAAGGGCCTACGCTCAAAACGAGATTGCATGTATTCTACAATAAGCTGTCCTGGCTTTTGTCTGGTAAAGTTCTACTTCTCGTATTTGAACTATTACATATATTATATTGTGACATAAGTTGGTATTTAGCCACTATCTAGAATAGCAAGGAACGATTTAGAATTTCCCTGCATCCACATTCTCAGTGTCCTTAGCAATGATAACAAATTTCTCCAGCAAATCTTTCATATACTTTATTTGCTTATTTCCGATGACCTCCGTCTCGATTACTTTCTTATGCATCAGTCAAATCCAAGCGTGCCCATCCCCCCCGGGAATTTAACAAATTATGTAAAAATGGTGCTAATGCCCCCCAGTGGGGTCACAAACAAGTGAAAATGCCCCATGGTGGGGCCACAAGTCAGTGGCAAATTCCCCACCCCGGGGAACCTTATTCCACTTTTGAAAGCAGATATTATTACAAAATATAAGCATGTTAATGTTGGTACAAGGCAAAACAACTACATATCAAATATTAATAATTTTTTACACATGTACTGTATGTTAAAAAGCTATATCAAATTGGCATTGTGTCCGTATGAACAAACCATGCTTCGTTACAAACCATACTGGCACCACAAAGCCGAAGTCTTTCTATTTGGCCAAATGGTTTTATTAGGTTCAAAATAGAAAATATTCTAATGCCCTACCCCCGGGCTAACATTAGCTTTCAAATCCCCCACCCCAGGGAGGAGCCAAAGTGTCAAATGCCCCACGGTGGCCCGGGGGGGATAGGCACCCTTGGATTTGACTGATGCATTACAGAAGACATAAGACTTCTCGTACACTGATGTAGATCTTTCAGTCTCCGATTGCTTCTTCGTCTCTCTGGTGAGAAATTTTGTATAATTGCAGTAGCAAACTTTGTGATAGCGCAGTCTTTCCCCTGAATTTGCACAAGTATCCGTTCATCATTCTTTCTCTCGGCAGCTGTACGTAGAAGGCCAGCATCAATTGTTTCTGTCAACATGAGTGGGGTTCTTCTTCTCTTCTTAGTTACCTGGTGTAAAACAAAATTATTAAACTAAATATCTGCTAATAACAAGGTTGGATGTTTGTAGCATTAGAAACTACTTTACTCTAAATAAACTTAATTGATCACAATTCAAGATATTTTAAAACCAAACCCGAGAATGTTGTGTACATTGCGCTAGTATATACCTGTCAAAATGACCATACCTTGTCTAGTGAGAATCAGGAGGCGTCTCTTCCACAAATAATACATATCTCTGGGAGTACATGCTCGTTTCTTTTAGGCAGGGTCTTATTAGGTTCTACGACTGATTGACGTGTAATTTTTCGCCTTGCTTCTATTGGCTATTTGGCTTCACTTCCACATGTGGTTCTTCGGTAGAAGTTACAGTTTTAGAGCTAGTTCCTTCTCCTTTTTCTTCTTTTCTCTGTTGTCTACGGATCTTCTCTTCATCACAAAATCTCTTCGAGCATTTCATGATTGTACCATTCTATGAATTGACAGATCCGTCATCGATGTTCTCGTACGATTTCTTAGCTATTTCAGCTTGTTGACATTTAAGTTTGGCCTATTTAGACCTACACTCAAGAAATCTCTTAAGCCTTTGGCGTGTAACTTTGCAAAGTTGCTCCGTAACGCCATAAAAATGCATAAAACATGAGGATATTCGAGTTTTATAAATATCTTCAGCCATGATTGTTTTGCATAACTAAGCGTGTTTCCACTTCGAAGCATGTGCGTGTTTGTGCGCGTGCGCAGTGCGAGTTTTGCTGACTGCGCATGCGTATTTGCTACCAAAACAATGGCGGTTCGAATATTTCGAAGCGCGAAAATAGCAAACTTTGGAGGGATTTTTTTCCCAATTGTGCACCTGTTTTGCTTGGGGAGCAACGGATTCTGATAAAGTAAGTTTTTATCTATTGATTCATGTGAAAATTATGTAGTTCCACGAGGGGTGCAACGGAATCCGTTTTCTAAGCATCTTTTGGATGCTCATCCTACGGCCTAATGTGAATCATTTCCATTTATATATTCATTTGAAAATCAACGATGTTTCTAGCAATCCAATTGGTCAAAAATAGACCGCTTCAGACTATCTATAATATCCTCACAACTTGCTTACCTTCCTTTTTAGAGAATGTTACGTTAGCGATTAATTATGTTGTGAAATGTGTGCAATTTTACCTTTATTAGTAGTATCCGAACTGCCGATGGGAAAATTGTCAACAGTTGAAGCCTAAAATTTCGATGAATTAGAATTTGTCATTATTTATTTAGAACGTTTTTAAAGTACACATTATAAGTAAATTACAATTAGCGAGAATTTTTTTCTCGTGCATGTAAAACACGATCTATTTACGGCAAACAGTTGATAGGCGAACGCCTAACGCAACTCATAAGGAGCCACAATATATATATAGCATGAGATCTAACTATTCAAAGAATAAAATACCTCCATATTATCTGGTGTATCATTTTGCCCATCCGGTGGTGGCTCCACTACATGGATTTCAACTGCATTCAGTGTGTTTTCAGGCTGTAAGGTAGAACGTAACCGCATGTGTTTTCAGGCTTTAAGATAAATTTGATTACTCTTACTCTAAATTTGATTATTAATTCTGTTCCTCACAATTTACAAAGTCGAATAAATTATGAAAGTAATGAAATGACCTCTTTGAAAGGATAGATTCGGAACAAAAAGATACCCTGGGCTCGATTTGACGTCGGTTACAAGTTGCAACGCAATGATTTGTCTTAATACCGGCTTAATATTATCTTCCATATCAAGTTCTCCTTTTTCATTTTTATTGTTAGGTTGTAAGGTAAAGTTAGTAGATTGCTTTTTGATAATTGAAAACAATTAGCATGAAGAATTAAGTAGAACCCATCCGAATCTGTCAGGGTTATGGCATATTTTCTCCCTGTTTTAGAAGTTATATAAATGCTGCTTCTGGTCATATATATAGATCGTTTATTTTTAAATTATTGTAGAAATGGCCTTTCGATCAAGGGGATGTTGCGTATGTGAGAAAGCGAGCACATATACCGCAGTTATGTACGGAAACAAAATATACAATATTACACTATAAATGCTCGAATATAACCCCATATTTACTAGGGTTACTGCATAGAGTGAGATAGCATGACACTTCTTTGCTAGTTTTTCAACTTACCAAGCGTTCCTTGTCTTGTTCGTTAATCTCTGTCAAAATACACAAAAAATGAATTAGTGTGATATATACAACAGACTTGCGTTGCGGCCAATATTTGCCCAGTAAGACCTAATATGGGAAGGTGTTCTGACCATTGGAAGAATAAAACTTATCTAACCATTAGGCAGAGCGGTTAACCGTGTGAATCATTTCCATTTTTTATATTAAAGCCAATTTATAGATCACAATGTATAAATTTAAGTTAATGAGACAACACATTAACTTGAGGTTTGTTTTACTATACAACAAGTGGGAAAAGCCTGTCAACACCCACTAAATTCACAAGAAAATATCTCTGATCAAAGTTCAAAGTATGTCCGGACACGTGCAATACGAATGCAATTTGCTCAGCCAATCGAATGACTCTATTGCCAATCATATTTCAATGACCATAGGTAAAGCGCGCTATATAACGTCAAGCGTGTCACTTGTTGAATGTTTCAACTGAATAAACACGAAATTCTGCAAGAATAAAAATTTCCACCCACCCACCCTTCTATTTTACATGTTGGAGGAACTAATCTAATGGACGATATATTTATCTATCTCATTATATAGTTATTTTCATGCAGGGTAATCCAAGAGGAACAAACGACCAATTCTATCGTATCGCTGGAAATGTTCTTGCTGTATCGTTATGCTGGATGTGGTCTTGCTTTAGTTATGCTGGATAATTAATCCAAGAGGAAAACACAAACAATTTTATTGCTGTGAATGATCATGTTGTATATATCTAAACTTGTTGATGTTGAATAAAGTTTTGGTTCGGGGTTGAAGTGTTCCAAATGGTCAACTTCATTGCCCATAGACTCAGATTATTTCATGGAAATATAATCAGTCGAATCGTAAGGACTGGCCAAGATGATTATCACCCATTGGTTCAGGTAATGTCGGAGAGGGTCGCAACCTTGATGACAGGGCTCTATCGGGGTTTTTACCCCTAGGGCATTTAGTCTCTCTTAGCGGGTCTCATGTATACCCCCGCGGGATGAAAACATAAGGCTAGAATGAGTCTTTGGGTTGACCAGAGTATAAATATTGGTTCACTTCAGTCTTCACCCCGAACCCGTTCTCCCACAAATTTGGCGTGTGTTTAATTTAATTACTGGTGAATTTTAGTATATAATGTGCTTGGATCATTAATTTGAAAATCAACGGTGTTTCTAGCAATCCAATTGGTCAAAAATAGACCGCTTCAGACTATCTATAATATCCTCACAATTTGCTTACCTTCCTCTTCAAAATTGTACTGAATTTTGTCCTCAGGCCAAGCACTAAAACTCCCTTCCTCAATTCGGCTGCTGTGTGTCGGATATTTTTTCCAACAGTTCAGGTTTTCTTGGAAGAGAGAGATAATGTGAACTGCCTTCCATCCCTTAGTTAGTGGGTAGCCGTGTACCTGATTAAATTCAGGCATTACCGTTCCCACACCAACTATGTTGCTACCTTTCATCAAGCGGACTAGAAAAATATAAAACTTTAACGTGTAATTTATAAAGTTATTATTACTTATAGTTTGAACAATCTAATTAATGCTCTATAACAAAATAATCTACAGTGTATTAATCTTTTTAGGGAATGTTACGTTAGCGATTAATTATGTTGTGAAATGTGCAATTTTACCTTTATTAGTAGTATTCGAACTGCCGATGGGAAAATTGTGAACAGTTGAAGCATAAAATTTACATGAATTAGGCTTTGTCATTATTTATTTAGAACGTTTTTAAAGTACACATTATAAGCACTGATCTAATAATAGACTGGATATAGCTTCTATACCTATGAAAAATGAAGCCAAAATCAATCGGCGCAAATTTACTTCCGGTTACCACTTTGCAGCGAAAACAATATGGAGTTGTATGGGGAAATGAGTCGGCGAGGCTGGTTTTTCACAATTTTGAGGCATTTCC
Organism: Trachythela sp. YZ-2020; assembly: GCA_016169945.1. Classification (NCBI taxonomy): domain Eukaryota; kingdom Metazoa; phylum Cnidaria; class Anthozoa; order Malacalcyonacea; family Clavulariidae; genus Trachythela; species Trachythela sp. YZ-2020. The sequence continues at coordinate 254,844 of JADLSH010000070.1, read as the reverse complement.
AAGCGCTGGACTAAACCGTTCGTCTTGTAATGAAAAGAACAGGATATTTTCTTACTTTTGGAGAGATACTTTTCTAGATTTCGGTAAAAAATCACCGCTAAAGGCGTTTGACAAGTTGCATACGCGAAGTCCATTTTCGGCCAAAACTCTGCCAAGTGGTCTTTCATGCTGGCATTTTCGCTAAACAAATACTCTGGCTGGATAGAAACTCAAGTCAAATGGTTTAAACGAAAGGTAAGCAATGTATAATAAGCGTTTGTCTTTCTCAATCAAGCGAAAAAGTATAGAATATCGGTGTTGCTCTCGGGTTATGTTGTGCTATGCCTATATGAACATTTATAGGAACAATAGCTTTATATCTATATTGGCTAATTGCATTTTGTTTCTCAGATTGGAGTTATGGTTTTTGTTCTTGACCGAAAAATACATTTAAATAATATATAAATGGATTCGTTTCTAAAACAAGCTCTGTATCATTCATATTATAAACTGCTTCAAGTGTTTTTATGCAGAAAACTTGCAATCCAGTAGAGTCTGAGAGTAGTATGGAGCACAAGTATACACCATATTAAAATTGTGTATGCCAAGTTTGACTAGTTGTCAATTCTCACATTTGAAATCTTTATTATACAGAGACTAAAACATTGAAAATAGAAAACATTAAGACATGTCATCCTGATCCACTGGTGCTGACCGCTGTGATGGCAGAGAGGTCCTGTATTATAGACAGTGACTTGTTGAAGTGACTGTATCATTGAATAATAAATTCTCTGTTCCTTTTCCAAAGTAGATGAACATTTTCTAATCATATGAACATGAATAGCTATGTGACTCACATTTTTAATAGTGCTGTATAAAAATTAGTTGTTTTAACATAGTACATGGATAAACTGTATGGATAAACTGATTATTATCTTTTTACTGTACCATGCCAATGGTCTTCCCTCACCAGATTAAGACCCCTAGTAAATTCTGGTGAGCTGCTCTCCTCTCTTGTAATATTCCATAGTCTAACATTTTCAGGGTTTCTTGTAGAAGGGAGAGAAGGCCATGGGTGGGGTTGGCAAAATGTTGACCTTTTCCATAAAGTATACATTACATGTATGCAAATTAAGTGTGGAAATATATCACTTTCCCATATACATAAGAGTACCATAGACTGCAACTGGTTGCATTGTGTGTTCTGTTGGTTGTTCTCATGCATTTCCTTGTTGGTAACAAATACTGGTCATTAAATATTGGTGCTTGGCAATTTGGCTTCTTTGAGGTCATTTTAAAACCACCAAGATGGTTGACATGCTACTTCATGTTTCATAAAAAATGCACAGAGTTCTACTAATTAACCCATTGAAGGTGGATAATGCTTCCCTTGACAACTAGAATTATCTGGTGTTAGACAGAGTATCATAGGCATAGGAAGCAACTTCAAGTTGGGGGGCACTTTGTCTTAAGGACACCTCTTCTATTAGAAAAGGGCACTTTTTCCATTGTTTTAGCTGATGATAACCATCATATTCAAGTTGATGATAACCACATATTCTAGTTGATAAAGATTATATCAGAATGTTATAGTAAATAGAGAGTCTTGTTTAATCGCCAGTGAATTGCAGTGATGAAACTATCCACTTTAATACATAGGAATGGAATGAAGTAGTGTATTGGATTGCTGTAGAAAGCTCACTGTGTCTCCTCGATGTGAAAGAAGAAAAAAACTATTTAAGTTTGCAAATCAAATTTTGATTGAGCTCGTACAACTTTGTCCCATGTCCTTTTTACAATTTTAGTATCATATCTGCATAAAAACACTTGAAGCAGTTTATAATATGAATGATACAGAGCTTGTTTTAGAAACGAATCCATTTATATATTATTTAAATGTATTTTTCGGTCAAGAACAAAAACCATAACTCCAATCTGAGATACAAAATGCAATTAGCCAATATAGATATAAAGCTATTGTTCCTATAAATGTTCATATAGGCATAGCACAACATAACCCGAGAGCAACACCGATATTCTATACTTTTTCGCTTGATTGAGAAAGACAAACGCTTATTATACATTGCTTACCTTTCGTTTAAACCATTTGACTTGAGTTTCTATCCAGCCAGAGTATTTGTTTAGCGAAAATGCCAGCATGAAAGACCACTTGGCAGAGAGTTTTGGCCGAAAATGGACTTCGCGTATGCAACTTGTCAAACGCCTTTAGCGGTGATTTTTTACCGAAATCTAGAAAAGTATCTCTCCAAAAGTAAGAAAATATGCTGTTCTTTTCATTACAAGACGAACGGTTTAGTCCAGCGCTTGGAAATGCCTCAAAATTGTGAAAAACCAGCCTCGCCGACTCATTTCCCCATACAACTCCATATTGTTTTCGCTGCAAAGTGGTAACCGGAAGTAAATTTGCGCCGATTGATTTTGGCTTCATTTTTCATAGGTATAGAAGCTATATCCAGTCTATTATTAGATCAGTGATTATAAGTAAATTACAATTAGCGAGAATTTTTTTCTCGTGCATGTAAAACACGATCTATTTACGGCAAACAGTTGATAGGCGAAAGCCTAAAGCAACTCATAGGGAGCCACTATATATATAGCATAAGATCCAACTATTCAAAGAATAAAATACCTCCATATTATCTGGTGTATCATTTTGCCCATCCGGTGGTGGCTCCACTACATGGATTTCAACTGCATTCAGTCTGTTTTCAGGCTGTAAGGTATAGAACGTAACCGCATATGTGTTTTCAGGCTTTAAGATAAATTTGATTACTCTTACTCTAAATTTGATTATTAATTCTGTTCCTCACAATTTACAAAGTCGAATAAATTATGAAAGTAATGAAATGACCTCTTTGAAAGGACAGATTCGGAACAAAAAGATTAGCGAGAATTTTTTTCTCGTGCATGTAAAACACGATCTATTTACGGCAAACAGTTGATATAGGCGAAAGCCTAAAGCAACTCATAGGGAGCCACTATATATATAGCATAAGATCCAACTATTCAAAGAATAAAATACCTCCATATTATCTGGTGTATCATTTTGCCCATCCGGTGGTGGCTCCACTACATGGATTTCAACTGCATTCAGTCTGTTTTCAGGCTGTAAGGTATAGAACGTAACCGCATATGTGTTTTCAGGCTTTAAGATAAATTTGATTACTCTTACTCTAAATTTGATTATTAATTCTGTTCCTCACAATTTACAAAGTCGAATAAATTATGAAAGTAATGAAATGGCCTCTTTCAAAGGATAGATTCGGAACAAAAAGATACCCTGGGCTCGATTTGACGTCGGTTACAAGTTGCAACGCAATGATTTGTCTTAATACCGGCTTAATATTATCTTCCATATCAAGTTCTCCTTTTTCATTTTTATTGTTAGGTTGTAAGGTAAAGTTAGTAGATTGCTTTTTGATAATTGAAAACAATTAGCATGAAGAATTAAGTAGAACCCATCCGAATCTGTCAGGGTTATGGCATATTTTCTCCCTGTTTTAGAAGTTATCTAAATGCTGCTTCTGGTCATATATAAGATCGCTTATTTTTAAATTATTGTAGAAATGGCCTTTCGATCAAGGGGGTGTTGCGTATGTGAGAAAGCGAGCACATAGACCGCAGTTATATGTAGGGAAACAAAATATACAATATTACACTATAAATGCTCGAATATAACCCCATATTTACTAGGGTTACTGCATGGAGTGAGATAGCATGACACTTCTTTGCTAGTTTTTCAACTTACCAAGCGTTCCTTGTCTTGTTCGTTAATCTCTGTCAAAATACACAAAAAATGAATTAGTGTGATATATACAACAGACTTGTGTTGCGGCCAATATTTGCCCAGTAAGACCTAATATGGGAAGGTGTTCCTGACCATTGGAAGAAAAAAACTTATCTAACCATTAGGCAGAGCGGTTTACCGTGTAAATCATTTCCATTTTTATATTCATTTGAAAATCAACGGTGTTTCTAGCAATCCAATTGGTCAAAAATAGACCGCTTCAGACTATCTATAATATCCTCACAATATAAAGTTATTATTACTTATAGTTCGAACAATCTAATTAATGCTCTATAACAAAATAATCTACAGTGTATTAATCTTTTTAGGGAATGTTACGTTAGCGATTAATTATGTTGTGAAATGTGCAATTTTACCTTTACTAGTAGTATCCGAACTGCCGATGGGAAAATTGTCAACAGTTGAAGCCTAAAATTTAGATGAATTAGACTTTGTCATTATTTATTTGTCGTGCATGTAAAACACGATCTATTTACGGCAAACAGTTGATAGGCGAACGCCTAACGCAACTCATAAGGAGCCACAATATATATATAGCATGAGATCTAACTATTCAAAGAATAAAATACCTCCATATTATCTGGTGTATGATTTTGCCCATCCGGTGGTGGCTCCACTACATGGATTTCAACTGCATTCAGTGTGCTTTCAGGCTGTAAGGTAGAATGTAACCACGTATGTGTTTTCAGGTTATAAGATAAAATTAACTACTCTTTTTATTAAAAGTATATAACACAAATACTTATTTTTCCTATGGTTAAGAGTTACTATAACAGAAAACCTAGTTTATTTCATATATTACAAATTCCAGCATAGTACACTGTTAGTTCAAAGGAGTATTTCGACCTCCAAAAAAGAGTATCGTAGTTTTTGGCAGCATGAAGAACGTAGCATGAAGTTGGTTGAGCGTCGAGCTAGCATTTTCGCGGGTTCGAAACTCAGCCGCAGCAGGCAGAATCGCCGGCACGAACGTTTAGTAATTTTATTTACTGACCAAATTAGAATGAGTTCCCTTCCTTTTTTTCTTTTGAGTCTAAAAATGCAAATAGCAAGTAGTTTAATATGGCAATACTGCACTAGAGGCATCAAAGAAAATATATGAACAAGACATGATTGAGACTTACCATAACATCTGGTTTTCTAATTCTTAATTTTCTCTTTATTCCATGCTGCAATTAAAATGTAACATTTTAAATATGATATTATTGTGGCGACAATTGTTCAGTTTGAAAATTCATTATTTGTTTTATACACCTTTTTTATAAGAGCCGTTAAATTTCTTCTGAGCCTTAATGTTTTTATTTTCAAACCAATCCTTTGAGAGAAATCAGCCTACCCCTGCCTACCTTATTAAGTTTGTTCTTATTAAAATCACAAGATGTGTATCACATCGAAACAAATTGTTAGAAAATTAAGATCTCGGCCAATTGAATTGATAGAATAACCGGAGATAAATAAATTAAAAGGCGCGGTTTGTTTGGCTGTAATCCGAACCATTCAATGGAACAAATTAAAATAGAACAAAAATTTACGGCTGTATCCATTGCACTGCGGAGAAATGAGAAAATGAAATTTTATTCAGTAACATGTGATATTAATCAGGCAATCAATAAGGAGGATTTAATAAGGTATCATGTAACATAATATAAATTGACGTATCAGTCGTCCCTAATAACACCAAGACAGGATGGTAAACAGAGCTTTCTCGACGTGTAATGTGCCCCTGGAATTGGACAGTGTTCTTTTCCCCCGAACTGGCATTTCTTACATAGTATTCGAAGCTTTTTAGCGTTCGTGACATCTATATAATTTAGACTTGCTCCATGCCTCTATTTCTCTGGGTCCAGTATGGTCTTGTGTTACTGCACTACTAAAGTGGATCGACACAAAACGATGAAACGGAGACTTGAAACCAGTTTCATGTACTGTATAGTTATATGCTGTGACATATTCAGTGCGTTGCTTGCATGTAAAATGTGTGAAGAAATTTGTTTTTGTACGTATTCAAAATATTATGAATTCATCATGCTTGAGATATCTTCACTGAACGCGTCACCGAAATTAAAAAAGAACGAACTTGCAGCAGGTAAAGGGTAAAAGTCAAGCCTCAAAATGAACCTCCCAGTCCTCTCGCGGTTTTTCATTGTTCAGCCACATTAGTTCAAGCCCCCCCGGTCATCTAAAATGTTTGGTTAGCATTTCATGGTTAGGGTCAGGGTTGGATTAGGGATTTAGGGCCGTCAGGTTCAGCTATATAATTATAATCCGAACAATGAAAAACCGCGAGGGGACTGGAAGTGTCCTTCTGAGGATTAACTTTTAACTTTGACCCTTGCAGTATGCCTTCGCAATGCTTCTGAGAATGTGAAATTTTAATATAATATCCGCCTACGCTATGAAACTTGCTTATAATTATTTATAAAACGACTTGTGGTTTACCTTGTTTTCCCACGGATAATCTTTCTGCCCATAATCGTACAATACTTCCTCACCCACATTTATTTCTTTTATTGCGAAGAGACACAGAATTGGTTGGTTTTTGTCCGCCACAATCATCTTCATTTTCGCGTTAACTTCGTTTTTGTAGCCATGATTAACTAGCCTTCCCAACCTTAGACAATTAGTTTCGCTTATTTCCTTGGTCGCATCATAACTGGAAATAAAATACTAGGTAAAGATAATCTGCCTAATTTTCACGTATCAGTAAATATTATATATCATTTACTTGCTTTGCTTGTAATGGATTCAATGAATGAAGCAAGGAATGTCAGTAGCAAGAAGCAAGAATACTTGAGAGTTGGGAGTTCTGGTAGAAATTGCGATTGCTCTGTGTCAATTTCACCCAGCGTTATAGTTAAAATGTTTATTTTAAGAACATTTTAATCGCTCTATTTTGGCTTCTGACTTATTGACGTGTTTTCGAGTTATGTTTAATCGTCTAGAGTAAACACGATCCTCGCACGCAAGACGGGATTAGATTTCATATTACTGTACTGCTGCTGCAACATGTATTTTTATTTTGATGACTTATACTTACCATAAACATTTCTTTTCAAACTTGAAAAAGAATCTGCACACTGGCGCATTTTTTCTGTCCATTTCTTCCCTGGCTTTAGCTTCTTCTTCGGTAATAAGCTCGCCACCATACACCAAAAGGAACTCCCCCTTTTTAAAAGGCCGAGTGGAGAAAACCGCTCTTCCTAAAACAACGATGTTACTTGTGATTAAAAATCCTGCAGCTACTGTAGAAGTAACATTATCGCGCAAGTTGACCAAAAACATATGCACATGCACGGAATCAAGCTCAGGGTGGCGAGGATGCTCCTCCAGGAAGGGCACTTTTACAAAGTTTATGTACATAATGAAACGTTTTCAACGCTGTGTAAATGAACTAGCCACTAGGATTGCATTCCCTGCTATTTTGTATGCGATTTTTCGACATAACGCCAGCGTTTGAATGCGCAATACATCTTTTTAGCGCATTTTGTAGTTGTTTGAGTCAATTTGAGCTAGTAAATTTTGTCAAGTTCACGGGCAAAATATCCAAGTCAAACAATCCCACCCAAGGTGGTCCAATACAAAAAAAATATTTTTCTTCATTTTTGATATTATTAAAATCTATTGATGCTTTGTTGCCGGGCAAATCACCATGTTTTGCGTACTGTGAAAGTGCCAAAACGTTTTCTCGTATCATAATAATGCGTATTTATATTGTTAACACATGATTTTTTCTCAGCCCGAGGCGAAAGGTGGAAATATCGAAATCTGGTAAAAATTTTGTCGATTTAGTACATTTTGAAAGAAAGTTTAGTAATAAAAACTTAACAGATCAGTAATTGTCCCATAAATGAGATATAAGAACTGTTTTGATTGGTCGACGGACTGCTGGAATGAATTGATGCTTACCTGTTTGCTTTTGATGTTCACCTGCAATAAGCAATTTCATTGGCTAATTACATTACTATTGGCTTTTTTATTAATTTTCTCTCAAAATATTTGGCAAAATTCACTATTTTCAAAATGGCGTCGAAATTTATAAACACAAGCAGCTAAATCGCAGTGAGCTCTATATATATATATATCTGGAGTGAGAACTTATGTCCAAAAAGTGAAGCCAAAGATGGCGGAAATTGACGTCCAGTGCCAATCCCTTTCTATTGTTTTCGACCGCGCGGTTTACACAAGCCGGCAAGGAGTGTGCCGAAATTTCGTGTTTTTACTCCGATGTAAACAATAACATCATGATTTTATGAACTAATAACTTGATTAGCGATGCGATCTGTTAGTATAAACTGGAATTAGCTAGAAAAATGGTATGACCTTCATGAGTTTGGACGTCAATTGCCGCCATCTTTGGCTTCACTTGGCCTATTGGCCGAACATTAGAAGTTCTTACTCCAGATATATATAGAGCTCACTGCTAAATCGTGACTTGGCACCAGCGCCGCCATCTTGGATTTTATTGCGCTGGAGACTGAGTACGACTATTTCGCATTTGGGTCCTATTTTGGGAGCAAACATTCATATGCAAAACCTCGACTGAATCGTGCCAACTTCTTGGGATTTCTTTTGAGAAAAGATACCTGTAAATAGCATTCACTGACTTATTAACCATAATATATAATTATATATATATATATATAGACTATAGACGATATAGTAAAAACCGTTTGCAGAGTGCTCAATGGAGAACCAGAGCATAATATAGTTAAAATTCAGAGATTCAACAGTTTTGAATAGACATTTTATTACTAGTTAGTTTCGTGCTACACACGTATGTGTGGTACTCTTCAGACAAAATGATCTAATGACTAAGTTGTATATACACGTAGGATTATATATCGATCTATACTATCGTTCCTGGCTATTATTGGTTAATTTGAAATTTTGACCGTTGGCATGTAAGGTTATACTTTATACTATATACATAATATCCACTTAAGTTTAAAGTGGTTGTCAAATAATGTACAAAAAACATGTCCCGGAAGGTTTAATTATTGTAAGATATATAAGATTAGTTTAAAGAGCTGCGTTAAAAATCATGTTACAAAGTTCCTAAATAAGAATTTAGTGGCGTGTCTGCAAGATGACACTAGTTCGTTGCGTTTGTTCAGAGTGGCCAGAGAAGGTTCGCAAATAATAAAGTACTTCTCCCATAGACATAAATTGCATTTAGAGGATCCGTTGCTGTAGGGGCGGGCTTGTTTCAGAACTTTCCATGTAATGTTGTAATCGACGCGGTTATCTTTAAGTTTCCAGATGTGTTTACTTAATTCAGTAGCATGTTTCTTTTTTGCGTTTTTAAATGACGTCTTGTGGTTGGCGAATCTGGTTTTGAATGCGTTTGCGGTAAGACCGACGTATGTTTGATCTGGTTTCCCGTCACTGGTCGTAACTGTTGCTTGGTATACAACTGCCTTTGTAAGGCATTTACCCACTGATCTAATAATAGACTGGATATAGCTTCTATACCTATGAAAAATGAAGCCAAAATCAATCGGCGCAAATTTACTTCCGGTTACCACTTTGCAGCGAAAACAATATGGAGTTGTATGGGGAAATGAGTCGGCGAGGCTGGTTTTTCACAATTTTGAGGCATTTCCAAGCGCTGGACTAAACCGTTCGTCTTGTAATGAAAAGAACAGGATATTTTCTTACTTTTGGAGAGATACTTTTCTAGATTTCGGTAAAAAATCACCGCTAAAGGCGTTTGACAAGTTGCATACGCGAAGTCCATTTTCGGCCAAAACTCTGCCAAGTGGTCTTTCATGCTGGCATTTTCGCTAAACAAATACTCTGGCTGGATAGAAACTCAAGTCAAATGGTTTAAACGAAAGGTAAGCAATGTATAATAAGCGTTTGTCTTTCTCAATCAAGCGAAAAAGTATAGAATATCGGTGTTGCTCTCGGGTTATGTTGTGCTATGCCTATATGAACATTTATAGGAACAATAGCTTTATATCTATATTGGCTAATTGCATTTTGTTTCTCAGATTGGAGTTATGGTTTTTGTTCTTGACCGAAAAATACATTTAAATAATATATAAATGGATTCGTTTCTAAAACAAGCTCTGTATCATTCATATTATAAACTGCTTCAAGTGTTTTTATGCAGAAAACTTGCAATCCAGTAGAGTCTGAGAGTAGTATGGAGCACAAGTATACACCATATTAAAATTGTGTATGCCAAGTTTGACTAGTTGTCAATTCTCACATTTGAAATCTTTATTATACAGAGACTAAAACATTGAAAATAGAAAACATTAAGACATGTCATCCTGATCCACTGGTGCTGACCGCTGTGATGGCAGAGAGGTCCTGTATTATAGACAGTGACTTGTTGAAGTGACTGTATCATTGAACAATAAATTCTCTGTTCCTTTTCCAAAGTAGATGAACATTTTCTAATCATATGAACATGAATAGCTATGTGACTCACATTTTTAATAGTGCTGTATAAAAATTAGTTGTTTTAACATAGTACATGGATCAACTGTATGGATAAACTGATTATTATCTTTTTACTGTACCATGCCAATGGTCTTCCCTCACCAGATTAAGACCCCTAGTAAATTCTGGTGAGCTGCTCTCCTCTCTTGTAATATTCCATAGTCTAACATTTTCAGGGTTTCTTGTAGAAGGGAGAGAAGGCCATGGGTGGGGTTGGCAAAATGTTGACCTTTTCCATAAAGTATACATTACATGTATGCAAATTAAGTGTGGAAATATATCACTTTCCCATATACATAAGAGTACCATAGACTGCAACTGGTTGCATTGTGTGTTCTGTTGGTTGTTCTCATGCATTTCCTTGTTGGTAACAAATACTGGTCATTAAATATTGGTGCTTGGCAATTTGGCTTCTTTGAGGTCATTTTAAAACCACCAAGATGGTTGACATGCTACTTCATGTTTCATAAAAAATGCACAGAGTTCTACTAATTAACCCATTGAAGGTGGATAATGCTTCCCTTGACAACTAGAATTATCTGGTGTTAGACAGAGTATCATAGGCATAGGAAGCAACTTCAAGTTGGGGGGCACTTTGTCTTAAGGACACCTCTTCTATTAGAAAAGGGCACTTTTTCCATTGTTTTAGCTGATGATAACCATCATATTCAAGTTGATGATAACCACATATTCTAGTTGATAAAGATTATATCAGAATGTTATAGTAAATAGAGAGTCTTGTTTAATCGCCAGTGAATTGCAGTGATGAAACTATCCACTTTAATACATAGGAATGGAATGAAGTAGTGTATTGGATTGCTGTAGAAAGCTCACTGTGTCTCCTCGATGTGAAAGAAGAAAAAAACTATTTAAGTTTTCAAATCAAATTTTGATTGAGCTCGTACAACTTTGTCCCATGTCCTTTTTACAATTTTAGTATCATATCTGCATAAAAACACTTGAAGCAGTTTATAATATGAATGATACAGAGCTTGTTTTAGAAACGAATCCATTTATATATTATTTAAATGTATTTTTCGGTCAAGAACAAAAACCATAACTCCAATCTGAGATACAAAATGCAATTAGCCAATATAGATATAAAGCTATTGTTCCTATAAATGTTCATATAGGCATAGCACAACATAACCCGAGAGCAACACCGATATTCTATACTTTTTCGCTTGATTGAGAAAGACAAACGCTTATTATACATTGCTTACCTTTCGTTTAAACCATTTGACTTGAGTTTCTATCCAGCCAGAGTATTTGTTTAGCGAAAATGCCAGCATGAAAGACCACTTGGCAGAGAGTTTTGGCCGAAAATGGACTTCGCGTATGCAACTTGTCAAACGCCTTTAGCGGTGATTTTTTACCGAAATGTAGAAAAGTATCTCTCCAAAAGTAAGAAAATATCCTGTTCTTTTCATTACAGACGAACGGTTTAGTCCAGCGCTTGGAAATGCCTCAAAATTGTGAAAAACCAGCCTCGCCGACTCATTTCCCCATACAACTCCATATTGTTTTCGCTGCAAAGTGGTAACCGGAAGTAAATTTGCGCCGATTGATTTTGGCTTCATTTTTCATAGGTATAGAAGCTATATCCAGTCTATTATTAGATCAGTGCATTTACCAAGCAAAGGACAGTTGTCGCGAGATCGGCAGTTGCATTCATTGTCGAGGGGTTTTTCATGTTGATCATTTGTTTTGAGAATGGATTTGTTATGTCCGTCAATAGTTTGTTTAATATTAGTCATGCAGGTGTAGCTAATTTTGACAGTGAAAAAAGTTTGCTAATTTTGACAGCCAACAAGAAATCGGTCGATTTTCTTGACGTAAACCTCAATTTGACCAGTGGAAAACACATGCCTTATACCAAGCCTAATAATATACCTTTGTATATCCACAACAAATCCAATCACCCACCTATAATTATCAAGAATATCCCAGAATCCATCAACACACGCCTCTCCGATATTTCATCTGATGAAGCATCATTCAATCGTGCAACACCGCTATACCAGAAAGCTCTTGAGCATAGTGGGTATAATCATCAGCTGAAATTCAAACCCTCAACACCATCAAGTGTTCCCACTAGTCAAATTAAGACGCGACACAGAAACATAACATGGTATAATCCACCGTACAGCAAGAACGTTGCCACCAATATCGACCAGACTTTCCTTAGAATCCTTGACGAGGAATTTCCCAGTAACCATGCATTGCATAAAATCTTCAACAGGAACACTGTCAAAATTAGCTACACCTGCATGACTAATATTAAACAAACTATTGACGGACATAACAAATCCATTCTCAAAACAAATGATCAACATGAAAAACCCCTCGACAATGAATGCAACTGCCGATCTCGCGACAACTGTCCTTTGCTTGGTAAATGCCTTACAAAGGCAGTTGTATACCAAGCAACAGTTACGACCAGTGACGGGAAACCAGATCAAACATACGTCGGTCTTACCGCAAACGCATTCAAAACCAGATTCGCCAACCACAAGACGTCATTTAAAAACGCAAAAAAGAAACATGCTACTGAATTAAGTAAACACATCTGGAAACTTAAAGATAACCGCGTCGATTACAACATTACATGGAAAGTTCTGAAACAAGCCCGCCCCTACAGCAACGGATCCTCTAAATGCAATTTATGTCTATGGGAGAAGTACTTTATTATTTGCGAACCTTCTCTGGCCACTCTGAACAAACGCAACGAACTAGTGTCATCTTGCAGACACGCCACTAAATTCTTATTTAGGAACTTTGTAACATGATTTTTAACGCAGCTCTTTAAACTAATCTTATATATCTTACAATAATTAAACCTTCCGGGACATGTTTTTTGTACATTATTTGACAACCACTTTAAACTTAAGTGGATATTATGTATATAGTATAAAGTATAACCTTACATGCCAACGGTCAAAATTTCAAATTAACCAATAATAGCCAGGAACGATAGTATAGATCGATATATAATCCTACGTGTATATACAACTTAGTCATTAGATCATTTTGTCTGAAGAGTACCACACATACGTGTGTAGCACGCAACTAACTAGTAATAAAATGTCTATTCAAAACTGTTGAATCTCTGAATTTTAACTATATTATGCTCTGGTTCTCCATTGAGCACTCTGCAAACGGTTTTTACTATATCGTCTATAGTCTATATATATATATATATATAGTAAAACAAAATAAAGTACAAACCCGAACTACTTCATTAAAACTTTAATTCACTACAAATCTGTTTCGTATGGCAAGCCGAGCCTACCACACTCATCAGGTGAAAATTGCAACTGATTTTTTAGCGCTAAGAAATTTGAATTAGGATTAATCTATAAAACGGATGACTCATATTACAAATACGTACACATATAGCTAACTGTGATAAGTGTCTGTTAATTGTTTGTTAGTGATTGCTTAGTAAATGTTTCTTCCTGTGTCTACAAGTGGAGACAAGTTCATTTCTGCGGTTAAGTGAGCTTAGTTTCGGGTGACAAATAATGATGTATTTTTCATGCAGGCATAGATTACATCTCTTCGTTATATTCGAGTATGGTTTGCATTGTTTTAGTATTTTCCAATTGATGGCGTAGTGGACATCTGATTCTTTCAATGTCCAGACATATTTGCTAAGCTCGGTGGCAGATTTATATTTTAGATTTCTAAATGAGCTAGTGTGGTTTAGATATCGGGTTTTAAAAGTGCTTTCAGTCAGTCCTACGTAGGTTTCGGATTTCATGTTATCTTGTCTGGTGACTGTGGCTTGATAGACTATTCCTTTCGTTTGGCATTTTTGGTCGAGCGGGCAAGTATTCTTCTGGCGACAATTACATGTGGTAGTTGGGTTTGGGTTGGATTCAGTTTCATTCTTAATTACGGATTTGTTGTGCGAAGAGATGATGCTTTTCATGTTAGGCATGCAACTATAGCTCAACTTCAGAGTGTTCCTATTGAATATTTTACGGAGCGGGTGACCCTTCGGAAAACATTCATCGATCGTCTGCAGGAATAATAACTTTAATAACAATCCTACAATCCTATTTTAATAACAATCCTACGTGTAGACTAATCAACCCATCTAAGTCAGAAATTGGCATCATAAGTCAGAAACTTCTACGAAGAATCAACTCCAAAATAACAACTTCCACTGGTCTAAATCAATGGAAAAATACCGATTCGGTACTTAAATGGTTTGCGGACATTCCTAATAAGTCGGCACATTCATTTATCTGCTTCGATGTAGTTGAGTTCTACCCATCGATATCCGAAGACCTACTGACAAAAGCTCTAGAATTTGCTTGCAAATATGACGAAATAACCGATCAAGAGATAAAAACCATCATACAAGCTAAGAAATCTCTTCTCTTCAATGAAGGCGTGGTGCAAGAAATCTTCTAACTCCCTCTTCGATGTGACCATGGGTAGTTTTGACGGAGCTGAAACATGCGAACTGGTTGGCTCCTACCTGCTATCAAAGCTATCTCCAAAGTATGGCAACAACATTGGTCTATACAGAGACGATGGGCTAGCCGCTTTCAATGAATCACCCAGAGAAATAGAGAATATCAAGAAGGATATTTGCAAAATTTTCAACGACCACAGCTTAAAGCTCACCATCGAAGCGAACAAGAAGTGCGTCGACTACCTAGATATCACCCTAGATCTGAGAACTGGAAAGTTCAAACCATATAGTAAGCCAGGCAATATCCCACAATACGTCAATCACCGCAGCAACCATCCGCCAGCAATTATTCGCACAATACCAGATGCAATCAACAGGAGGTTATCCAACATCTCTTCTGATAAGCAAGTATTTGACTCGGCCGTCCCTCCTTACCAAGAAGCACTAAGAAAAAGTGGCTATGACTATAACCTAAACTTCAACCCAAACCCACCGGTAACAAAGAGATCGAGAAGCAGGAATATTATATGGTTTAACCCACCTTACAGTTCAAACGTAGCCACCAACATCGGCCGATTATTCCTGCAGACGATCGATGAATGTTTTCCGAAGGGTCACCCGCTCCGTAAAATATTCAATAGGAACACTCTGAAGTTGAGCTATAGTTGCATGCCTAACATGAAAAGCATCATCTCTTCGCACAACAAATCCGTAATTAAGAATGAAACTGAATCCAACCCAAACCCAACTACCACATGTAATTGTCGCCAGAAGAATACTTGCCCGCTCGACCAAAAATGCCAAACGAAAGGAATAGTCTATCAAGCCACAGTCACCAGACAAGATAACATGAAATCCGAAACCTACGTAGGACTGACTGAAAGCACTTTTAAAACCCGATATCTAAACCACACTAGCTCATTTAGAAATCTAAAATATAAATCTGCCACCGAGCTTAGCAAATATGTCTGGACATTGAAAGAATCAGATGTCCACTACGCCATCAATTGGAAAATACTAAAACAATGCAAACCATACTCGAATATAACGAAGAGATGTAATCTATGCCTGCATGAAAAATACATCATTATTTGTCACCCGAAACTAAGCTCACTTAACCGCAGAAATGAACTTGTCTCCACTTGTAGACACAGGAAGAAACATTTACTAAGCAATCACTAACAAACAATTAACAGACACTTATCACAGTTAGCTATATGTGTACGTATTTGTAATATGAGTCATCCGTTTTATAGATTAATCCTAATTCAAATTTCTTAGCGCTAAAAAATCAGTTGCAATTTTCACCTGATGAGTGTGGTAGGCTCGGCTTGCCATACGAAACAGATTTGTAGTGAATTAAAGTTTTAATGAAGTAGTTCGGGTTTGTACTTTATTTTGTTTTACTATTTCGCTCTGCCTTGGTATTGAGCACTCTATAGTCTATATGATTTTGAACTTGACACTTATATTCATATATATATATATATATATATATATATTATAACATCCAACATGAAATCATGCTTATCATAAATAAATGTTGCGTTGTATAGCGCACGTGTAAATAGACAAACTCAAAGCTATATCTTCCACTATGTTTGTAAACACTTTATAGACTTTTATATAAGATATCACCTGGACAAGTTAGACCTCATATATAAACTTACCCTTGTCTCAATGCTCCACATTTCCTTTCCCTGATTAAAACGCGATTGCAGAGGTAAATACGTACGAAGAAAATTGCAGCAGAGTGTATTCCAATACATAAACGAGCAAACGATTGAAAAATTTGCATTTTTAGCCACATCATTGATATTTTTATATTTTGCGCGTAGAATTATCCACGCAGGTTCGTGGAGTTCACGCGATTGTCTCTATATAGTACTCAGTCTCAATAAAATCCAAGATGGCGGCGCTGGTGCCCAAGACTAGCGGCTAAATAAAGGAATTGCGCATTTACACTATATAAGTAATTTCACCTTGTAGAAACAAACTATAAATACAATTTATTGTCGTAAAGTTTTCAGCTGTTCGCAGTGGTCTAACGGCACGCTCTCTGGCGTGTACGCGCGTGTTTCCTTTGCGCGTGTTCTTGGGTTCGATTCCTCGTTCTTTTCTTTTCACGTTTTACGATTTTTTTTCACAATTTTTTTTACAATTTTTTTCTATTTGTAATTTGTAAACATTTATTAGGTTGGTTAGGGTTAGGTTTGGGGTTAGGGTTAGGTTTGGGGTTAGGTTTGGGGTTAGGTTTGGGGTTAGGTTTGACGTAAAAGGGTTAGAGTCAGGCTCAGTGCTCTCACTTTTAAGGAATTATCCTTAAAAATAGGAATTTTGAATGGTTTTAAGGATTTTTTTAAGGAATTTAGGTTTTTGAGGAATTTTTTAAGGAATTTCCGAAACATTTTGTCCTGGACTAAAAACATTGGACGGAGGATAACCACGCACGCTAAGCAAATGAGATTTAAACTTAAAGTAGCAACATACGCACATAATTACATATATTCGAATGTTCTCTATGTATATATGGCTGTCTTTCCATTAAAATTCTCAAATTCTTTGTCAGTATATGCTGTTTCTTTTCGAAGCTCTTCATGCAGCAAATGTTTAAAAAACGTATTAAACGAAACAAAACTAAACAATTGACTTAGCTTGCTGTCCAAAACACACATCATGTTTGATTGTTAACATAAAGCCATAAAGAACACATCCAATTTTTTCAGTTTTTAGTGCTTAGAAACAAGTTGAAAAACAGCAAAAACAAAGAAAAAAAACACTTTTGCAACTATGTGACCAGGCGTTGTAGTAATTTTATCAATTTAAGGAATTTTAAGGAAATCTGAGGAATTTTCGAGTTTTTTCTAAGGAATTCGAAAATTTGATTGTGAGAGCACTGGTCAGGCTATGCGGGCAAATGCGCAATTCCTTTATTTAGCCGCAAGTATAAAGATAAGCCATAGATGGGGAAATTAAAGGAACTTTCAGGGGCTCAGAAACGCAAAAAGAGAAAGATCCAGAGCGAAAAACAAACAGCTATCAATTCAAAGATCCCGAAAATAACCAACTTGTTTCTTGCAGCGGCAGAAACTACCAGTATTAATGAGTGCGTTGGACTTGAATCCGAACCATTACCAACTTCTTCGAACGAGTCCCAAGAAATTTCTTCAAGTGGATCATCATCATCCGTACAACAGGAACAGGGTTGTTATCAATAATTGTTCATTACTGCATTTTTATCATTTTGTCTTTGATACGTTTTTGCATTTTTAAATCGATATATTAAATAAAGTTGAAGTAAATAAGTCATCGAATTAATGATTGAAATCTTTAATGTTTTAGATTTTAGTACGGTTATGGAAGGGGGCCCCTTTTAAATTTTTACCACGGGCCCCTACTTGTGCTGCTACGCCACTGAAACACGCTGAACTGGCTGGTCCGCCATTATTCTGGCCAGATAACTGCATAAAAATAGGGTGTCACGTTGCACTGCTGAGTGGCCTTTCTGGTCATTTCCTATTCTGTGGCTGAGGGACATTGGACAATTGTAAATAGAAACAGATGTTTGGGCTAATGTAGTCTAATGCAGTCTAATGCAGTCTAATGCAATCTAATGGAGTCTAATGCAGTCTAATGCAGGCTGACGCAGTCTAATGCAGTCTAATGCAGGCTGAAGCAGTCTAATGCAGTATAATGCAGTTGGCTAATGCAGTGTGATGCATTCTAATGCAGGCTAATGCAGTCTAATGCAGTCTAATGCCATCTAATGCAGTCTAGTGCAGTGTAATACAGCCTAATGTAGTGTAGTGCAGGCTAATGCAGTTTAATGCAGCCTAATGCAGTCTAATGTCATGTTTTCTTAATGTCAGAATTACCTGTTTAATTTTCCCTTTGTGGTACTGTAGTAGTCTCTTAGAAGGAAGCTCGATGAAACCAGACTCTTTAAGTAGTTGGTAGCTTGCCTTTGAACGGTGCCACAATGCAAGACATGTCTTAACATCACGCAATTTAGTGCTCAGCAAACCTATCGCCTAAACGTCTTCCAGTCTCTCCGATGTAGAACAAGCCACATTTGCTGCAAGAGATGCAGTAAACGAGGTTGGAGGAGATGACACTGGAAGAACATACAGTACAATATAATTTTGTAGCTAACTATTAATACTAACTTCCTTTAAGCTACAGGTGTCACTTACAGCCCTCTTTGATTCTAAAATAAAATCCTTATTCTTAAAAAACCAAGTTTATCAAATTTCGTATAATACATAATGTTTTCTTTTAAAAATGTCCTTCCCAGACAATGCAGAATATGCATGTTTGTTACTCATTTTGAGTATATTTATATATTACTGATCATCATCATTGGGCGAAGGAAACTTTACCTGGGTTGCTCCCCCCCCCCCCCCCCGAAAATATCTAGGTAGGGTACTGTAGCTTGGGAGGGGTGCTTTTTAATTTTCTATTTAATGTTCACACATACAGTATAGCATTAACTTTATATTAGGTGGTACCAATAAAACTGAGGCACAGGGAAATTTTCCCTGTGCCCCCAAATAAAGGCAGCCCCAAAATAGAAATGAAGTGAAATATATATATGTTATTTACCGGTTGCGAGGTCCGGATGAGAAAAACTGTACCCGAGGTCTTGAAAACGGCCCGAGCCCGAAGGGCGAGGGACGTTTTCAAGACCGAGGGCACAGTTTTTCTCATCCGGACCGACGCTGCCGGTAAATAACGTGTTTATTTTTTAACATAGGTAAAATTTAAGAATTTATTAAAATTGAAAATTCCAGTGTGGCGAAATAATTTGAGATCAGTGCAATTGTGAATTCAAAGCGAGGCTGACAAAATTTGAACGTTAAAAGAAAACACGAAGACGAAAACTCAAGAAAACTGGCAAGAAACTCACAAAAAACCATGGTTTCTGTAAAAATGTACACGATATTTTTAAATATGGCAGTAGAAAAGCATAGGAATGAAAGGTTTTCGCCTGGTTTTCTGGTATTCCGTGTTTCTTCGACAAGGATATCTTCGTGTTTACTTGCTTTGGCCATAAAAAACTCACAAAGTGAATCATGCAGTGAATGCATGTGTTCTGACTTCGATCAACGCTTTCTGCTAAAACTGGACAATGAACAAGGTATGCTGTAATTTTATTCTGGTCATTTCACGGTAAAAAAACATCCTCAACTTTGTTTGCCAAGGGCCACGGCTTTAATTTTTTTTTGTTTACAACATGTATACGAAAAGTACTTTAACAAATGGGCAGAAAAATCATGTTTTCACTACAGTTGGTCCATATTTTTAAGTTTTATGTATGGAGAAAAGTTTTTTCTTCTATGATATCTGTTTAAACTGTATTTTTTTAACTTTAATGTGGCCAAATACTGAAATACATGAGCAACAAAACAAATGTGTTAGTTTTAATACACGAGCATTTAAAACAAATGTATTAGTTTTCTCGACGTATCGTGCTTAGTATGAAGCCTTTGGAGTTGATGCAATTCATTTTTGTACTGTAACTATCGTTAGGCTAGCTTTTTGAACTTTTTGGGCAGATTTTTTAATCTAAAAATTGTTTCACTCCTGTGTTTTGTCGCGTAATCCAGAGCGGGCCGGATGAGTTTCAGAGCGGGCCGGATGCAAAAATCCGGACCGCTCTGAAACGCTCGCTAGCCAATCAGATTGCTTTATTTTCATAGATAAAAAATAAAGATATGTATATTACTTAGTAAATAGTCCCTCAGGATGCAGGAATTTACTATTCCTGAGTATGAGACCTTAGATTTCAATCCTTTTTTCTGGGAGAGAATGCCACCAAACCCCCTAAAATATTTAATACTAAATGCAGATTGTCAATGTTATCTCAAACATTAAGGACTACAGAACGTAATCGAGAAGTATGGAAATACGTTTTCTAAAGAAGCACGACACCAAAATCTGTAAGGATGGAAAATAGCTAGGGGGCCAAAGTAAATTATTGCTGCGGACCGCCAAATTTAGGGTTATGGTTAAGGGAGGTTTAGACCCCAACCAGCCACCTTAAGTGAACATTCCGCATCACTCCTTTTCTGATATGAAAATATGCGCCATTCATCGCATTATTGGTGGCAATGATACCCGTCGGAAGCAAGAAAAGCGTCTCATTTTTAAACTAATGGCACCATTCAGCCTGATGGTATCAATGAGCGCCTCTTCTTCATCTAGCTCATTCTTTTTTCTTAAATACTTCTTATATACTTTCCTCTATATCCCCTCTTCCCTTCCCTTGTACGACATTTATAGCGCTTTGATAAGTGTAACGCCTGTGTGCAGGCCTTCGACCCTATAATCGGGCCTAAGCCTGCACGCAGGCTATATCTTTACATATTAATTCTATTTTGTTATGATTGTTATGACTACTTTATTTTCATTGGTTAATATTTTGTTCACGTGACAGCTTTTATAGCGTTGCTATAAAAGCTGAATAAGGTGTTTATCTGTCTACTAATTTCTCCTGACGAAGGGCTTTTAGCTCGAAACGTCGAGATTTTGTTTATATCTCTTAGGCACATGCGAAGCAACCCTCAATTTGTTCCATCTGTTACAATGTTATGTTAATGTGGTATTTATAATTAAATTTTTTCTTTCCATCTAAGTGATTAAAGAATCCAATACAAACGCTACCCATGTATGTCCCAAGAGAATGTCAGGTCAATGTAGCGGAGATTCTTCATGTATATATGTATTAAAACATGTGTATCTATGGAAAAAGGCAGTGTACCACAAAGCAACCAAATGGATAATGATCCTCATGACAGTACCTCTTTGAATATACTATGTTATTCGACTGTCGGACTTAAATGGCATATATGAAACAAGACAGATATGAACCAATATTTTGAGATATTCCGTACCAAATCTCATACCATTGGCCTAGGTATAATGGAGTGTATCTTGCAAGCTTTTTATAGTCATATGGTCCCCTTGAGGCCAGTAGACTTTGAAAGATAATGTAGCTGGGATTGTGCATACATATATGTATTAAAACATGTGTATCTATGGAAAAAGCCAGTGTACCACAAAGCAACCAAATGGATGATCCTCCATGACAGTACCTCTTTGAATCTACTATGTAATTCGACTGTCGGACTTTAATGACATATATGAAATAAGACAGATATGAACCAATATGTTGAGTTAAAAATCAAGCTCCCTTCATCACGTAAAAGAAAGTTCTGAAGACAAATAGACAGATATGAACCAATATGTTGAGATATTCCGTACCAAAGCGCATACCATTGGCCTACTGGTAAGTTTGTCTGGCTCAATATTGTTACTCACATAACATACAGGTATTAGACTGAGTGTGCTGTTTACCGTACCGGTACAAAGATATTTATCAAATATTGTTCTGAAATGAGTTATCAAATTTGACTAATTGGTTAAGTTTAAAAGTCCTAAAACAGTCCAACCATAATGCTTGTGCCAGTGGTATAGTTACTATGCATTTACCTATTATTTCTCAATGGCTTATTCTGTTTATCTGCAACAACAATCTGGGTGAGCCAGGTTTCTGCCGAGGCTTTAAAAATTAGGCTTCATAAGAATAAATAATAGTTATGTGTTCCGAGAAAATATCGAGCTAAAGACGGCGAGATATCGAAGCTAAAGATGCAATTAAGTCGTTAAGAGATTTAAATTGTACTCATTCCAATTACAAGACTACAAAAAAGCCCTGTATTGTTATCATTTCCAAGTAGTTCAGACACAAACTACGGCAACTTATTTTAATGAACCCCTGCACTTTTACGTTTGATAAATTTTGTACATTTCTAAAAGTTTGTTTACATCCAAGCAGTCTAGCACAAGCAGTCTAGCACAAGCTGTCAGTCTAGCACAAGCAGACTAGCAGTTTGACAAACAACTTCCAGTCAAAAAACATTCTAAATTCTATGGCAAAGGTCCGTTATACCTTGGTAAATCTGGTAACGGTAAAAATAGCAAAAAAACAAAATTTACAAGAAAACTATACGTCAACTTTAATTTTTCGAATTATTGTGTCATGCTGTCCTTCAGAGATGCAGTTGCTTTGATTATTGTTTCCAGGTCTTTTTTTTTTGTCATCAAAGTTCTCCATTCATCATTCTTTCATTTTGCTCTGCAATGTTTTGAATTAGTGTGCACAAACCCACTGTCACTCAGTCCGGTCTTCTTGAGTGATTTAACTTCACCGTTTTCTTGGTCGTTGAAATGTTCATTATGTGGGTGGTTTTCCTCATTTATTAATGTTAATAACCGAATTATAGTTAGTCGTACTTATTTAGTAACTAGAAATACACTCATGCAGAATCCCCTCGCCTATTCGAACTCAGGAATTGTACTTCCCAACATTTATTGTAACATGAAGTATTCGGTCAATCATTGTAACCATAGCAACACAATTTTTTTACTTTTGGTACAAAATGATAAAAGAGTAATTATATAAATATTTGTACTTTTAACTATAAAATTATCAATTGCCCCACTATATAAAGTAGATATGTTATTACGTACTCTTTTAGCTTTGGTTGTTGTAAAATTTAACCTTAGACAATTCACAAAAACGTCAAAAAAATTTTCAGAATAAATTTCAACTGTTTTTGACAATTGACAGTATATTTTTTTAAATTTATCTTTAAAATGAAGTTTTGACATTACGTTGTTTCTTCAAAATTCAAATTTAAACTTGCTAAAATACCTTTTAGGTTTAATCGATATTATAATAACCTCACAGAGTGACATACGCTTTTGCAAATCCACAAACTAAAATATGAAAAATAGACACAAACCCGTTTAAAACACTTTAAAAGTGTCCTTTTTTCAGCCATTCGACTCCTTCTCGTTTATTTTGTTTTGAATTCTCTGTTTATCGGTATGTTTTTCCAATATCCCGAGTATTAAAAATCATTTTTGATGAATAACAAAATCTTTATCCATAAATCTTTTAAAAATGTTTATCCGTATGTTTATCTCGACCTGAATTCGCGCATGCGTATAACGTAGAAAACCCTGAACCGTCCATGACATCGCGGCGGACGACTTTGGATTCCACTGTGTTTTCACATACCCGGGTGTAAATATCCGAGCGGAATTAGTACCCTCGCACGGCGCTTCGCGCCGGCTCGGGGAATATTGTTTTAATTAAGGTTAAGTACCTAGCCTCCTTCAATTCCCTCATCATGACTATCGTCTTTAGGCGTAATGGGTCAAGCACAAAAACGAATAACATTGCTTGATTTAACATATTCCACATGTGCATACATTAAGACTTTACCAGAATACTCATTCATCATTCTTTCATTTTGCTCTGCAATGTTTTGAATTATTGTGCACAAAACCAGTGTCAGCCAGTCCGGTCTTCTTGAGTGATTTAACTTCACCATTTTGCTGCTCGTTGAAATGTTTTTGGGGTATGGGGTATAATGTTAACCGAAGTCGATATTTTCTCAAAAAACGTTTCTTTCCCATTCAACGCAAACGTTCCCTTCAAAAGAGAATGTTCTGCACCACCGGTTTCTGCTTTTCTTCTCTCTGCTCTTCTTTAGTTTCACTTCGCAAGATGTATCTAGATGCTCCGAAGGCCAGGTTGTTCACCTCGAATTCATGGGTAATAACAATTATTCTTTCCATATAGAATGCTTGCATAATTCGTTCAGTTTCTTCAATAATTTCCTTGTTAATTTCTTCAGCTTTCTTGTGTAAGACAGATGTGTCATCTTTTGAAATTGTTTAAGTTACCATTTAATACCACTTTAATATGATTTTAAGGCTTAATAAAGCACCATCAGTTGCGCTAACATATAGTTTGCACACGATAAATAGAATATTAATAGTAAAAAACTGTCACACATATAAAAGACTACTATTCTATGCGCATAGTTCACTGGTATGCAGCCTAATATTTTACAATGCGGATGCTGGTTGTGCTCACTAACTGTGCAGGCCTTCGACCCTATAATCGGGCCTAAGCCTGCACGCAGGCTATATCTTTACATATTAATTCTATTTTGTTATGATTGTTATGACTACTTTATTTTCATTGGTTAATATTTTGTTCACGTGACAGCTTTTATAGCGTTGCTATAAAAGCTGAATAAGGTGTTTATCTGTCTACTAATTTCTCCTGACGAAGGGCTTTAGCTCGAAACGTCGAGATTTTGTTTATATCTCTTAGGCACATGCGAAGCAACCCTCAATTTGTTCTATCTGTTACAATGTTATGTTAATGTGGTATTTATAATTAAATTTTTTCTTTCCATCTAAGTGATTAAAGAATCCAATACAAACGCTACCCATGTATGTCCCAAGAGAATGTCAGGTCAATGTAGCGGAGATTCTTCATGTATATATGTATTAAAACATGTGTATCTATGGAAAAAGGCAGTGTACCACAAAGCAACCAAATGGATAATGATCCTCATGACAGTACCTCTTTGAATATACTATGTTATTCGACTGTCGGACTTAAATGGCATATATGAAACAAGACAGATATGAACCAATATTTTGAGATATTCCGTACCAAATCTCATACCATTGGCCTAGGTATAATGGAGTGTATCTTGCAAGCTTTTTATAGTCATATGGTCCCCTTGAGGCCAGTAGACTTTGAAAGATAATGTAGCTGGGATTGTGCATACATATATGTATTAAAACATGTGTATCTATGGAAAAAGCCAGTGTACCACAAAGCAACCAAATGGATGATCCTCCATGACAGTACCTCTTTGAATCTACTATGTAATTCGACTGTCGGACTTTAATGACATATATGAAATAAGACAGATATGAACCAATATGTTGAGTTAAAAATCAAGCTCCCTTCATCACGTAAAAGAAAATTCTGAAGACAAATAGACAGATATGAACCAATATGTTGAGATATTCCGTACCAAAGCGCATACCATTGGCCTAGGTAAGTTTGTCTGGCTCAATATTGTTACTCACATAACATACAGGTATTAGACTGTGCTGTTTACCGTACCGGTACAAAGATATTTATCAAATATTGTTCTGAAATGAGTTATCAAATTTGACTAATTGGTTAAGTTTAAAAGTCCTAAAACAGTCCAACCATAATGCTTGTGCCAGTGGTATAGTTACTATGCATTTACCTATTATTTCTCAATGGCTATTCTGTTTATCTGCAACAACAATCTGGGTGAGCCAGGTTTCTGCCGAGGCTTTAAAAATTAGGCTTCATAAGAATAAATAATAGTTATGTGTTCCGAGAAAATATCGAGCTAAAGACGGCGAGATATCGAAGCTAAAGATGCATAAGTCGTTAAGAGATTTAAATTGTACTCATTCCAATTACAAAACTACAAAAAAGCCCTGTATTGTTATCATTTCCAAGTAGTTCAGACACAAACTACGGCAACTTATTTTAATGAACCCCTGCACTTTTACGTTTAATAAATTTTGTACATTTCTAAAAGTTTGTTTACATCCAAGCAGTCTAGCACAAGCAGTCTAGCACAAGCTGTCAGTCTAGCACAAGCAGACTAGCAGTTTGACAAACAACTTCCAGTCAAAAAACATTCTAAATTCTATGGCAAAGGTCCGTTATACCTTGGTAAATCTGGTAACGGTAAAAATAGCAAAAAAACAAAATTTACAAGAAAACTATACGTCAACTTTAATTTTTCGAATTATTGTGTCATGCTGTCCTTCAGAGATGCAGTTGCTTTGATTATTGTTTCCAGGTCTTTTTTTTTTGTCATCAAAGTTCTCCATTCATCATTCTTTCATTTTGCTCTGCAATGTTTTGAATTAGTGTGCACAAACCCACTGTCACTCAGTCCGGTCTTCTTGAGTGATTTAACTTCACCGTTTTCTTGGTCGTTGAAATGTTCATTGCGGTGGGTGGTTTTCCTCATTTATTAATGTTAATAACCGAATTATAGTTAGTCGTACTTATTTAGTAACTAGAAATACACTCATGCAGAATCCCCTCGCCTATTCGAACTCAGGAATTGTACTTCCCAACATTTATTGTAACATGAAGTATTCGGTCAATCATTGTACCCATAGCAACACAATTTTTTTACTTTTGGTACAAAATGATAAAAGAGTAATTATATAAATATTTGTACTTTTAACTATAAAATTATCAATTGCCCCACTATATAAAGTAGATATGTTATTACGTACTCTTTTAGCTTTGGTTGTTGTAAAATTTAACCTTAGACAATTCACAAAAACGTCAAAAAAATTTTCAGAATAAATTTCAACTGTTTTTTGACAATTGACAGTATATTTTTTTAAATTTATCTTTAAAATGAAGTTTTTGACATTACGTTGTTTCTTCAAAATTCAAATTTAAACTTGCTAAAATACCTTTTAGGTTTAATCGATATTATAATAACCTCACAGAGTGACATACGCTTTTGCAAATCCACAAACTAAAATATGAAAAATAGACACAAACCCGTTTAAAACACTTTAAAAGTGTCCTTTTTTCAGCCATTCGACTCCTTCTCGTTTATTTTGTTTTGAATTCTCTGTTTATCGGTATGTTTTTCCAATATCCCGAGTATTAAAAATCATTTTTGATGAATAACAAAATCTTTATCCATAAATCTTTTAAAAATGTTTATCCGTATGTTTATCTCGACCTGAATTCGCGCATGCGTATAACGTAGAAAACCCTGAACCGTCCATGACATCGCGGCGGACGACTTTGGATTCCACTGTGTTTTCACATACCCGGGTGTAAATATCCGAGCGGAATTAGTACCCTCGCACGGCGCTTCGCGCCGGCTCGGGGAATATTGTTTTAATTAAGGTTAAGTACCTAGCCTCCTTCAATTCCCTCATCATGACTATCGTCTTTAGGCGTAATGGGTCAAGCACAAAAACGAATAACATTGCTTGATTTAACATATTCCACATGTGCATACATTAAGACTTTACCAGAATACTCATTCATCATTCTTTCATTTTGCTCTGCAATGTTTTGAATTATTGTGCACAAAACCAGTGTCAGCCAGTCCGGTCTTCTTGAGTGATTTAACTTCACCATTTTGCTGCTCGTTGAAATGTTTTTGGGGTATGGGGTATAATGTTAACCGAAGTCGATATTTTCTCAAAAAACGTTTCTTTCCCATTCAACGCAAACGTTCCCTTCAAAAGAGAATGTTCTGCACCACCGGTTTCTGCTTTTCTTCTCTCTGCTCTTCTTTAGTTTCACTTCGCAAGATGTATCTAGATGCTCCGAAGGCCAGGTTGTTCACCTCGAATTCATGGGTAATAACAATTATTCTTTCCATATAGAATGCTTGCATAATTCGTTCAGTTTCTTCAATAATTTCCTTGTTAATTTCTTCAGCTTTCTTGTGTAAGACAGATGTGTCATCTTTTGAAATTGTTTAAGTTACCATTTAATACCACTTTAATATGATTTTAAGGCTTAATAAAGCACCATCAGTTGCGCTAACATATAGTTTGCACACGATAAATAGAATATTAATAGTAAAAAACTGTCACACATATAAAAGACTACTATTCTATGCGCATAGTTCACTGGTATGCAGCCTAATATTTTACAATGCGGATGCTGGTTGTGCTCACTAACTGTGCTCTTAAATTAAAAACATTTGAATTTAAAATTGCTCAACAATATTTCCTACTTACTATATGTTAATGCTATATTAGAAATTATGTTTAAATGCACCATATGATACAAGGCATCTTAATTAATAATAAATAATGAACAGATCATATCTTCAAAGAGGTCAATCACCAAGTCTCTAGGTTCGGGCATTTGCATAGATGTGTCAGGCTTAGTGGATAGTGGATCGGTATCTACAGTGCAGTCAAAGTCAGCCATCCTTATTAATTTGAATCTAAAAATATATATGTATAGATTTCATTTAATTTATTTATTTAATTTTTTTAACTTAGCCGAACACAAATATATTTTGTATGGCTGCCTGGCTAGGCCAATGAGATAATCTTACCCTCTGGTTTCATATTACTGTGAGAGCTCTATGCTAGTAGAGCATTTTCCTGCTCCACAGATTTAAAAGAAACAGCCAAAGTCTTGTTTTGAAGTTGCCAATCTCTTTTAGATCTCGTCCATTTCGTGCGTTTCCATAGATGTGCCAGGCTTGGAAATCATTGAATTAGTTGGTCTTGGTTTTTTAGACCGTAGTGGCTCGTATTTTAAACTTCGTGGGACAACGAGAAATTATGGTGGGTGAGAGCACCTCTTTGTCGAAGAATATCTCGGGAACTAGTCTCCTCGCATGTGTTATTGTTAGATTATGCAGTTTATTTGGTAAAAGAAACTAAAAAGGTTTACAAAATATAGGTTTTCGTTCGAGACGAATCAACAACTACTGATAATGGCGGATAAAAACGTTCAACTCACGCCATATGATCACGTGTCCGATGTACTATATATACTAACTGTAGCATCATGCTTCCTTAATTTATGTTAAACAATATGAACCGATTTACTCTATATAACTTGAAGTATTACTTAATGTTAACACCCCCACTCAGACTCAGCTTGTCCTTGACTACGATGAGTCTGGCTTGTTCTTTAATTGCATAATAATACTGTTCGATGTTTTTCAACTTTTACTCGAGGTAATGACTTCGTAAGAATGTCCGCGGTCATTTCTTCAGTTGGAACATAATGAATCTTCACTTCTTTGTTTTGTACTCTTTCTCGGATGAAGTGCATTTTCGTATCAATATGTTTTGACCGTTTATGCATCACAGGATTATGACACATTTTTATACAGGACTGATTGTCTTCTCCGATGTCAGTCGGTTTCTCCATTGGACAGCCAATATCTTTCAGTAGCGCGCGTAAATAGACAGCTTCTTGTACTGCAGCCGCCATGGCTTGGTACTCCGCTTCCGCTGTCGAAAGTGCGACCGTTACTTGTTTCTTCACCTCCCAACTGATGGCGCCGCCATTTCCCTCAAACTTGAAGTAATAGCCCGTTGTCGATTTGCGATCGTTGAGGTCCCCGCTCCAATCTGCGTCTGAGTCGCCGATCACGTTGAGGTTGGAATTCTTCGCAAATGTTAATCGTAAATCTATAGTTCCTTTCAGGTATCTTAGTACGTGTTTCGCAGCTTTCCAGTGTGATGTGTCAGGTTTATCCAGGAATCTTGACAGCTGATTGACAAGGTTCAGTATGTCTGGACGGGTTTGCTTTCCGATAAATACAAGAGAACCAACTAAACTTCTATACAGCTTCGGATCTACTAATTTCTGTTCGTCGTTGTTCTTAAGTAACTTCAGATTTACTTCCCCAGGTGTTGCTGCTGCTTTGCAATCACTCATATGGAATTGTTCAAGAACAGACTCGATGTATTTCCTTTGGTCAACAGTAATCTTATCTTGCGACCGTAAAATCTGCATTCCTAAGAACCAGTGTAATGTGCCACGATCGTCCATCTTGAAATTCTCATTTAACACTGCCTTGATTTCGTTAACTGCTTCTTCGCTCGCTCCAGCTACTATAATGTCATCTACCCAGACTAACACGTATGAGAATGTTCCATCTTCCTCCTTTCTTACAAATAAGCAGTAGTCATTACAGCTTCGTTTGAATCCTTCTTTGAGAAGTCGACTTGACAGTGCTTCATACCAATTCTTTGCAGCCTGTTTCAAACCATAGATTGATTTGTTTAGTTTGCATACCAGCTTTTCTCCCGAGTTTGCTTTCTTGGTAAAACCTTTTGGTTGCTCTAGGTAAATTTCTTCTTCTATGTTGGCGTGAAGGTAGGCTGATTTCACGTCCATTTGTCCAAGATGCAAATCTTTTTGTGCTGCCGTTGCTAGTAGGATTCGGAAAGTTTCGGGTTTACAAGTTGGAGCGTACGTATCGAAGAAGTCTAAACCTTCGATTTGAGCATAACCTTTGGCTACGTATCTTGCTTTGAATTTATCTACTTGTCCGTCTGCTCCGTACTTTACTTTATACACCCATTTATCCTTTGGTTCATCAACTATTGTCCAGGTGTCATTGTCTATTAGTGAATCATACTCCGCTTTCATAGCTTTTCTCCAGTTCTCTGCTTGCGGTGAATTAACTGCTTCACTATACGACTTGGGTTCTTGTACGTTTTCTTCTTTAGTTGTGCTGAAAGTGTAGGGTGATCCATATCTCTCAGGTGGACGCCGATTTCTGCTTGCTCTGGGAAGTGTGTTTTCGTCTTCCTCTGGGTTTTCTTCAGCTTCGTGCTGATCTTCTACGACAGGTATCGGTGCATTATTTTCCCCCACTTTACCTTGAACCGGTTTCGTTGTGTCCTGGTGATTTGAGCGATCATCGTTCAGGTCCATGTTGGGACTCACAAGGATTGATTCTTCCGGATTTATTGTTTCCTTTGCTGAAAATGATTGGATTTCATTTTCTTTGAAGAGAACATTTCGCGCTTTGATGACTTTCTTCGAATCAAATTCTTGCAGAATGTATGCTGTGCTCTTGTCATCATAACCGATAAATTTTGCCTTTACAGATCTAGAATCCAACTTCTTTAAGTTGACCTTTCTCTTCATAACATATGCTGTGCAGCCAAAAACTCGTAGATGATTTCGCCTTGGCGGCTTTCCGGTAAAGAGCTCGAAGGGACTTTTGCCTTGGTTGCTGTTGGCACTCACGGTAAGATTTCTTATATGAGCTGCTGTAGATAATGCTCTTACCCAATAGCGCTTTGCTAATTTTGCTTGGATCAATAGACATCGTCCCATTTCAACAAGAGTTCGATTAAAGCGTTCCGCAACTCCGTTCTGTTGTGGGGTTTCTGGCACGGTATATTCCTGCTTTATTTTTGAATCTCTGCAGTAATCCTTAAATTGCTTCGATGTATATTCTGCGCCGTTGTCGGTTCGTAGTCTCCGAGGTGATCCTGATTCTGCTACATACTCTTTGAATCTTTCCAAGGCTTGGGATTTCTTGCTCATAAACTTTACGACTGAATATTTCGTATATTCGTCCACAAATGTAATCGCATACCTGGATCCATTGAGGCTAGGGACTTCGAATGGACCAAGAATATCTGAGTAAACAAGTTCGAGAGATTTCTGAGACTTATTCTTAGCTTCTTTTGGTACAGGTTTACTGGATTGCTTTCCAAGTGCACATGTTTCACATACTTCCTTTAGATTATCTTCACAGCCAATGGTGCGTTTGACATCGTCCTTGTTCAGATGCCCGAGACGTTGATGCCACAAACTAGCATCTCCTTTATTTGTTGTCGAATTTGGGTTGCATGTGGTAGAATTACATGCTCTGGACCTTTCAAAGATAACCTTCAGATGAAATAAACCTGCGTCTTCGGTTAGATCAATATTCGGGCAGCAAAAATTGCCTCGTGCGAAAACACGGTCTCTAATGAGTATTCATGAACCATTTACAGATCTTCTTTACATATTTGCCTTTCCCCTTCTTGTAGGAAGATTTGAAAGGCTTTATATAACAGGTAGATTCCGAGTTTTCTCTTCTTGCTAAGATTGCACCATGAGGTGACAGCGAGCAGACGTGTTTTATTTGCTCCGTTAAATCTCGAACAAATTTATAGTACATGAGTTTTAATAACGCTCAGTACCATTGTATTCCGTTATTAATCGAAATTTGATAATCTTTTAATGTTTAACACCTAAAATGCCACCGAAAAAGAATGCAAAATCGAGTCAGGATGTTGATGTGGTGTCAGCCTCCGACAACCAGAAGCTTAATATGGCGTCGTCTTCAAGCTTGGAAGACTTCCTTGATCGACGATTGAAACAACAATCTGAACACATTAATGACTTATTTATGAAATATTCTACAATGACAAAGAAGGATCTAGACGCCGTCAAGTCAAGTCAAAGTTTTCTTAGTTCTAAATTTGATGACTTGATTAAATCGGTGGAAGAAGTTAAGGGCGAAAGCAAAGCGCTTCGAGTGGTAAACGTTCGACTACAAGAACGCGTTGCCTCACTTGAAGGCCAAGTTACAACCGCAGAGACTGATATGGAGAACCTGAAACAGTACTTGCGGAGAGATATTATTGAAATTCATGGTGTCCCTGTGAGTGCAGACGAAGATACTAATAGCATTGTGAGACGTGTTGTCGAATTAGTCGATTCTGAAATTAATTTGGACGATCGTGATATTTCTATCAGTCATCGGCTTCCCGTTTCGCCTGGGCGTATTCCGGCGATTATTGTCAAGTTGACACGTCGCGATGTTCGAAACAAAATTTTTAATCTGAAGCATAATCTCAGGTTTAAAAATGCTCGAGATCTTGGTTTCCAGCAAGACTCAAAGTTATATATTAATGAAAGTCTCACACAGAAATGCAGGGCGTTGTTGAAAACAGTTAAATCGTTCAAAAGGGAGAATCAGTTCAAATTTGTCTGGTCCAGGATGGGCAAAGTCTTTCTACGAAAAGACGAAAATCAATCTTCTCGCGTTTGGTCCTTCACGACGTTAGAAGAGTTCGAACACTTCAAAGTTGATTACCAACGGCGCTAAAACGAATAGATCGTACATTCAGTTAAGTTTTATTTAATTTGTGTTGTCTCGAATTCGCTAATGTTCTACCATTTAGTCACCTAGATGATGACGAGTTTCAATTAGTTTTGTACGAACTTAACAACGGTCCAATAAACTTTGACGTAGATCGTTTAAACACTATGATATTTAATCCTTTATTATCCGGTTGTCACAAAAGTTTAGCCCTCTCTACCGATTTGGACCCTGATTCTAATTTCTATACGAAT
The DNA here is from genome assembly GCA_016169945.1 of Trachythela sp. YZ-2020. Classification (NCBI taxonomy): domain Eukaryota; kingdom Metazoa; phylum Cnidaria; class Anthozoa; order Malacalcyonacea; family Clavulariidae; genus Trachythela; species Trachythela sp. YZ-2020. Next base: position 221,409 of record JADLSH010000070.1, on the reverse strand, counting down.
GAGTTCAAATGCGATTACTACACAGAACAGAAATTTAATGAGATGATGATAACAAGTATAACACCTACCAATTCGCATTGTTTATCTTTTCTCCATTTAAATATGCGTAGCCTCACTCGTAATTTTAGTAATTTGACAAATTTACTTGCTAATATTGATAATAGGTTTTCTGTTATTGGCATCTCAGAAACATGGTTATCTAACTCACAACACACTTGTGATATAGACGGTTATAATTTTGTGCACAACCATCGTAATCATAGAACCGGTGGAGGCGTCGGTATTTATTTAGCTTCTGAGTTGGATTTTAGGTATCGTAATGATATAACTTTTGATGACCCATGTATAGAATCAATCTTTATAGAAATCTGTCGTCCCAAGGGGAAAAACATTATTGCGGGCGTTATTTATAGGCCTCCAAACCAGAGCGTGGGTGAATTCGTTAAAAGTACTGAGATTTTAGTGACAAATATATCTAAAGAAAATAAGCTTTGTTATTTGATGGGTGATTTTAACCTAAACTTAATGAACTATCATTGTCATCAATTTACAAATGAATTTCTGGATATAATGTACTCTAATATGTTTTTCCCTTTGATAACGCGTCCTACTAGAATAACCTCTTACACAGCTACGCTTATTGACAACATATTTACAAATCACCTTGAGAGTTACTGTTTTAGTGGTTTATTATTCACAGATATATCCGATCACCTACCAGTATTTTGTGTTCTTTATGACCAATGCACCTCTGTTGATAAGGAGGCGTATGTCGTTTACCGTGACAAAAACAAAACAAACATTGCTAAATTTCATGACAAATTACGAAATATAGTTTGGTCTGATCTTCCGGAATATAATGACCCTAAACATGCATATGGTAGTTTCTTGAATAAATTTACCGAAACATTTAATTATTGTTTTCCATTGAAAAAGTAAATGTTTTCAAGTATGGCTTCAGAAAACCTTGGTTAACGAAAGGTCTTTTGAAGTCTATAAAAGGAAACACAAATTGTTTAAAAATATTTGAGTATTCCGTGTCCGATTAATGAGAATGCCTACAAAAAATTTAGGAATAAACTTAACCATTTGTTACGGATTGCCAAACGTAAATATTATGAAGGAAAACTTGAGAATGCTAAATCAAATACCAAAAATACTTGGAAGATCTTAAACGAAGTGCTAAATAAGAAACGACGACCTAGGAAACTACCCTCCAATTTCACAGTTGACAATCAAAATATTTCTGATCCAGTAGAGATTGCAAATAACTTTTGTGATTATTTTACTAATATTGGTCCAAATTTGGCAAAAATAATTCCTAGAACGTCTAATTCGTATAAATCGTTTCTCACAGGCAACTTTGTGGATTCTATATTTTTAGATTTAACTACCGAATTTGAAATAATAAATATTGTGAATTCTCTTCGTTCTGGTATTGCAGCAGGATATGATAAGATCTCTATTTGGTCGGTGAAAGATTCTAGTGCCTTAATTTCGAGCCCTTTGTCACATATAGTTAATTTATCCTTAAAATCAGGATCGTTCCAGATCAGTTAAAAATTGCTCGTGTTTTGCCATTATTTAAGTCTGGTGATAATAATATGTTGTCAAATTATCGACCTATATCGGTTTTGCCCATCTTTTCCAAAATATTTGAAAAAGTTGTGTATAATCGTTTAATCACCTATTTTAATAAATATAATATTTTGTTTAAAAACCAATACGGTTTTAGGAAAGGCCATTCAACATCTTTAGCCCTTCATCATTTATTTGATAACATCACTAAAGCAATCGATCAGAAAGAGTATACTATAGGTGTTTTTATTGATCTCTCAAAAGCATTTGATACGGTAAATCATGAAATATTGATTAACAAGCTAAAGCACTATGGCATCCGCGGATTGGCCCTCGATTGGATTAAGAGCTATTTTGGTAATAGGCAGCAGTACGTTGAATATAATGGTGCCTATTCATCTTACAATAGTATAAAATGTGGAGTTCCTCAAGGGTCAATTCTTGGTCCATTGTTGTTTTTGATCTATATTAATGATCTCTGTAACGCGTCAAATATTGTTGAACTAATTCTATTTGCCGATGATACAAATATATTTTTCTCTCATAACAATTTGCCACTTTTGATGAATATAATTAATTCTGAAATGAACAAGTTATCTGAATGGTTTAGGGCTAATAAATTATCAATCAATGCTAAAAAATCTAACTATATGATTTTAGACCACGTCAAAAAGGCAAATTCTTGACTTAACATTAGAATTAAATGGCTATAAAATTGACCAAGTAAAGGAAGTTATGTTTCTGGGTGTAATATTAGACGAATGCATGACGTGGAAACCTCATATTTCGCATGTTGCTAGTAAAATTTCCAAATCAGTAGGAATTATACATAAGTCAAGCTTTTGCCTTTCCAAATCAGCATTGCGTTTGCTCTATTATGCTCTTGTATACCCTTACTTGCAATATTGTATTACAGTTTGGGGTTCAACTTATCCTTCTAATTTATATCGTATTGTCTTAATTCAAAAGCGTGTTATTAGAGTTATTAGTAAGGAGGCATTTGATGCACACACTGACCCCATTTTTCAGAAATTATGCATTTTGAAATTTACTGATGTCTATTTATTTCAATTAGGCACATTTATGTATAAATATAAAAAAAACTTACTCCCTCTAACTTTTGATAACTCATTTATAAAAATCAATCAAATTCATACATACAACACACGCACATCTAAACAATATTATATTCCTACTTGTAGAACCAAAATTCGACAGTTTTCCGCAAGTTATCAAGGTCCTTTATTTTTTAATTCATTAAGTTCAGATATTTGTGATGCCTCAACTGTTTCTTTGTTCCAGTCTAAATTAAAAATGTATTTATTCAGTATCTCGTAAATTTTTCTGTATTATAGTTGTAGTGTATGCCTTTAGTGTTATAGTCATTTATATGCACGTCTAATTTCTGTCACCTTATTATAAACGTTTGCTGTGTGTTTTAGTCAGGAGGATCCCAAAGTCTTTATAAGCCTTATGGTTTTTATTTGGGTTTCCTCGCCACTTCTGTAACTATATTAATGTAATTATGTGTATTTTTTTGTGGCAAATTATTAAATTCAATTCAATTCAATCTCTGGACCACGATTCAACATTACCTTCGCTTTGTTTTCTTTAAATATGAACTTGTGTCCAAATTTGACAGATCGGTTGACAGAAAGTAGGTTTACTTCATAATTTGGTACATAAAGAACATTTCGTAGGACCATCTCTATCTCTTTTCCATTTGTTGATTGAAGCTTAATTGGTACATCGCCAATTCCTTCGACAGGTGTAAGGTTTCCTTTTGCATCCTTAACGTTTTTGACATTGCAAGGTTGTAAGTTTTCGAACAGTTCCTTTTCGGTAATAATATGATCTGTACAACCAGTATCAATGATGAGATGATTTAATTTTCCAGTACCACTGCTTGTTCCACTACCACTGTTCATACATTGAGAGTACGATGAAAATGAAGTCGATTCATTTGTTGGAGGGTCTTCAGGTTTACTTGGACCTCTGCACGCTTTTGCTAGATGACCCCTCTTTTTGCACTTTGAACATACAGCTGAACTTCTTTCATTGCATTGCCTGGCAAAGTGACCGGGAAGTCCACAGACAAAACAATTTCCCTTCGGTTTGGTTGGACCTTTATATCGACTCGATGCATTCCTAGAATGCATTGCTGTAGCACTATCGTCTTCTGCTTGATGTCTTTGGAGTCGACTATCTTCATAGTTTTGTAAACGTGTTCGTAATTCGGTGAAATTAGCTGCCGGATTGAAGCTTTCTTGTACCACAAAGTGTTCATACTTTTCTGGAAGTCCGTTTATAACAAGAGCATTGAATAGTGTTTCTGATATCTTTTCACCAGCTTCGGTAAGTCGGGACATTAGTTCTTGTGCTCGTATGAAATATTCGGATAACTTTTCATTTTCACCTAACTGTAATCTAGATATTATTTGACGAACTAGACTTACTATAGTTGGCTTTTCGACGTTGGAATATCTCTGTTGTAGTAAACGCCACGCTTTTGCTCCGTCCCCAACACCATCTGATGATAGACAATCATGTCGTATATATAAAAGACTGTTGTTATCGAGGGGTAAAGCAATATGACACCATACCATATTATTTATTTCTTCAATCTTTTCGATTTGTTGATTTCTCCCTTGTATTTTTGCCTCCCATGCGGCCTTTATTTCATTTGTAGCATCTTCTGCTAACGGTGCTACTTCTTCTGGTAAAACTTCTTTCCCTAGAAGTGCTTTATATAAACCTTTCGTCTGCATATACGCAATGAACTTCGTACTCCATACCGGATAATCCTCGACTTTTCCATTGAAAACTAGCCATTTTATCGTTTGACTGTCCATTTTTTTACGCTCCTGGGCCCATAACCTGTTAGATTATGCAGTTTATTTGGTAAAAGAAACAAAAAAGGTTTACAAAATATAGGTTTTCGTTCGAGACGAATCAACAACTACTGATAATGGCGGATAAAAACGTTCAACTCACGCCATATGATCACGTGTCCGATGTACTATATATACTAACTGTAGCATCATGCTTCCTTAATTTATGTTAAACAATATGAACCGATTTACTCTATATAACTTGAAGTATTACTTAATGTTAACAGTTATCATTCCATAATTCTCTTTCCAGCTCATATACATTGAACTATCTTCTTTTTGCGGTGCTATTCTCGCGTTTAAGCGATAATATTCAAAATTTGGTTCGTGAGGAACCATTTTTATTGCGAAAATATGCGGAACTTTCACTGACCTTGAAATATGGAAGTCAATGCTAGGCTGAAAAATCTCCTTGTACTATATTGTAAATCACATCTCTATTCGTTGTATTCAAGATAAGAATACTCTCTGCATAAATAATAATAAATAATAAAATATTGTAGTACTTAGTACTCATTAATCAACACGATTACACTGTTGGTATCATTTCGTTCTTTCTTCATAAAATTGACCAAAGTAACGCACGCGTCATCTCGTTTGATCTTCTCGGCTCCTGTACTTGCTCTCCATCTTCCTCTTCTCTCATGTTGACAACGTCCTCGTCAACCTCTTCTTCACCAACTGCTTGCTCCGCTAGCTTCTTGAAGAACGATACATTTCGTGTGATGTCGTGTTTTTGGTTTCTCGCGACTACTTTTGACCCTTTTATGGCCACAATGGTGTATGGTATAGGACTGAAATTGGTTGAAAATTTATTCTGTTTCTTTTGCCGCACAAGAACACGATCTCCAACCCGTAGTTTACTTGTTTGCGCATGTCGTCGAGCGTCTGCATATCTTTTCCCCCTTTGCTTTTGTTCTTGGTCATTGAGCTTGGCTTCGCTGTGTCGATTAAGAACCTTGCTGTTGTGGGGAAGCGTGGGCAATTTTCCACGAATTTCTCGGTTAAAAAGCAACTGAGCAGGCGGTACCTTTGTTGTCGAATGAGGTGTAGATCGGTACGCCAACAAGAATTTGGAGAGCTCTTGTTTCCAAGGTCGTCCTTCGAGATTCGCCGTTCGAATAGCCTTGCCCAGCGGTTTCATAAACGCTTCGACCTCCGCGTTCCCCTGAGCCCAAAGAGGTGTGGAAGTGGTATGCTTGATTCCCATTTTGGTCATGTATCTGTTGAATTCTTGTCCTTGGAAAGGCGGCCCATTGTCCGAGACGACCTGTGAAGGGACACCATGCCGGGCAAAAACTGCATCGAGTTTCGGGATTATACTCTTGGCAGAAATCGATGACAACACTTCCACTTCCGGAAATCTTGAGTAACAGTCAATGATTACAAGAATGTATTGTCCCGTTGGTAAAGGGCCATAGAAATCAATTTTTAGTTTGTCCCATGCTTTGGTGGGTAGCGGGGTGGACCGAATGGATTCTGGTTGGCTGGGTTGTCCCGTAGCTTGGCAGGCGAGGCACTTTTCTAGCTCTGCTCGAACTTTTTCGTCCATTCCTGGAAACCAAACGTGTTCCCGTAGCAACGCCTTTGTCCTGGCTTGCCCTTGATGGCCTTCGTGGGCCAGCTGGATAACATGTTGTACCAATGATGATGGTAGCACAATTCTCGTGCCTCGAAGCACCACATTGTTGGTGTAATCTATAGATAGTTCATCTTTGATAGGCTTGAACTGTTTCAGTGTGCAATTGGACCACTGTCCCGTGTGGATTGCTGTACGTACAGAACTGAGTAATGTGTCTTTGCTAGTTGCTGTGCGGACATCCTCCACCGTAAGCGCCGGGAGGACCACTGTATGGGTTATGAAATGCACATATTTATCTGCAATGTTAGTTTGTTTTTGCTTGCTATCAATAGGATGACGGGACAAGTAATCTGCAGGATTTGTACCGCCTGATTTATACACAACCCGAAATTTGTATTGTTGCAGGCGTAAGAACCAACGCTCGATTCTGGCGGGTGGTTTCGAAATCGGGTTCCCAAAAATGATTTCTAGCGCTTTGTGGTCCGTATATAGGGTGAATGTTGCCCCATATAAGTATAAGTGAAAATACTCAATACCCCACACTAGCTAGCGCCAGTGCCTCCTTCTCAGTTTGCGAATAGCGTCTCTCAGTAGTAAGAGCACGACTAGCATACGCGACAATCTGTGGAGAAGATTAAGTTGAATCACGCTGAGCCAGGATCGCTGACAGCCCCCCGGACTAGCATCCACTGACACTGTTCCCTTGTGGGTGAGCTGACGTAAGGGTTCCGTTATTGTGGCAAAGTTTGGAATGAATTGTGAGCTATAATTAGCCATGCCTAGGAGACTTCTGACCTCACTTACTGTGGTGGGCATAGCAGCATTAGCCAAAGCAGAGACCTTCTTAGGGTCGGGACGGACTCCATCCCTTGAAAAGTCCAAAAAATTCCAGTTTAGGTTGCAGAAACTGACACTTGTCGAAGTTGATAGTTAAACCATGGGTGTCAAGGCGATGTAGACACTCGTCCAAGGCTTTGTTATGCGCTTCATAAGACGATCCAAAGACTAAAATGTCATCGGCAATGTTGCGAACTCCTGGGATGTCATGCAAGACTTGTTGCAACGCGTGTTGGAAAATATCTGCCGCCGAATTTGTGCCGTAGTTTAAACGCTTAAAACGAAACAGTCCCGCATGTGTGATAAATGTAGTGATTTGTCGGCTTGAGGGGGCTAGCTCGAGTTGGTGGTATGCCTGTGTAAGGTCTAATTTTGTGAAGAATTTTGCACCATTTAGTTCATGTGAAATACATACATATACATACAAATTTATTAGTTATCCCAATATACGGGCTTTTCATAACTAATTTACAAAAACTGTTATAAAAAAATTACTAATAATTTTAGAATTACAAGAAAGTTATATTTAAAATTTGAATAGTAAACTAGTCATAAAAACGTGTTCAAAAGTCACATTGTGTTTAAGAAAGTTTCCAATAATTGTTTCTTTAGGCGATTTTTAAAAACTGTGCGACTCAACCTGTTTAAGTGAAGGGCAGAGTGAATTCCATATAACCGATGCTCTGTAAGCAAAAGACTTTTGTCCGGTGGCAGTTCTACATCTAGGAATTTGAATATCATTTGATTGTCTTGTGATTCTTCCACTTATTGATAATCTACTACAAAAATGCTGCGTTAGATAGGTAGGGGCAGTTCCTTTTATGCACTTGAAAGTCATAACCGCATCGCGTAAATAAAGTTCTTTCGATACCGGAAGCCAATTTAGTTTTTTTTTATTATTATATTTATATTTATCCAGGATACTCAAATCACTGACGTGTTTTTCAGTGAGGTCCTGCATCTTACAAAAACAGTATATGAATTATGATATTTTTATACAACAATAATAGACAACAATTTATGACAACAAAAATGAGATTATACTAGGCATATTACTAAGTATGGAACTAAGAATAGTTAATAGACGATAAACTTAGTGAAGACTTAAATTTAATTAGCGAATCGATGTTTTTAACTGAGCTGTCCAAATCGTTGAAGTCTATAGAAGCGTAATACGAGGGTTTACATTTACCCCAGTTCGTGTTAGCTTTCGGTAGGTGGAGGTTGTTGCAGGATCTTGTGTTGTAGGAATGAATACTGTTGTTAGTTGTTAGTTTGAAGTCGAAGTCGATTAGTTCATTAGTACATTTATATATGAAGATACAGATAGATAGATAGATGGTTTATTGTATAAAACATTGCAGCCCAAAAGCTGAATTAAGTTAAATATTACAATTCTAGCTCTAGCATGTACTAAAATACTTTACAAACGATAACTAATGTCTGCTAATAATCAATAGATTAATATGATACACTATATGATTTATTATAAAATTATAAAATATTCTAACAATACTACATTTTCAATGCGTTAAAGTTGATAAAACTGTTCTTGTAACGCTGTGTGTTAAAAGACACATTAAACTTGCGATTGTTCCTCAAGTTAATATCATTATAATTATATGGAGGAAGTAGGCTGTGTAATTTATGATCATTGTTAGTAACAATATCTTTGAACAGTTTTTCTGTCAGTTCTTGTCTTCTGTCATTCAGAGTTTGAAGACCTGCAGTGGATAAGGCGTCGTTGTATGATACCCAAGGGAAGATGATTCTCATGGCTCTTTTTTGTATCATCTCTAAGTCATGTGATAAATACTTTGTCAGGCTGTCGTGAAACGCCGGACACGCGTACTCGGTAATAGGTCTAATACAGGTGGTGTAAAACTGGATAAGTTCTCTTGTATCCAAATGTGATCTTTTCAGCTGTGATAGGAAATACAGTCTCTTCCTTGCTTTCTTAATAATTTCAGACACATGTTCGTTCCACTTGAGATCGTGTGAGATAATTAAACCCAGTATCTTCGCGCAGTTTACTACCTCCAAGGGAATATCATTAATTTTGATTGGCTCAAAATATGTACTCGATTTACTAAAACGTACCCGCAATTCTTTGCATTTACTTTGATTCAGTTGGAATTTATTGGCCAATGCTTGTTCGGTCAAGTCATCAACGGAATCTTGAATTGAGCTTGCACTTCCTTTCTCGACAGTTTCAGCCATACTCGTATCGTCCACATATTTCCACATTTCAGAAGCAGCAATTTCCCAGTCATTGATCATGATTACGAATAGCCAAGGACCTAGTTTTGTTCCCTGGGGAACTCCTGCCGGTACTGATTCCCACTCTGAATAGCAGTCCTGACTGAGTTTAACTCTTTGCTTTCTACACGACAAGAAGTCTGTGATCCACATAATGATATGTTGGGGTATGTCATAGGTTGCCAACTTGCTAAGGAGTAAATAATGATCAATCAGGTCAAAGGCTTTCTTGAAGTCGAACAACACAATTCTAGTCGTTGCACCGTTTCCATCTGTTGAACCATTCCACGAATGAAGCATGCTTACGAGGGCTTGAGTAGTACTTGATTTAGGGACTGTACCGTATTGTTTATAATCGATTCTCTGAAGCACGGCAGGTTTAACAAAAATACTAACGACATAGTCTTCGGCGATTTTAGATATAATTGGTGTTAGAGATATTGGGCGCAAATGTTTATTCACGTCTCTTATTGGTTTCTCTTTTGGGATTGGGATAATATTCGCCTGCTTCCATGACTGGGGAACATGCGCTTCATTAAAGGTACTGTTCAAAATATCTGATATAGGAGAAGCCAGAATATCTGCGTTTTCCTTAAGCACCCAACTAGGGATGCCATCGGGTCCACCTGCCTTACTTGGATTTAACGTTGCCAGTTTCTTAAAAACAGAAAATTCGGTAATTCGAAAATCAAGTGATTCCCCGTTAATTGCGATTTGCGGATTGGTTGAAGGTAAAGGATTGAAATTGTTCATAGGTGTAAGAAACGCCTGGTTAATTAGGTTAGCGAGATTGTAAGGGCTGGAAGATGCTGAATCAGGAATGTTCTCGATGTTACTCAACTTTGCAATCGTGTCCTCACGTCCTGACACCTGCTCTGACATGCCACACAAGCGTTTTACTTCTCTCCACCATGTTGCTGGCGCACAGGATCTTAAATGCTTAACCTTTTCCTCGTAGAATTTGGCACGCAATGATTTTCTTTCGCGGTTCACCTGGTTTCTTAGACTTCTAAAAGTCATTAGGTCGCCATTTGCTAAGGCTTTCTGACGACGGCGAATTAGACTACGGAACGCCTGGGTCATCCAGGGCGGTTCATTAGATACCTTAACTTTTGATTTAATAGGCAACAGAGCATCTATGCCAGTCTTAACGATCAATTCCAGCATTTCAACCTTATTTTCACATGAATTTTGTTCATTAATTAATGTATTTACATCCACTTCCTCCAGATATTTCCTTAGAGCCAAACGTTTGGTAGGTCTTAGGTCCCGTGATTTTATACGAATTGCTGGTTTGGGGAACAGTGAACGTGCAAGAGGCTGAACCTCTATGCTGGCATGGTCGGAGAGGCCAAAAGATGGCAGTTTGATTGGATCCCCGTAAAAACTGTCCATATTCGTCAGGATTAGATCGAGGTGTTTCGACCACGTGTAGGGAATTTGATTATTTGCTTTAATTTAAAACCATTTCGAAGTCTAGAAGTATTTAGCTTATTAAAGTCTCCGAGTAAGATTATACCACAGTTAGGAAATTCCGCTTCAATTAGAGTTAGGCATTCGTACAAATAATTTATCATGGACAAGTTATCTGCTCCTGGCGGATGGTATACAGTACATAGAATAATGTTCGAAATTCCTCTTGGGAGACGAGGCGGGCTAAGTACCAACCAGATTGCTTCAAAATTTATATCAGACAGATTTTCCAAAACCTTATATCTAATTGTTCGCCGTACGTAAACACATATACCTCCGTGCTGGCCTTCGACTCGGTCTCGCCTTACTATGTTAAAATCAGGAATACAAATAATATTGTCATGAATATGTCCTTGAAGCCAAGTTTCTACAATACAAACTAGGTCTATCGTTGCACTACTTATAACATTACGGACCTCGTCAATTTTTGGCGCGAGCGACATCACATTGGACAGCATAATTGAGGGTACATACAAATTTGGTGAGCCCGCTTTCTGAGTCTGCCTATTTAATGGCACAGGGATACAGCACGTCAGACGATTGTTGTTACTTGTTTGACTAGTTCCAGATACTCTTGCCAACCTGGCGGGCGATGATGATTCGCTCTCCTTCGAAAAAAAAATTTTCGTCTCCTAGTTGATTTACTTGACTTATACTCGTTTACTGGACGATAGGTAATTCGCACAGGGATGCTACGTTTATTACGGTTAAAAACTTCGCTTGGATTGACGAAATTTTTTCGTGTTTGTTGTCTGGTCAGCTTACTAGCTTGTTCACCCAATTGCAATTTCGTTGGATACGTTTCAATATCAACAATCTTGACATGTTGATCAACAAGGTGTGAAGTCCCAGTATAGAGTTATCAATATCGTGTCCTTTTAAGGTTGAGTCTACCTGCAGGTCTTGGCCATGAGCAGAATTATTAGACTGAGTATGTACCTTAGCTACGCCTACACTATAGTTTTTGTTTGAATTTATTAAACTATTTAATGATGATTGTTTGGTAGCCTCGTTAACTTGATCACCCAATTGAGACTTTGTTAAATAGCTTTCACTATCAACCTCTTTGACGTATTGATCAGCAGAGCATGCAGTCTCAGTGGAGTTATTAACATAATGTACTTTTGAAATTAGATCAACATATAGTTGATTATGCTTATTAGATACGCTGTTGGTTTTCCAATTATATTCATCGTCAACGTTCGACAACCTTGCGTATAATTCTGAAACTTTGCTTTCCATGCTTTGGAGTCCAGCTTCAAGACGCCTAGTTTTATCTTTTTCATTATCAAGTTCGCTTCTTAAAAGCTCAATCACCTGTATAAGATCAGTTTCCATTGGCTTCGACTGGGTATTTACAAATGACTGCAATGCGTCTGTTCGTGATTTTAAAATTTCAATATTTAATTTAATTGATTCAAGTTCTTCAGTTGTAGGGTTTTCGGCGCTGCTTAAGTCATTAATAATAATCGTTTGAACATCAGTTTGTGTGCATTTCGCTTCGGTTTTATTAATGCCAATATTTTGACTTTTACCCATATGGTCAACGTCAACAACACTACGATCGTTTTCGTATAAACAATTTACACTCTCACCTGAACATTCCGTTACGGTATCTTTACCTTTTCCCAAAGCAGCTGTCTCAGGCTGAGTTTTCAACACGCGGCCATGCGTGCTACATAACTGTTTGCATTTATTTCGGACTAAATACCCATCTTTTCCTTGGAATAGTAACGAATTCTGTTTACCAGGATGCCATGTAAAACTAATCTCGGCATTTGTACTGGTGAACTTCTTTGAGCAACCACCAGGCGAACTCCATTTGCCGTCGAGGCCAAATACATCAGTCGTAACTTCCTTTAGAGAACCCAAGTTTCCCAGCCATTTAAGTCGGCTGCCATCAGAAATCATATCTGATATATCAATATGTTCGTTTGCGTTAAGAAATAGTAAAAGCTTTGAAGATTCAACATTTCTCTCCTTTTGGAGGTCTTTAATCGGAGATTGATTTTCCATGTCCGCTGTATACGACAAGCTATCAAGCAGTCAAGCATATATACAGCGGTGTTTATATCTGCGGGAAGCGAGAGGTAACCAGTGAAGGGTTGCGAGAGCTTCGGTTGCTGAGGAAAGAGGAGGAAGATTTAGAATCAATTTAGCTGCTTTATTTTCCAAGGTTTGCAGAGAGTTCATGAGTCCAGAGTTGTTCTTGTCTCCCCAAATAATATCTGCGTAATCGAATAACGGTAGTATCGTAGAAGTATAAAAGGTTAGTCTTGCATGCAGTGGTAAAAATGATTTGACACGACGGAGCAATCCTAATCTTTGATTGATTTTGCGTATCATGTTCTCAATATGTTGATGCCAAGTAAGGTTTTCGCTGATGGTGATGCCCAGATAATCTAACGAATGTTCTTGATTAATTGAACGATTGTAAATGGAGATGTTGACATTGGAGATTGAGCTCAAGCGCTGTCTTGCCGCGAATATAATAAACTTTGTCTTGTCATTGTTCAGTGTGAGGAGGTTGTTGTTTAGGTAAATAGAAAGGGATTGTAGATCGGCGTTGAGTTTTGACTGGAGTTCTGAAATATTGTCCGCAGAGTAGTAAAGGAGTGTATCATCAGCATAAAGTATTGACTTGCAGTGCTTCAGGCATTCAGGTAGGTCGTTAATGTAAATAAGGAAAAGAAGAGATCCAAGAATACTTCCCTGCGGAACTCCAACAGCGACTGGCTTGGGCTGAGACATTGAGTTATTGATCATTGTTACTTGGGTACGGTTTGATAGATATGAGCAGAACCAGTCAATTACATGTGAGGAAAAACCAATCGCTTTTAATTTTACTAGTAAAATTGTGTGGTCGACTGTATCAAATGCTTTCCTTAAGTCTATAGAAACGGCGCCAGTGATCTTTTTGTTGTCGAGATTGTCAAGTATCTGTAAAATGTGCCAGAGCAATAGTAGTGGAGAGTTTGGAGCGAAAACCGAATTGTTGTGAAGCTAGTAACGTGTGTTCCTGTAGATAATTGTAAACTTGAAGGTTGACGAGGCGTTCTAATACTTTGCTCAACGTTGGTAGAATGGTGATAGGTCGGTAGTTATTGGATGAAGTTGGGTCGCCAGATTTGAAAATGGGAGTTACTTTACCTTTCTTCCAGATATCAGGAAATGAACCGTAGTGTAAAGAGAGGTTGAAAATCTTTGTTAAGGTTGGCGCAATTATATTAGCGGAATCTTTGAGAAGTTTGGCACTAATTCCATCTAGACCAGTAGCTTTGTTAGTTCTTAATTTACTAAGTTCTTGAAAAACGGTCACGTCGTCAACGTCTTCAAACTGAAATGAGTGAGATGGTGTAGTGGTAGACTTTGGTAGTAATGGTTTATATAATTCTTTAATCTTACTCGCAAGCGTGGTTCCTATAGATGAAAAGTAATTGTTCATGATTGTTGCGATGGATTAGGGGTCGCTTACTGGAACGTTCTCAGATATAATGCAGGTAGGAGAAGTTTTATTTGGATTGCGAGAGGTTACTTCATTAATGACTTTCCAAAGTTCGGCAGGATTATCTTTATTATCATGAATAAGATTTTGATAGTAGTTGGATTTACATATCTTAACTTGTTGGTTTATGAAATTCTTAAGTTCGCGGTAGGTATTCCAATGGTAGTCTGAGTTAGATTTTTGAGCATGTTTTAGATGGAAATCACGTTCACGCATGAGTTCAAGTAGTTCAGAAGTCATCCAAGGTGCTTTAACAGCATTTTTAGCTCTTTTAGTACGCATTGGGGCGTGCTTGTTGACCGTTTCGGAGAATGTATCGCACCACTTGTTTACGATTTCATTAATGTCATTTAACGAATCAACGAAAGACCAATCTGCTTTTTCTAAATCATTAGCGAAATTACTTTTGTTGTAACGCTTGTAACAACGATAATTAATGTCTCGATGACATCCGCCAGATTTAGGAACTCCTGCTTTGATGGTACAATAAATAAGAGAATGATCGCTGATTGATAAAGGAGCAACACCACTTGAAACAACGCGCGGAAGATTGTTCACGAAAATTAAGTCTATCGTAGATTGTGTGCTTTCAGTAATTCTAGTTGGTGACGCAATGAGCTGATCAAATGAAAACGCACGGGCGAGTATTTGCAAGCTTGATTTGTCCGTTGATCGTTGATTGTAGTCAACATTAAAATCACCCAATAAAATAATTTCTGCGTTATCTGCAATTTTAGCAAGATCCTTGCATAGTTCATCAACAAAGCTATTAATAGGCAAGTCCGATGGTCTATATGCAGAGCAAACAAACAGTGATTTAGTATGAGGTCGTATAATTTCAATCCAACATGTTTCGATGTTTTCGTTACATAAATCATTACGAGTTCGGTGGGGTAAGCCTTCCCTAATATATATAGCCGTTCCACCACCAACTTTAACTTTCCTATCATGACGAGCAATTAAATAGTTTGGTATGTTAATTTCTGCATTGGTGATAGAAGGTTTTAGCATGTTTATAAACAATCTTGAGCCGAGCAGAAAGTATGTCGAATTATCCAACGATTCATGTTTAACGGTTTTAGTACGAGCGTTACCAATGAAAGCTGCAGGTCTTGAGCTAGCGATTAATTCTGATACGAATAAAATTGAATTAACAGAGGATGGGTGTTTTTCTTGTTGTTTCTTGAGTATTGACCCATTAAAAGTCAAATAAATATAGATAATTAATAAGATATTGCGGTAAGAGAGAAAGCCCCGACTGAGCGCCATGTGTATACGCAATTCCAAAATGATGGTCAGTTAATAAATATGTTACTAAGTTTGAGCAAGTGTATGATTCTAATATAGAGGTTGATATATTAATTTCCTAAAAAGCAGCGAACACAGAGCAACTCAGTTCAAGTTCTTTAAAAGGCTAAATTCAAATTATTTGATTCTTTAATCACCAACCAGTTGTTGAGTTGAAGTCATAGGTCAAGTGGATCAGGGATAACACACCATACGGTAATCCCAGTAAGTTGTTGCTAAGAGACGCGACGCCGGACAAAATTTAAATTCCAAAAGATAAAATAAGACTGTACGCTACAAACACCAAAGTACTAATAAATTACGAAATTCTCCACCAAACTATACGAAATATATATCAAAATGTTCACAGCGACGAGAAAACTATAGTTATAACAGTTAATTCCACAAATGAAACATACGGGAGGAGAGTTCAACGGATACAAACGATAACAACACAAGTGATTCAGACGCGATTAAGAGATACAATTTGGGTAGGGATAAAACGCTGAAACTGAATCGCGGAAACGGAAACTGAAAGCGGAAACTGAATTGGGGATAAAGCGCTGAATTTGGGATAAAACGCTGAAATGGGGATAAAACGCTGATATGGGGGAAATTTAATCGAAATCGTCGTTTGCTAGATCCTTGCCAACACATGTAATTTGTCAATAAGGTCGAAAAAATAAGAATGCAGTTCCCGGTAAAATGACAACCACAAATTTTCGAAGAACGATAGTTTTGATATCTGATATTCACGTAGTTTTACTTTAAAATGTTGCAAAGTTAACTGATTATATTAAATACTGTAACTTTGTTACTTTTTAGTGAAAATACGGGAAAATACTGCACGCGTATTTAAATTATTCTGCATGTGTCGAAAGTGTAACAGTTCATATCCCAAGTCTGTGCATATTTATAATTGCACGTTTTTACTGCATGTATGGAGTTGAGTATATACCGGGTATTCACCACGTTAAAGGAAATGTATCTAATTAACACCAGCAAGATTTTACTTTAGCCTTGTGCGTTTTTCAAGAGAACCGTTTAGTTTTGACATGATGCATGCATTATATTCGGTCTCACTGCAGTGTTCAGTTTGTTAAAAACGCAGGCTTACAATTTGTCAATCTTTACCTCACATAATAGTCAAATTTAATTCAGACGACTTTAATTGACATAAAAAATAGTGTAGCATAAAGATTGAGTTATATGAAGTGAAAATTATATAATTTTACTTATTAAAACTAAAATACAAACTATATATCAGACGTTCTTCGAAAATTTGTGGTTGTCATTTTACTGGGAACTCCTTTCTTATTTATTCGGCTTTATTGGCAAATTACATGTGCTGGCAATGGTGCTTTATTGGCAAATTACATGTGCTGGCAATGGTCTAGCAAACAACGATTTCGATTAAATTTGCCCAATTCAGCGTTTTATCTCCATTTCAGCGTTTTATCCCCATTTCAGCGTTTTATCCCCAATTCAGCGTTTTATCCCCATTTCAGCGTTTTATCCCCAATTCAGCGTTATCCCCATTTCAGTTTCCGCGATTCAGTTTCAGCGTTTTATCCCTACCCGATACAATTCATTGCCGTATAACTTTGTAAGGGAAATCCCCAAGAATGAGAAAAGTCAAAGGTCAAAAGTTAGTTTACGCGCGACGACAGCTACAAGAATATAAGATCAATTTATTTTATTTATGAACTTTTGCCGTCAATAATAATTATACATGATAAAGACGGCGCAGGAACACCAGCACAGCGAGAGCCAATTACGTTGGTGTCCTGAAATTACGGATCATTATATAAACTAAATATATTACACAGATATAGTACATGACTTACATTCTCAATACACTTACAAACATACATACACTAGACAAAGTATTTTCATATAGTTAAAGTTTAATAAAGTTAATAGCAACAGTTTTTTGAGGTGGTCAATTGTTTTGCTTGATGGCATTTTAAACATATTGATTTCCAAGACTGTTGGTTTTCAGTGTCAAAAATTGTTACAGTCGCTGCGTAATAGTACTCAAAAAGGAGTTTTTTGAATTTTTGATACGAAATATCCGGCATACGTAGTTCTTCAGGAAGTGTATTCCAAATTATGAAGCTCTCAACACATAACTGTTCTGTAAACATAACGTTTTGGTTGATGGTATGTGATAAGTGGTGACAGAATTTTTTACCGACCGTAAATTCATGGTTAAGTTAACTCTGTTGACTTGCTTGGGTAGAATATCGAGATCAGTTATAATAAGACCTCGCGTACTTTTAAACAAAAATAAAACGTCGAGATATTCGTGCCAGTAGCTTAGTGGTAACATGTTTAAAGTAGCTAGTCTCGTTTTGTATGCGATGTCTGTTTCGAAAGGCAAAGACAGAATGTACTTGGTAGCCCTCCGTTGGATTCGTTCCAATTCGCCACACATGCTGACATTTTGTGGGCTCCAGACTTGAGAGGCATAGGCAAGGTGTGACCTGACTAGTGAGAGATACAGATTGCGACGCGTGTTAACATCTTTAACTTGAACAGTCGAACGTTTCAGCATACCAAGCATACGGTTGGCCTTAGTGATCTGTTCGTGGATGTGGATAGACCAAGTGAGATCAGAAGTAACTGTTACCCCAAGATCTTTCTGACTGGAGACATGTTGCAATGACCGACCATCCATCTGGTATTCAACAACGAGTGGGTTGCGTTTCCTGGTGACACTAAGGACTTTACATTTATGTGCGTTGAATTTTAGTCTCCAACTTTGTGCCCAGTTCTCCACATTTTTCACTTCAGCAAGCAAAATATGAGCATCTCTAGAGGACTCAACGATTGAAAAACACTTCGTGTCGTCTGCGAATAGAGAAACATCCACAAATGGTGAAGAGATTGACGAGGGAAGGTCATTTACGTAAATCAGAAACAACAAAGGTCCAAGGATTGATCCTTGAGGGACACCAGAGGTAACTGTAAGCATATCTGACGTGGCACCATGAACAAGTACACGCTGTTGACGTTTTAATAGGTAGTTCGTAAACCAGTTCAGAACTTTATCCGTGATCCCAAATTGATAAAGTTTTTGCAGAAGGAGTTTGTGGTCAACAGTATCGAAGGCTTTGGCAATGTCCAGGTACAAGATATCAGTTTGCTTACCCTTATCTAAATTTTGACCGATACGATGAAGCACTGACAAGAGTTGACTCGCACAAGATTTCCCTTTTAGAAAACCATGCTGTTTATCTGATATCAATTTCTGAGCATGGTCTACTATTCTGTTAAAAATACAACGCTCGAAAACCTTTGCAACACACATCAGAGAGATGGGTCTGTAGTTTTCAACGTAGGTTTTGTTTCCCTTTTTATGAAGTGGAATGACATTGGAAAGTTTCCATTCTGTCGGAAGACTACCAGAATTTAGTGACTTGTTGAACAGATACGTGAGTGATGGAGTGATGCTAGAAGCACATTCTTTCAACAAGCGAATGGGTATTTTGTCGGGTCCAGAGGCTTTGTCTGGATTTAGATTGCACAATACATTGTGTACTTCACATGGTTCCAGGGTAATCTCTGTAATTATTTCACTTGATATAGGCGAAATTGGGGTACCATTAACATCATTAATATCAGATTCTTTTAAAAACACTAAGTTGAAGTAGCAATTGAATAAATTGGCTGTTTCTTCTGCATTGTTGGAGATGATACGTGAGGAGGAGTCGGTATTTTCAACAGCGATAGAAACCTGATGTGGGATTCTGCAGGACTTAGTGGTTGATTTGAAGAACGACCAAAAGCGTTTAGGATTTGAATATAGAGACTCACTTAATGATGCATAAAAATTTTCTCGACTGGTCTTGATTAATTTCTTAGCAGTACTTCGAAGATTTCTATATTTCTCCTTCATTGAAT
This sequence comes from Trachythela sp. YZ-2020, assembly GCA_016169945.1. NCBI lineage: Eukaryota > Metazoa > Cnidaria > Anthozoa > Malacalcyonacea > Clavulariidae > Trachythela > Trachythela sp. YZ-2020. The sequence goes on along the minus strand of JADLSH010000070.1, from coordinate 202,091 downwards.
CGACTTGACTGCCAATACTGCGCTGAAGTTTTCGGCGTAATGTTTCCTTCTTTTTGAGCACATTAAATACTTCACCTGTTAACCATGGTGGGTTATGTTTTCCTTTTATTTTTTTTTGAGGAATGTGCTTATCAGCGATTGCGAGAAAACTGTATATAATATAGTACAAAAAATAATCACGAAAAATTTGAATCACACAGAACAATAGCAGACAAACAGACACTATTCCAATGTCAAAACCTGTCTTTAAGCGAAGCTACCTCGATTATAGTCGATTATAAGTATGTTACCACGACGAACGCATTCACGCAAAGTTGTTGCCTGGGAACGCGACGCTAGTCAAAAATTCAAATTTAAAGCACCAACGGCCAAAACGATAAAAGTTTAATAACACATGAACAGTAAATCCAAACGACACCAAATTAACACACAAAGATAAATATACAGTTTGTGGACCACGTAGTACACACGAGTAGAGCGAACGCCAAAAATAAAGAGAAATATCCAAATAATTCAACTTCGTATCGAATGTCAACAATAATGAGGACCACTGTCAGAATTATTAAGAATCTGCTGCCCGTCTGAGAGGAACTCTCATTTTTGACTGGGCTGCTTGTCTTCTCTAGGATAAAAGAGAAATATGTTATATACAATGCGTTGACGTGCTTTTTTGTAGGCTAAAGACCTGTTCACACGATCCGATTTTTCGGATCCGATTCTCGTCTTGACGTATACGTATGGGGTGATGCCCTGCGAGGTTGACGCCCATACGGAAGAACAATAATATAATTTACTGAAAACTAAACTTTTAATAATTTTTACTAACAAGTCACGACCGAAAAGATGTCGCACTCTATTTATCTGTAACAGCATATTCATACATGATGAGACTACGTTAGTCACGTGTTTATCATAAGCCATATACGAATCCCATGTCATACCAAGATCCTTTGCGTTTATGGCCGGTTTTAACTCTTTACCCATCAGGGTAAATGTTACATCGGGTAAAAGTGAAAGCAGCTGGGGTACTCCGAAGACCATTATCTTTGTTTTGTCTGGATTTATAAGGAGATAATTTGAACAGCACCATTCAATCAACGAATGAAGATCACCGTTAACTTTGTCTACTGCATCATCCAGTTCATTTAAGTGAAATGATAAAAATAATTTTGAATCGTCTACAAAGCATTCAGTTTTACAATGTTTGCTAGCTGTAGGTAAGTCATTTATATAGATGTTGAAGAGTAAGGGTCCCAAAATCGACCCCTGGGGAACACCATGCTTTAACGGTGGGCTATTTGAAAGGGTCGAACCAATACGTACAAACTGTTGCCTTCCGTTTAGGTAGCTCTTGAACCAATTTACTGCGGCTGCTGATACACCAATTTTTTCTAATTTTGCAATGGTATGGGATGCCGAATTCGTTTTATAGCCGTGTTTGCAGCGCGCATGTCAATACATAGGCGAATGTTGTCATCTTTTTGGCACAATGACAATTGGCGAGATCCATGCGGTTGCTTCTGTATCTGGTACGCGTTCAATGATGTCTTCCTCTTGTAACCGACTTAGCTCAGCATCGACTTTAGCCCTCAGATGAAATGGAATACGACGTAGGCGTTGGGTAACTGGTTTTATGTCTTTGTCAACAAGCAGTTAAACGGTTTGATGTTGTAATTTCCCTAGGCCACAAAAAACGTTTGGATACTTCTGTGCTACATGTTGTACTCCGTTATCTTTAATTGATACATATGCTGGTGGTGTTTGCGATGGGTTTGGACATATTCCAGTGTTATGTGGCCATTCGCCGCCACAATTTCTGCAAACCCCTTTCTGCGCTGTGTTTTCAGCCGAGGAATTGCGAACTGCATCCACAACAGCGTCATCGGTTATAAAAGTTGGGGTTTTTTTTTGTATTTTCCTCGATCTCTGCAGCTTGTTGACAACTTCGTTCAAATTGGCGGCCCAGAACTAGCAAGTCTTTCAATGTCAACTTGGGATCACGTAGAGCTTGCTTTCGGAGTCGGCTCGAGCGACCGCATAAGACAATTTGAACCATTATTTCAAAGTCTGGATCAACAAACTCGCAACGGGCAGATAAGCTCCGCACACGCATGTAATATTGGTCTAATGTTTCACTGGCATCTTGCCGTGCCTCGCGAAATTTGTACACCTCGTACAATCGATGTTTTTGTGGTTCAAAATATTCGTTTAGTTTCTCAACCGCCTTATTGTAGTCTTTGGCCTCTCCATTATCGGGAATTTGCCGAAATATTTCTCGAACTCGAGCACCTGCCTGGTATAAAAGCAGCGCTCGCTTCTTGGCTGTGTCTGTAATGCCGTTAGCGGTAATATACATTTCAAAGTCTTCCAGCCATATTTGCCATTTGGGGCCAATATTTGCTCCAATGTCCGAGTCAGGATCAAATGGAGGCATCGGATTTACTATGGGCATCGTCACCATCCTCGTCGCCAATGTTGTGTTTAAAGTTTTATTAGTTTAATCTCGAGTCAAGTGTTTACAATACAATATAATACAATACAATAAAAATTTATTTTAACACGGTAAAAATCTTCAGTATAACATAATTTACAAAACAAAGCATGCATAATGACAAAAAAATTAGGATCTACTGGTTTACAAGATTGCCGTGTGGGAGTTCATTTAAATTAGTATAATATTTATCTACAGCTTTTCGGGACTGTGCAAATGATTCAAGCATTCGTATATTTTCAGGGAGACTATTCCACAATTGTGCTCCACTATATTGAAAACTTCGTTTTAGATAATTAGTTCGTGGCTTAGGCAGATTTAACTTCATTTCGAAGTTCCTGAAATTGTACTCTGAGTCACGAACTGAAAAAAAATTTGTAGATAGGTAGGTTGATTACCTTTGAGCGTTTTAAACATCAAACCAGCCTTAAACTTTTTGCGTCTTAATGACAGGTTATCCAAGCACAAAGTATCAAGAAGCACTCCAGCGTTAGCATCGTAACTGGACCTCGTAATGACTCTAGTCGCCCGGTTTTGCAATTTTTGTAGTTTGGAACTTAGGGTTTCGCCAAGACCATCCCAGACCGAACAACAGTAGTCAAAGTGCGGTTGAATCAATGCTTGATATACTTGGATGGCCGTATTCATTGAAATACAGGATCTTATACGTTTTAAAGCTCCTATGGCTGAAGCGATTTTTTTACATAGTTTATCAATATGCACGGACCACATAACATTCTTGGGATTGTATGATTAAGACAATTTGGTAGATCATTAATATAGATGAGAAATAGTAGTGGCCCTAGACTGCTGCCTTGAGGAACACCACAAGTCACTGGCATAGAATCCGACAATTGATCATTTACCCGGTATTTTTGAGTTCTGTCATTGAGATATGATTGAAACCAGGTAAGACTATTTTCGTCAATTCCGTAGTTTTTAAGTTTTTGCAATACAATTTGATGATCGATCGTATCAAAAGCTTTCTTTAAATCAATAAAAACAGCTCCGTTAATTAAGCCATTGTCAATATTCATAGACCAGTCGGTTATGGCTTCTAGCAAGGCTGTTAAGTACTATTTTAAGTACTGTTTTAAATGGCTTAAAAAACGACCCATCTTATGAGTTCATTGGCGAAGTAATTTTAAAAATAAACATTGTCTAAGCCGAGAAAATCAAAGCTAAAGTTTATGTAAATTAACATGATTTTTTATCACATATAAAACCACTGACACGGTAGTGATTTCCTTTGTCTTTTCCCATGAATTATTAATGAGGTTTTTAAGGTACTATGGAATGTTCTAAATCCGGATTGGCAACTATGTAGCAAATTATTTGAGTCGAAATACCCATATAGTTGATCAAAAACGGTTTTTTCAAATATTTTGGCAACACATGGTAAAATTGATATAGGGCGATAGTTGCCTGGATTACTTCTTATACCACTCTTAAATATTGGGGTTATTCTACTGGCCTTCCATTCATATGGGAATATTCCGGCATTAATGGATGCAGCAAATATTCCCGTTAACGAAGGTGCAATCACACTTGCAGCTATCTTTAATAGTTTGTTTGGTATATTATCAAGGCTAGCCGACTTCTTCTCATCTATCGTACTCAACAGTTGATAAACTGTGTTAACAGAGGGAGTTTTGAGTGAGAAGGAATGATCGGTTGGTTTAAGATAAAAACATGGATCATGTATACAGGAACCGGAATTTCAGAGGAGAGTTTTTCGCCAATACCCGAGAAGTAGCTATTAAATGTTTCAGCTATTTCTATAGGCGCGGTAATTTCTCGCTCTTCGTAGTTTAATTGCGTTATTCTTTTAGTTTTGCCTGTGTTTCTAGAGCTTAACTCATTTATAAGATTCCATGTTTTTTTCATATTGCCCTTATTTAGTTCAAGGTTATTCTTATAGTAAGCTTGCTTAGCTTTTTGTATATCATATTAATGTGATTTCGGGCTTGTCGATATTGTTGCCAGACTTCAGGATCATTGGATCCAATAGCTTTCTTTTTTAGGTAGTCTCGGTTAAAAATCTGATGTCTTATATCCTTTGTGACCCAAGTGGATTTTCTATTTCTAATTCTCCTGGATCTTCGTGGTGCGTGCTTGTCGATAGTTTCCATCAACATTTCTTTTCCAGACATCCCACATTTCGTTAGGGTCCCGGGAGCCATAGACACTATCCCAATGATTTAGTTTAAGATCACTTAGAAACAATTCTCTGTTAAAGTACTTCATCGTTCTAGCATCGATTGTTCTAGGACCCCCTCGTATATAGTGAGTCTTACGTATCATATACACTAACGAATGGTCGCTAATAGATAAGTGTATGACACCAGATTTCACAATATTAACAGGTGTGTTAGTAAGACATAAGTCAATCAGAGTACTAGATGTGGCAGTAACCCTTGGATGTCCAAAATATATTTTACTTTATGCCTGCTTGGTGACTCGGTTGTTGACATAAAGTCGACATTCAAATCGCCAAGGAGGAAATACTCTAAATTTTCCGCATCAAGTGATCCAATCATTTGCTCGAATTCCGCAAAGTAACTAATTGGCAAATTGGGAGGCCTATACCATGTACTAACTAAGATAGACTTAGATCGTGGTTTTTTTATTTCTACAATCAAATTTTCAAGATTTTCTGATTGCAGATCTTGTCGTATTTTATAATTAATGTTACTTCTAATATAGATGCAGACGCCGCCGCCATTGCGGCCATTTATACATCGATCTCTTCGGATAATTTCAAAATTTGGTAAATGGACTTCATTACTATTAATTGATGAGTCTAGTTTTGTCTCATTAATGCATAATATGTCTACTTTATTATTACTCATAAACACTCGCAATTCATCGATATGGGCGAGGAGGCTATTTATATTTAAACATGCCATAAACATGCCCCGATGAAATGGTATTTCCTCTGAATTGCATAATGCGATATTTGAATAATCTATTTCATTTTACTCACCCAGGCTATCGGTGATTCGTTATCCATACTTGGCTGCACTTCGGTATTGTTTACCGGCTCCCACACGGCGGTGTACTAACATTTTCTATTATAAATATAATCAGTAAAATTTCGTGCCATCTTGATTGTCCCCATTTTGTTTAAATGGATTTTGCTTTGATTTAAATGCTCAGGTGTAATATTAGTATGATCGATGAATTTCCATTGTTTCTGAATGCAGGATTGCTTAAGCAATGCATTGACATCGTTGGCTTTACATGTTAAAGATTCATCATCGGTCCGCGTTACCAAGCCCGAGATGGCTACCTCCGTCTCTGGTATAGACTTTTTTATTACTTCTCCCAATCTGACGATTTCGTCGGCACAGCGCGCCGAATTTTCACGACTTTTCAGGCTGTTTGTGCCCACATGAATGATGAGCTTATCGGGTTTTTTCCTTAATATTGGTTTTATATAATCTGCCATGTCTAGCGTGGTACTTCCAGGAAACGTGGATACTTGAATTCTCGTGCTTGCCGTCGACATCTTATAGCCGTTTATATGCTTGGCCATGGAGTCACCGGCCACTATTACTCTTATAGGTTTAGTACCTTGATGACTTCTTTCAGGGTTAGAGTTTTCACCATTCGCAATGTTGGTGGAGAAATCGTAGCAAGAACTCGATTTTTTATAACTGTGATTGAATTGTGGCCACTTTATAATAGTCTATATATATAAATACAAAAGCAGGAGTCAGCACAGCTCTTTGAATTTGGAAAATCTAATATGAGTAATATCATATTATTGTATGTAAGTGGGTAAATCTTGTTTACAAATCTGTTCCTGTCAGTATATTAAAGTGTAGAGAAGGAATAGGGAAAGCCATTGCATGCTGAAATAAGTGAAAGTCTGGTTTTTTATGTGATAAAACTTTTCAAAATATAAACATAAGCATGCATTCTGGCAGACAAATTTAGATTGACTTGTAAACAAAATTTATCTACATATATGCCACCAAGATGTCACAATAACTGATGTCTAACAGCCTGTTTTTATTTATCCGATTTGCTGGGTTAGACAATACTTAACAATTATTTACCGAAGTCGAAGTGATTATCGGTGAATATTCACCGAGACGAAGTCGAGGTGAATATTCACCGATAATCACCGAGACTGAGGAAAATAATTGTTTTAGTATAATTTTAGTAGTAAATAATGCATTTCAAGTTTTATAATAATACAATAACATGCGCTTCCGTTATGAATATAATTTACTTCCTTATTGTTCAGCAAGGAATTTTTGCTCGGCTTCGTCCTCGTTGTGCACGGGGACCCGGGTTCTTTAGTCTTCTAAAGGTGAGTCAACGCTAGCCAGTGTTGAGAGAATGTCCTTGTCTTGTTCTCTCTATCTGTTGTATTCAAGGTAAGAACTCTGAGCATAAAAAATAAATAATAATAATGGGGGCTGCCATATTCGGATCAAACGTTTGATACGCCTATACAAAGTACTATTGCAACAATACTACCTGTTAATTAGTAAAAAATTAATCAACAGTTCTTTCTTGATGCAGTATTTACTGGAACACAGAAATGTCACTGTAATGTCAAATACATAGCACTGTATTTTCCTGTATCTGGAAGTTGCCAAATCTCTTTTAGCACTTCAGTTACTTCTGTTTTTGCTTCGTCAGTCGTTGCTGGTGTCAGGCTTAGTGATGTGCCAGGCTTAGTGGATAGTGGATCGGTATCTACAGTGTAGTCAAAGTCAGCCATCCTTATTAATTTGAATCTAAAAATATATATGTACAGATTTTATTTAATTTATTTATTTTTATTTTTTTAACTTAGCCGAACACAAACATATTTTGTATGGCTGCCTGGCTAGGCCAAGTCGTTCTCTTCGGCTTCGTCCTTAACGTGATTATTGTATCAAGGTCTTTACTTCTCTGCATACCTTTCGTTTTGCTCTGGAATGTTTTGAATTATTGTGCACAAACCCAGTGCATCTTTTAGTCCGGAACAGATCATATATTCAAAGAAGTCAATCACCAAGGCTCTAGCTCTTGCCATGTGATCGTGATTGTATATATGCTTGTGGCTCGTATATAGAGATATTTATTTCTATATATTAAAAGTGGTAATAGTAAATATTTAAAAACAAAAAAGTAGCAAAAAAAATGTATATAAATAATATACTATGCAGTGTCATAGCAATGACGTCGACAAACTTTAAACCAAATTGTTTATCCTTTGTGAAAGGTTGACGGCAACATTTCTTATCCACATTTCCAGCAAGGAATTTTTGCTCGGCTTCGTTCTCGTTGTCCACGGAACCGGGTTCTGTAGTCTTCTAAAGGTGAGTCAACGCTAGCCAGTCTTGAGATAATGTCCTTGCCTTGTTCTCTCTATCTGTTGTATTCAAGGTAAGAACTCTTTGCATAAATTGTTTTGCCCTTTATTTCTATCAATAGTTTACCGGTCCAATAACCTACATCTCACATGCTCACCACACACACAAATAGTCATAGATTAGTACAGTCTGCAGTAGTTCGTTTGGAAAATTATAGGTTTGTATAAAACCTAATTTTAGAAATATTGACTCTTTGATTTTAATACATGTATGCTTTCTACAATATATCTTTACGAATATTTATTATTAACATTGATGTTTTTCACGTACTCAAATCAGTATAAATCACCATGCTAAACCTTCGTCCTCAGATGATCTTGCCATAGCTGTGATTGGAAATTGTGAAGCTGGGAATGGTGTGGATTCAACAGTCTCAGATATCGTAACATCGTTGGTTGCATCATGGATTGGATCAAAGAGATGTTGAGAATGGAGTAAATCCGAGGAACCATCAAGAAGAGGGATCAATTGAAGTTAACGACCCTCCGCCCCAAGGGAGTTGCATATATACGATCCCCCCCCCCAAAATAGCTTTTTATCAAGATGGCATCAAACTTGTTTTCGCCGGTTCATTCTCGCCACATAAATTTGTCAAGTTATGCAATTTGTCAATTGATCCAAGAAGAGTATTTACTAGCAAAGTTAGATCTTGCTTGGGATGTGTTGTGGTTGCATCTGCTGGGAATGGTGTTATTTCAACAGTCTCATATATGGTAACATCATTGGTTGCATCATGGATTGGATCCTACTGTAGTTGTGTACTACTGTAGTTGTGTTTAAAAATGTTTCAGGCATATTATCCAGCACTGATGCAGCTAGGATTTATATTCTCGGTTAAGCAATCTTGTATCAAGAAATTGTAAGGGCCTTTGTTGCTTGGGGGGCCCCTAGGGGCCCAGGGCGGTGCCTCCCCCCTCCTGGTGGGTCTGTGCCCTAATGTACCCTACTTTATTCTTTCACTGTGGCTAACACCTGCATGTAGACAAGCTTACTTGTCAAGATAAGAGTTTTGTGTGTTAATTAATATCAACATATTTTCTTTCAGCCCCTTTGAATCAGAATAAAAAATCACCCTTCATAATGGGAGTATCACTGCAGATAACTATATCTGAACTCTTTTTATGACTGGGCTGTGACAGCTGTTGGTGACACATCCAATGTTAGTGCATGGCGTATTTCTTCCCTGGCAAAAACTTATTCAAGGTCTTCCTCAAATTCGTACAATAAGATATAATTAGGCTGTACATGAGAGGGGCGAGAGCCCGTTCACACCATGCCCCTTGGACAGCTTCTCTTTTAAATTTGAGTGAGACCAACACTGTATGATGGATAGCTTGCAACCTTGTGGAGTAAATTTGAAGCAAAATTTCAAGGGAGTCTTGGGCATTGATGGGTTAACCAAGCTATTTACCTGCAAGGTATCTAACTTCAATAGCCTGAGTAATACATTGTATATACTGTAGTATAATGAAGTACGGATCGATATACAGTAATATTTTTTCAATAAACAGGAGCTTTTTGTTTGGATAAATTAAAATGTTCAATATATAATTATGTACAGTATGAAAACACTATTAAAGCTTTTGTTCAATATGGTGAACTTGAATGATGTTTTCTGCACTTCACTTAGTAGAAAATATGTTCTTCATTTGGATCCCACAATATGTGTATAACAAAAAATTATCTGTGGAACTTTTGAAATCATTTTGCCTGCCATGAAATCGTAACAATGCAAGTCATCTGCTGAAATTTAGGCATATAAACTTCCTCCTTGTCGTCGAGTTGAACTTCGCATACAAACGCTTTCGCTCTGTGAATCTTGCCACACAAACATTTACAAAATTTAACTCAACCCTGGAAAAAAAGCCCTTTAAAAAAATATATATCCCGTTTGAGTATATTAAGCACAGCTCCTGGATAGTCACTCGGCTTTTCATTTCAAAAATTTGCAAAAAATGGCAACGGTAAAGACAGTTACATGTAATTTACCTACTTGTGAAAATATATTTTTTCGCGACAATTTTTCTTTCCGTACTGCTTGCTTGTGCACCCAGAACGACGCAATATATCAGCATATTTGAAAGTAATTTCCCTATTAAATTATAGCCATTGTTTTCTCCGGACGGAGAAGTTTTCCTCGAGTTTTTCTTTGTCACAGCGAACTCAATGCACTAAATTTTAGGAGCAAAATAGTTTGTTCCTAAAATGTAATGCATTGAGTTTGCGATGTTTTTCGTGTTGCATTCAAATTTATACTGGCCGTGTAACGGTTCGCGGTGGGGGACTGAAACTGACGTACGGACCGCGTGAAATTGACTTTTGAGGGACTAAAACTGACGTACGGACCGCGTGAAGGACTGGGATTTAGGCTTCACTTTTTTCCGCCTGAATGATTGGATGTTATCGTTCCAGATATTAAAAATTTATGGAGTTCACTGGTCGTAGCTGGTTCACGAATAGACGTGTTTTAGACAATAATGACAGAGGGGTCTGGGGGTCAAATTTTGGCTACAGATTGTTGATGCATATAAACAGAATAGCCACTGACAAATGATCGGTAAAGGTACAGTTACTATACCATTGCCACAAGTCCTATTGCTTGGACAGTTTTAGTACTGTTAAACTTAACCCATTATATAAATTAGTCTAACTTGATAACTCATATGAGAACAATATTTGATAAAACAGCACAATCTCATACCTGTATGTTATGCGAGTAGCAGCTTGAACCAGATAAACTTACCTAGGCCAATGGTGTGGGCTTTGAATGGTTTATTTTTGTCTAATTGTCTCCACAACTTTGTTTCCTGTGATGAAGAGAGGTTGATCTTCATGTATAATATGTATAATATATATCTTGTGGATATCCACGCAAACATTACTACTAATTTTGTATGTTTTGAGAAATTATAATATTGTTGTAATCCAATCTCGAGCCTGCGATCCTTTAAGAAGAATAAAAGGCTCTGGGATAATCCATAACCGGAAGTGAATATGATTGGTCGTTGATGCGGAATGGAATGTCGCAATAATCATCAACAAATTATTAACCTTATATACGATATATTATATACGACAAACTATTAACGATATATTTTCATGGTTTATATACGAAACAACAGTATATTTGTAGGAACAAATTGAGGGTTGTTTCGCGTGTGCCTAAAAGATATAAACAAAATCTCGACGTTTCGAGCTAAAGCCCTTCGTCAGGAGAAATTAGAGTCTAGTATATTTGTAGAATTTGTTTTGGGTCTTGCGAACGCATGCGCAGTGTGGCCTTAGCCAGGATTTCGAGCTTCCGGTTATGGATTATCCCAGAGCCTTTGATTCTTCCTAAAGGATCGCAGGCTCGGGGTACGAGATTGGTTGTAATCTTGACATAACTCGTGTCAGTCCCCTCCCGAACTATGTATAGCGCAGACTAGTCCCTAGTCCTCTATTCGCGCGTTCTATATTTCCATGACGTCCCCAAATAAAATGCGCGCTAGAGGACTAAGGAATTGTAATAATTTATTTGAAGTCAAAGGAATTAAAATAATTTATTTCAAGAATGACAAAAATTAAGGGCAACTATTTAGTATTAAACACCCAAACAGCACGATCTGTTTATATACTTGACATACTTGTCATAGTACATTAGCAATGTTTACAGTACGTTATGTGTTTGTACAATTTTGCATTCTCACTGTATATATTATACATACTTTATAGATTACTTTTGTTTCAAAGTGTTTTATTTCATGAGATGTTGAAGACCTGAAGAGCAAATATTATAGTATAGGTTGACTTACCTCAAACACCTCAAATACAAAATCTAAAAGGCTTAGTTAAGGTGCACCCATCAGGACAATCTGGCCAACTCACAAAATATATGATGCTTTGGGTGGAGAGGAGGGGAGTGCTTAAACAACAGTCACATATTGTCACACAAGCAGGAGGAAGTATCACATGCAGCATGATACGGAATGGAATGTCGCAATAATCATCAACATGACAAATTATTAACCGGTAATTATAGATACAAGATGGCTGCCGTTTAGGAGTGTGCGAACATTGTTTTTGTATTTCAGAGTAATTTTAGCAGTGATATGGTGAATAATCTTCTGTAATATCACACAGAAAATATAAAGAAAGGTACAATATTAAGTTTGTAATATTTAGTGAACGTTACACGTGAGATAGAACCTGAAAACTTTATTCAAATATTTGCTGAAATTTGTTAGCCTACATAAAATATTTACATGCTTTTACCCTGGTTTTGAAAATCGTTATTCTTATTACTACGTTATTATTAATCGTACTTTTTATTTGATCGTGAATAACAGACTATTTGATTTATAATTCATTTGAAAAAAGCAACCGCTGGGGTCCACCAAGTCGGCCAATACTAGTAGCCTGGGGACACAAATGAGTCCTGAAACGAAACTCTAGGTGTGACTCGGGGGCAGATCGCCGATGATGAGTTCTTGAGGTAGCCAGTAACGCCAGGCTTAGATAACTAGATCCACATGATTTTTGGAGTTGTTAGCCATTAACTCCAGGCTTAGACAGCTAGCTCCACTGCCTTCACAAGATTTTTGGAGTTGGCCTGTAACTCCAGAAATCAGAATTCTTGATTCAAATTAGTTTTGAGACACACATTTTGAATTTGGAGTTAACCCCTTAGACTAAGGTAGTATTGCTCCATGGCTCCCTAATTTCTGCAGCTATGATCTTGATCATCTTATCAGTGAATCTTAGATAGGCTGCAATAATCCCTATCTAACCATACTACAAGAATTATCCATACAATCTAAATCTTTTTGTATATCAGTGTATGCATAAAAACATCTTTGGTAATTGGTTGCTTATCTATTTACGTGAATACAGCATGCATTGTTAAATGCTTATCTTGTATTCTAGCCTGCATACTTGTATTAAGAATATATATAAAACAATTAGTCATACACATTAGTAATAAGTATACCATGTATATTTTGGATATTTTTATATACAGTTTTGTGGCTTATTAGGCAAGGGTCAATCCTGGCAGGAGAATACATACCACTGGATATATATATATATAAATACACATACATACACACACACACACACACATACTGGTCTTCGGTCATTTATGGGGACCAACCGACTTGTGGGTCCCAGCTTTTTTCACTCTGATAAACAGTCAAGATCGTGTACGTAGGTATTTTTGCGCAAATGTTTTCTAGCCCCAATGTTAATTTTAGGTTTTCTAATAATCTATGTCTTCCAGAGTTGTGGGGACCGACTTGTTGAGACCTATCACTTCTTGTGTTCCATTACTTGTGGGCTCCAGTTATTAGGAAAACAGACTCGTGTGTTTACCCACTTCCGGGGTCCTCACACAGATTTTAACTGTGTGTGTAATAATTGTTTTGTAAATTTTGCTTTCTGAATCAGAATGCACGTTGGTTAAATTTCGAGTTCTATTAGACGATTATTATTATAAATCTAGAAACGATACTTATATATGTTTATATTGAGAGGCAAATGTACCTATATTATTTAAACGGGATTGTTCTCGTTTTGATAGTTTTTTTCTCTGCATGCAGGACAGATGACTTGATGTATAATGGAGAAATTAATTCTTTTGACAAGAAATGTCTAAGAATTAAGATGGTGATCAGTAGCAAGAAAAGCAAGGAAGCCTATTTAATTGAAAAGCAAAGAAGCATATTTAGGCATGTTTTGTACGTCGAATTTCAGTCGTGTTGAATGCAATTCAAACAATAGATAATGAAGCTTAATGAGGTTTATAATCTCATTATGTATTGAATTGTTTTTAAATTGTCAAAATAATTGAATATACTAAGAGAAATCATTTTTTTAAATAAAATTTGGGGGTCACCGATATCGTGTACGAGTTAAATTACCTTAAAGCCAAAATATCCGCCATCTCGAAACGTCATGGTTGCCATAGCAACGGCAGTTGCGTAACTTTTGTGCAAAACTCTTTAGATGTTGTTTTATATAAGTAATGTACTTTTTGTTTTTCAACAAGTAATAATTGTCCAAAAATACGCATCTAAATCATGAATTTTCCATTTTTTTTAAAACTGTATTGAGCCACCTTAATTGCTTTTTTAAACTTTTATATGTACTGAAGGGTCAAGGAAATCTATTTCAGTGCAAAAAAGTTTTTTTGAGGTAATAATTTTATGTTTATGCAAGAAAAACAACCGCGGAAGTCGCTGTATTTTGCCCTGGGAATTTGGGGCAAAATATTAAGACAGATTCAAAACTGAAATTTATATTGAAAGCACAATAAATAATAAAACTAATTCTAAATGTACATCAATATTCGTGTACATATGTCACATGTTACACTGGTTGGTGTCACAGGACATGACTACAGCACTCTTCATGCCTCCATTTTTCGCATTCATTTACGCAATATTGTATAGTACTATATTATATGTAAACCAGAAATGGCCACTTTGACTTTATAAACGTGATGAGCTAGTTTTGTCATGTATAAGCATAATAATTCTTTTAGCTAATATTTAAATACCAGACGACAGACGCTATTAAACATTTGCGTGCTTTGTACATATGATTAATTTTCAAAGTCTCATCCACTTGTTCATATATTCTCTAAGTTTCAACTGTACTGTAGTCATCTAATTTATCTGATGAGTGCCACATCTCGTGGTACGAAACTGAATAGTAATAAGACTTTATTGATGATAAACTGATGATGATGATAAACTTGATTTAACCACGCTAAATCTAAAGCTGGTTTCCACAATGGACGTGTGATCAAAAGTAAATTTACAAGGAAAGGTAAAGGTATAGTAAGAAATTACATGCATATGTGAAAAAGAAAATACACTACAATAAACGTTGATTTACTATTTACAACCATGCATGTCCATAACATGTTTGAAAAGCGATGGGTAGCGATTTTCCTTTCGAAAATTGACTAGCGTTTTGCTTTCTCTAATATTTTCTGGCAAAGAGTTCCATATGAAAGCTCCGTCATACATGAAACTCTTTTTCAATCTGTTCAAACGTGGCTGTGGCAACCGTAATGTGGTTGAGCTGTCACGAAGATTATGTATAGGATAAACACCGAGAAGGAGGGATTTATGTCAGATAATGACCCGAGGACGCGCAGCGTCCGAGGGCATTATCTGACATAAATCCCGACTTTCGAGCTAATTAATATTCAAGGTGATTATTAAAAATAATCACCTCGGTACATGAAAGAAAACCGACTCAATCAAGAATTAAGATTTAATATTTCACTATAATTTGTAAATAAATATTAAACAAATGCTAGTCAAAGTTCGTCCAGAGGAAAATGTGTCAGTCTCGACCACTGACTGATATGGTCTCGACTCCACAATAAAAACGGCCATTATCCGTACGTTTGGATAATTACATCACAATTTCCTATAACCCTGCGAGAGCCGGTCTTGTTCCAAGAATTGTGAGCAAACATCCTTCTTACCTTGATTCACGAGAACGAGGCTACGGAGCGAAATAGTAATAATTGATAATCATTAGTCAGTAGACAGTAATGTAACATAATCAAACAATTTATTAACTTTAACAAACAGAAAATATTTCCTAGATTATTATAATTCCATATATTATATATGGAGCATGAAAATGTATATATTCTGTACATATTCTGCATATTATACATGTATAGGTTACATGCTAATTAATAACTCTATATATCTTCATCTATACAGTAGATTAAGTAAAGCCAGGTCTAAACCTCGCCATTTTACATACACTGAATGATATCTATATGTAAATGAGTAAAGTAACTCGTTGTAAAACATTAGATTCGGGGCATGTAAAATGCGACGATAAAGCCTGATAATAGTAATATGCGACGATAATTTCCCGATAAATAAACATAGAGGTAAGTCATCGGGTCTATGGAACCGAGCTAGCTCGCTTACTGGGGGCGCTTTCCATTAACACGGGCAGACCGGTCAGAACGGTCAAATTGTTGAATGGAACACAAAACATTTGGGCTTCGGACCTATTTGACAGGAAAATTTAGATAACATTAGAATGAGGTCCATTTTCGTTACATATTTGAGAAACCTAGACCAGATCTTTCCATTGATACAGAGAAAAGAATTCGGGTCTGACCAGTCAGGCCATTAAATGGAAAGCACCCTGGGATGAATCAGCTGTGACCAATGTGTCATGACAATCTTTCCCACATGCATTACAAATGATTGTTTACTAGTTTAACTTCATGCTGTTGCTGGAGTCAAACTAAACGAATTTTGTTTTATAATTTTATTTTGGATGTCTATGAAATCGCGATAAGAGTTTCATTAAACGAATCATCTGGAAAACCGGGCCATCCCAACTCCATACGAACAGCCCCATATTGTTACTAAGCAGTTATAAACACAAAATATTTTACGCCCTGCCCCTCATGGGAATTTAAAATAGCTTCTAATCGTATGCCATAACAGTCAAATGCATGCTAATTAGTCATATCATCACAGTAACATCATCACAGTCACATCATCACAGTCACATCATCAAAATCACCTCAAGGCCAAGGGCTTATAACTGCCTAAGAACGATAATTCCACCAAGGGTTCGGTTTTTTATATATACACCCTTATGCAGATATGCACACACAGCCCATTAACGTTCATTAAATTAAATAAATAAAGAGGAGAAAAACTTCAGAATTTTGCGCGCAGTATATATATATATATAGATTTTCGCTTACCTCAAAACTTGTCTGCAACAGGCTGTTTCATTTGTAAAAGAATCATCAGGCAGTTTACAAGTATCGAAAGAAATGATCGCTTATATGCTTCCTGCCGGAGCGTGGGAGTGTGTGTGGGAGACAATGTGTGCATGCATGGCTTTGTTTGCGTTGTTTACGCGAAATTTGTTACGATGACGACATCGTGAAATTATTTCAGCTCTTTTGTTGAGTAAACAATCCTTGTTTTTTTCTTTCAAAATACAAAATTCTCTTCTAAACATAAATTGCATCGTTTTGATCCTCCCGTATACGAAATAGAATGTTTTAAAATTTGCCAATAAATACTGAAATCCTTATTGCTTTCTTTCAATGTCCAAATATATTTCGAAAGTTCCGTGTCATTTGCATGCTTTTTATGCTGAAAAGATTTAGTGTGGTTGGCCAATCGCTCTTTGAATGTGGTTGCAGTCATGCCAATGTAATTTTTGATCGTGTTTGTGTTGCTTACTGTGACTGTTGCTTTGTATACTATGTCACTAGTGATGCATTGTTTTTGAAGCGGGCAAATGGTGTTTTTTCTACAACTGCAATTGGTAGTGTCCCTCTCCTGTGGCTTGTTATTTCTAGATATGCGTGCATTGTGTTTAGTGATTACTGACTTAATATTGTTCATGCAGCTATAACTTACTTTAACTGTATTTCTGTTAAAAATTTTATGTAGCTTGTGGTGCGGTGGAAAATGTTTGTCAATTAGACTAAGGAAATTACGTCCTATGTTTGTGCTAACACTCTTGCTAAATGGTGGGTTGAACCAAATGATGTTGCGTTGTCTATTCCTGCGTTGTTTTTGCGGTGTGTGCTGAGTGTAGCTAAGTTCATGATTAAAGTTGCTATGCCTAAGTGCGTTCTGATATATGGGTGCAGATTCCTGAAAAGTTTGCTCATCTGATGAAAGAAGTGCGATGCGCATGTTAATTGATGCTGGTAGTTGCCTTGTGATGCTCGGTGGGTGATTAGAGTGCATATTTATGTATAGTGGATCGTCATTGGGCTTCCTATAGGGCCTATATTTTCCATTGTTAAGGTCGAAAGTTACATCTAAAAAGTTTACTATACGTAAATTTGATTCGGCGGTAATTTTTAGGTCAAACTGCTCGAAAATTTTGTGGAGGTCTTTAAAATTTTTGTCTGTCCTTATACAAAACAAGTTATTCAGTGGTTTGGCAATATAAAAGATAAGGACAGACACAGTTTTATTTCGTTTGACAATGTCGATTTCTACCCATCCATTTCTGAAAAACTATTGGACCAAGCTTTATGTTGGGCCTCAAATTTGGCTACTATACCTGAAAACGATATTTCAATAATAAAACACGCTAGAAAATCTCTCCTTTTCAATACCGGAATTTCATGGATAAAAAAAGATAGCAAGAGTTTGTTTGACGTTACCATGGGCAGTTTCGACGGCGCGGAAATTTGCGAGTTAGTAGGCCTTTTCATTTTAAACCACCTGAGTAAAAAATTTGGCAAAGAAAGCATCGGCCAATATAGAGATGACGGTTTAGCTATTATAAAAAGTAAATCAGCACGTTTAGCAGACAAAACAAGGAAAGACCTCCACAAAATTTTCGAGCAGTTTGACCTAAAAATTACCGCCGAATCAAATTTACGTATAGTAAACTTTTTAGATGTAACTTTCGACCTTAACAATGGAAAATATAGGCCCTATAGGAAGCCCAATGACGATCCACTATACATAAATATGCACTCTAATCACCCACCGAGCATCACAAGGCAACTACCAGCATCAATTAACATGCGCATCGCACTTCTTTCATCAGATGAGCAAACTTTTCAGGAATCTGCACCCATATATCAGAACGCACTTAGGCATAGCAACTTTAATCATGAACTTAGCTACACTCAGCACACACCGCAAAAACAACGCAGGAATAGACAACGCAACATCATTTGGTTCAACCCACCATTTAGCAAGAGTGTTAGCACAAACATAGGACGTAATTTCCTTAGTCTAATTGACAAACATTTTCCACCGCACCACAAGCTACATAAAATTTTTAACAGAAATACAGTTAAAGTAAGTTATAGCTGCATGAACAATATTAAGTCAGTAATCACTAAACACAATGCACGCATATCTAGAAATAACAAGCCACAGGAGAGGGACATTACCAATTGCAGTTGTAGAAAAAACACCATTTGCCCGCTTCAAAAACAATGCATGACTAGGGACATAGTACAAAGCAACAGTCACAGTAAGCAACACAAACACGATCAAAAATTACATTGGCATGACTGCAACCACATTCAAAGAGCGATTGGCCAACCACACTAAATCTTTTCAGCATAAAAAGCATGCAAATGACACGGAACTTTCGAAATATATTTGGACATTGAAAGAAAACAATAAGGATGTCAGTATTAAGTGGCAAATTTTAAAACATTCTATTTCGTATACGGGAGGATCAAAACGATGCAATTTATGTTTAGAAGAAAATTTTGTATTTTGAAAGAAAAAACAAGGATTGTTTACTCAACAAAAGAGCTGAAATAATTTCACGATGTCGTCATCGTAACAAATTTCGCGTAAACAACGCAAACAAAGCCATGCATGCACACATTGTCTCCCACACACACTCCCACGCTCCGGCAGGAGGCATATAAGCGGTCATTTCTTTCGATACTTGTAAACTGCCTGATGATTCTTTTACAGATGAAACAGCCTGTTGCAGACAAGTTTTGAGGTAAGCGAAAATCTATAATTTGCTCTAACTATATGTTGTCGAGCACTCTTTGCGTTTCGTAGACCTAAACCTACACGTATATATATATATATATATGTATATATATATATATATGTATATATATATATATATAAAATAAAGTTACAAAACAAACGTTGTTACTCAGAGTTTCATGCCTGAGTTTACAGACAATCTTCGGACAACTAAAGTTCTGTTGACTAGATTTCAACATTAGATTTCTGTTGACTAGATTTTTTATATATATATATTTTTTATATTCCAGAAAAAATAAATTATATTTTTCAATCCTAACAGTGTAACCAATAACAAAGAACGGAACGTTTTAATATTCCTATATAAATGCTGCACTGATGCATGCATAAGCTTGCCAAGCTTATGATGTTGGAGTGTTTGATCCTTTAATCAATTTTTATGTCAGTAAAACATGCCAAAGCCTTCTGCATGACAACTGAACTTGTATTTATTACTGAAACTGCTATAAATTGTTATAAATTGTTATAGATAACACAACGCTAACTTTTCACCAGATGAGTCTATCCCAGTCGATGAACATCCAAGTCCAGAGCATCATCGTTAAACGCCCATTGGCCTTTTTGGGCATAGGCCTCCTTAAATATGAAGAAGTCGGCTTCCATATAGACCACACCGTCCCACCAGTTGCAAGCCCCTATCGACCTGTACCACTAGCCTACCGAGAAAAACTAAGTTCCCACCTACAAAGCCTCAGAGAAGAAAACAAGATTGAAGATGTTGACCCAAACGACCACTGCCCTGGATTTCCAATGTGGTCATTACTGAGAAGAAACAAAAGGGACAAATTCGCATGAACATAGACATGCGCGAAGCAAACAAGGCTCTTCAGCGCACAAAACGCCTTGTGGAAACGATACAAGAGATCAGACACAAACTCCAAGGGGCCACCAAATTTTCCGAAATGGACATGGGTCACGCGGGTATCACCAGATCGGCCCCGCAGAAGATTCGCGGTATATCGGTACATTTCATACACACGAAGGGCTACACCAATTTAAGGTCCTGTTCTTTGGCGCTTTTCCAGCTACAGAATTATCCCACGACAGAGTCAAAGCTGCCTTACCTGGATGCACCTCCATCCACAACAACATTTTGGTAAGGGGATGTACACCAGAAGAACACGAAGAAAACCTTGACGCACCTTTGGAGCAAACTCAGTGTCCTGGTTTGGTACCATTTTCTCTAGGTCCGTCATGTCGGCAGACCCTAAAAACATCCAAGCTATCAAGGAGGCAGGGCCATCCCAGAATGCTGACGAAATCAAGAGTTTTCTCCAAGCCTGTCAAGTTAATGTCCGCCTTGTGTACAATACAGAGAACGCATATGCACAGGTAACCAAGCTCCTGAGAGACCTCACGAGAAAGAACACCAAGAAAGACCTCTACTGAAAGACCTCACGAAAAAGATTTCCCAATGTCAACAAGCATACCAAGAAATCCTTCAAAGCATGACCAGCAGCACAGCCCTAAGACCATTTAACCCCAAACTAAAAACCATTCACATAACTGATGCGAGACCAGAAGGAATTGCAGCCAGCCTTTATCAAGAAACCACCAATGGAACATGGATTCCCATCGACCATTGCAGTAGAGCCCGGACACCATGTGAACAGAAGTATTCCCAAACGGAGAAAGAGTCCCTTGCCCAAACGTGGGGCATGAATATCTACTATCTGCTCGGCATCCCGTTCGACTCGTATACAGATCATCAGCAACTAATCCACATTTACAAGAAGGGCAATGCTCGCATCGAACTGGCATCGCCTGAAAGTACAGGATTTCTAATACACTATGAAATACATGCCTGGCAAAACAAACCCTTGTGACTACCCATCCCGACACCCACTACCTCTCTGCCAGCACACAACTCAGGAGAGGCCGACATGGTGATAGACCTAGATGACGACTTGTGCGTCAGCAAGATAGTTACAGATGACCTCCCAGATGTAGTCACCCTGAAAATGGTGCAACAAGCCATCAAACAAGGACCCAACCATGCAAAAACTGATAACCTGCATCCAGAAAGGATACATAACAAATGACGATAACCTACGAGACTACCGGCAAGTATTCCAGGAATTAATTGACCAACTGGAATGGAGTAATCTTAAGAGGAGACAGACTCCTTATCCCAGACGCCGAAGTGACTCCGGGCACAGGCAGTCTACGACAGCAAGTGGTCGACACGGCGCACGAATTAAGTCATCTTGGAATCGTCAAATGCAAGCAGCTACTGCGTGCCAAACTGTCGTACCCCCACTTAAATACCATGGTCGAGACTCGGATTAGCAGCTGCTTGGGCTGTCAAGCAACAACTTACAAACCAGTACGAGATCCTCTCAAGCCAACACCTCTACCAGATAGACCATGGCAACGAGTGGACATGGATTTTTGGGGCCATTGCCTGCCTCGTACCCAGGCGCTTTGCTTGCACGCCGTTGCGTGTGGAGCGCGCGGGGTAACGCGCGTGGGAGAGACTCGGAAAATTCGGCGGGAAGCGCCTGGCAGAAATCGCATTCAAGATGGCGGCTCACTGTTCAGTGACTGGCGTGACATATGAAAATGAGAATAAAAATGAAGATCTTGACGAAGATGTGCTTTTATTACTCTCTGGACTGGAACGGCCAGTCCACAATGCTTTCAAATCGGGGAAAGTATTGTGTCCAAAAGATGTTTGTGTTGAAAAATTGGGTTTTTTCCAACAAAATGGCATCGATCACCATTTTCGTACGAAACACAATGCCCCATTTACTGAAAATGACCGTGATGATTCACTGAGAATCTGCCGAAATTTGCACGAGAAGGAAACAAAGGAATGTCTCGAAACGATTTTTAGATGTCGTGAACGAAAGGTGTGTATTTTCTTTGAGTTATTCCAATTTTATATAATGTGACTTCACTGATTATTTGTATTATTATTTCGTCTCTCTCAATTCCCCACGAGTATGAAAGGGTGTTTATTGAATATGAATATTGCATCCTGTTTAATATTAAAGGCAGTATAGTATTCTATATTGTATGACTAGATATGGGCCTACTTTTTTATTTATTTATGACAATATTTGAATAGGAGACTCTCTCACGTAATGTGATTTTCATTTTTAATGACATATAATATTCAGTCATCCTTATAGTCATTTATTAATTAATAGGAACAACAATACCAGAAAATTACTGCAAGATCCTTTGGCAGAAGTCTATTGTGTGTGGCAAAGCATGAACGTGAAGCAGTGCAATTTATGTGCCTATTACTATTCTATGCTGGAGTATTGCAGCCTTACAGTTTTGGTAACAAACCATGTGTTGTTGAAACAGTATGTGGGGGTCTCAATGTGAAGTTTAATTGCTGGTTCACAAAGAACAAGAATCATCCCATTTGTGTCTCTTTTAATATGGAAGCATTCTACGTTAAACGAGTAAGCATTTGGTTATATATATATTTTAACTAACAAGAAGATCAAAGAATGCATTGAAATGGGCCATTCCATTTAATATAGGCACCCCCCCCTATTGAGGGGTCTGGATATCCAATGGGGGAGGAGGGGTGTTTAATCTTAATTTTTCCTAGGGGGTAGCTTACGCGATTTCCCCCCAAAATGGCAAAATTTTGGTGTTGTAGTGATATCCAAGGGGGCGAAAATGATATCCTAAAGGGTACTTGCGATATTCTATGGGGCAACTTCCAAAAAATGTATCCAAGGGGGTTCCAAAAATTTTTTATCCTAAGGGGGTAATGAACGGACCCCTCAATAGGGGGGGTGCCTATATTAAATGGAATGGCCCAATAATGTCGGGACCCCGGGAGCAGGCACATTTTGTAAAACTTGTTAAATGTCATCTATGGAAATTCAAAAGAAAAGTCAAAACTCCCAGTTATGGCAAATAACTTTAATCTTTATTATTGATTGTAGTTAATCTGCATTGGAGAAAATACACAAAGCCATAAAGGCTGAGTCTATTCAGCCGACTATAGTATAATTATAATGACCCATCATGTTAGGATTTCACATATTTATGCAGATATTTTGCAGGCACATTTTCAAATAGTTTTTGTGGTCACAGGCACACAAAAAAGTTATCAACCCCTGGGCAAAGGCTCCTTTACTCCTGAGATATCCAATTCATTTTACTATTATGAGTCCCTTCACAGCTAGGTAACTAATATCCTATGTACATGTGTGGGATGTTAAACTTTTTGTAATGTATATTATTCCACTGAAATATTTTGCAGTCAAACACCCCTGGAATGTGTAGGTTTTATGGTACATACAATGCATGCTTGGTGTGCACTGCCGACATGTAGTATGTGGATCACAGTGCCACACCCTTGCACCTTACTTACCAATAAAACAAACCAAAGCACTTTAATAGCATAGTAAAGGAATCCAGAATCCAACAAAATTTACACTTTGGAATCTGGGATCCGGAAACCACTGTTTTGATGGAACCTGAATCCAGATAAATGGAACCAAATTATCCGGAATCCATGAATCAGGATCCTGAATCCACAAATCGACCAGGATCCTGAATCCACAAATTGGGTTCTGGAATCTACACACGACCAGGATCCGACACCATTTTGGATTCCTTTACATAGCGCGGGCAAGAAATTACGGGAAACCATGCATTATCACAACTAACACTGCACATATCAACTGCTCTTTGATATAATCTTCCATAATAATACAGTCTATCATAGTATACATGTATATAGCCTGAATGTGGATAAATATATAAATACAACTAATTACACACACTGTTAACAATTTATTCGTGGGATAAGATGTGTCTGTTATCAGTCAGTATTATATTTGTATATCACTACGCAAATTTACTTATCAAGTTTGAAATCATCCTATTGTATTTTAAGGATCACCAAAGAGATATAACAACTTCAAGTGTGTCAAAACTGCCCATTCTAGCCCCAACAAAGACGCTGACAGGTGGGATTCAACCATGTGAAGATCTTGCATTAGATGTTCTGCAGAAAGTCTTTCACCATGACCAATTTAAAGAGAATCAAAGAGATGTTGTGAACTCTCTCTTGCAAAATAAAGATAGCCTTGCAATTATCCCAACAGGTGGTGGTAAGACAATATGCTACTGGTTACCTGGAATTATGAATAACGGTGTTACTGTGGTTGTTACTCCGTTAATAGCTCTGCTAAATGACCAAGTAACCAAGTTGAGAAGTTATGAAGTTCCAGTGTGCTATGTGACCTCAACTTTACAACCTGAGGAGAGAGATTCCATTTTTCATGAACTGACGAAACCAGATACAAAGTACAAGTTCTTTTATGTTACTCCAGAGTTTGCTTTATCCCAACAAGCAACATCATGTTTTGAGACAATGGCTAAAAACCAAACGCTTAACAGATTTGTCATCGACGAAGCACACTGCGTTGACACTTGGGGGACCAGTTTCAGACCAGCTTACGGGAAACTTATTGAACTGAAGCAGTTTAAGAAACCCATTGCAGCATTCACTGGAACTGCCACACATGATACGCAACAACAAATTATTGAGAAATTGGGCCTCTCTCATCCAGATATCCATCAAGCTTCATGCAATCGGAGCAACTTATCATTTGCTGTAAGAAAGAAAAGGAACAGATATTCAAAAGAAGATGTTGTTCAGTATGTCAAAGAACACCATCCCAACCACTGTGGCATTGTTTATTGTGGATCAACAAAAGACACTGTTGAACTTGCATACATTTTCAAATCCAAAGGTATTGCAGCAGTATATTACCATGGAAAGCTAGACCATTTTGAAAAAGCGAATAATGCTAAAGCTTGGCTGGATGGTAAAGCTATGGTTATGTGTGCAACCAGTGCTTTTGGCATGGGTATCGACAAACCAGATGTGAGGTTTGTGATCCATGATACCATACCTAGGTCTCTGGAAGATTATTACCAAGAAGCTGGTAGAGCTGGAAGGGATGGAAAACCTTCATGTTGCATCATTATGTTTAGGTTTTCAGACAGAAACCAACTTCTTCATACTACTAGTACTTCATCCATAGAGTTGCAGGAGATAGAGCAACTCAAGAGATCTGTTGATGCAGTTATACACTACTGCATGTCTTCTACATGCAGGAGACAATTAATAATGAAACATTTCAACGACGTCACCGATGTCAATTGTAACAGAAACTGTGACAACTGTGAAAATCCCACCTGTTCACCGAAGGAATACACCAAGGAAGCTATCTTACTGTGCAATTGTGTGGGAGAAATGCTGAAATTAACACCTAATGTTACGACAAAACAACTGGCATTGACATTCAAAGGATCCAAATCGAAGAATGATGTGGAAAGCAAAGGATTTAACAAAGTTGCACATTATGGATCAGGTCGAAATCAGTTCAAAACTGATGCCGATTCGATAACATTTGTTCAGCATCTCATCATTAAAGATGTTCTTGTTGAGAATTCACATGTTGTGAATGGCCGCCACACAATGCACATCGCCTTGGGCAGCAATGCATCAGAGCTGCATAATGGAGAGACACAAATTTGGATAACCTTGTAAGTACTCAAATACTCACTAGGTTTTTGCCACCTTTATCCACCACTAAAACATTGCATGTACAGCACTTATTTGTAGGCTTTTGGACACTGTAAATACATTTGAATAACCATTAATGCCCAAGCAGTCTGACAGTGAATTGCAAATGATCTGACATTAGACAGAAAATAAAGAGGTTTTCTTGCACACGTTGGAAATTGATGAGTGAGTTATGACAATTGGGTATATTGCTTACATACAGCTTTATACCTATTAATGTTATGCAGCCTATTTAGTTTTTGACTGCTTCAGGCATTAATTGTTAGGTGTAATTAATAATTCTATATAGAAAATAATGTACATATAAGGTGTCTAGTACACATGCTTTTAAAAATTCGAACTATCAGATAACCATGTCGTATTCAGACTTTTGCATTCTTTCAACTTCAGTCTTCACAGTTCATTATATCATGTTCAGAGTCTTAGTTCAAACTTCATAGAATACATAATGAAGATGAATACAGTGGAGCCAGGCCCAAAATTGTCTGGCGTTAGACAGTAAAATACCAAAGTTGGGTGCATTACCAGCTAATGGGTTAATGGTTAACAAAACTATCTGCCATTGTCTATCTGCCATTGTCTATTGTTAACCCATTAGCTGGCAATGCGTTTTACTTTGTCTAACGTCAGACAATTTTTCTCGTCAGAGATGGTTTAAGGGCCCGTATACAATACTACACGATCAGCGTAGTGAATACTTTAAAAAGTGTCATTTCCTTCAGCCAATACTCTGTCAAAAGAAAATTTGCGGAATGCAGGAAAGCTGTCGTGCAGTTTTTCTTCAAATTTCTCTCTCACTTTCTTTTCTCCCTTTTCTTTTACTTGAACATATGTTTTAAGCACTGGTTTCTGGAGATTTGAAACCAGTGCTTTTAAAGGATACTGATAGGGGACCTTTCCACTTGTAACTTTGAAAAAACCATTTTTCAAGCAAAACCACATCCCTTTTAGCTGATCAGGAAATGGCGTTTGCTCTTTGTGCTTGGTGGTTGGGTGGTGATCAAAGGCTTCTGGGTGTGAATACGCACTGCGAGTTGAAGACAACAAGTTCAGATTCCCCATAAGTCTCCGACACGTTTGAACAGAAGTATGACCTACACAAAAAAGGTTAATTTAACCAAAGTTGAGCATTATTGAGCTATGCGATTAATAAATCAGAAAGAAAAAATACACCTTCATCATCCTATAACTTTCGTCAGCTTTTTACAAGGTCGTACTCATTTCAGGTATCCCTTAGGCCCAGTTGCTTTGTTTTACACACCGCTGTGTCACGCACGCGCTGGTAACACAGCTGTGTACAAAACATGATGCCTGGGTACAAGGCAGGTTCAAGAACAATAAAGCATAATTTACAGGATGCTTTAGCGTCTTTCTACATTATACTGTACCCATATCAAAGAATACAGTTCTTACTATATTCTTACCAGAAACGTAGGTTTTCAATGGTCGTACAATGTGGGTTTCAACGTATTCGTCCAGGTCCAAGTTGTGACCGCTCTTCCCACTCAGGTTGACAGTCGAATTCCTCTTTATCATCTCTCTAAATGCCAGTGGCCATAGAGCGTTGAAATTTACAACATGGACAAAAGCTTCAGTCCAATAGTTACGGAAGTTGAGCTGAGCGAATATCGGAAGCATGATTACCCACACAATCTCTCGGAGATTACCATCACCTTGCTTTCCAGCAGTGATAAACAAGTCGAGAAGTGGTCCAAACAATGTGAATAACTGCTGATGATACTGGTGGCTTTCATCAACGTCGGCACTTTCTTTCAACCATTTCTTAAATCGTTCCAGCAGAATTTCGTTGTGGTTGCCACTTGGTTAATGATTTCTTCAAATCATCAGCTGAAGGAAAATAAGAGGATGAATGAAATTCTGTAACCGCAGCCATTCCATACGATTGACTTCCATCTCGTACACTCTCTTTTATTCTATTTAGATTTTGGTCTTGAAATTTCCTTTTTAAATGCTTCTGTGGTCAGTCTGGGTCTTTTCATGATCACATTCACAACTTTATGGAAACCACCACTGCCTAGTGTTTTAAAAGCTGCTTCGCATAAATAGCCTTTAGCATGCATATCGCCGGGTATCTCAGCACACCAACCATAGGCATTGCCATCCCTATTTTTAACACTCCGGTTGTTCTTACAAGTCCCGACATCACCAACTACTGCTGTTGGAAATTCTTTGCACTCGGAACGTTTGTATGCAAAGTCATCTGAATCACTGTTATTGCTGTTGCACATATCATCATCCTCAACAACATGTTCATTAGTTGGCAAAGCAGCACCATCACTCTGGATCAAAGTCACAATAGGGCTGTCCAAATACCTCGAGAAGGAATTGAACAAGTTTATTATCTCGTTTAATTCCATAGCAATAGCCATTTCTAATGGGCTAGGAAAGCTGCCAAATAGTTCACCCTGATATTCACCAAAATTCATCTGGAGAAGCTTACACATTTCAAAATCAGAATTTATTACGGCGATCGACATCGGTGTTGCACCACAACCCTCCTTTGCATTAGGATTGATGCCACTAGCCAACAAAATATTGACAAGTGTATACTGCTTTTCTTCTACTGCCGCATTAAAAATTGTCCTTTCATACCGATCCCTGCAGTCATTTATTTTCTTACTGCCCCTTGACAGTTCATGCACCATTTTATCCAAGCAGCTATCATCACTCGAATTTACAGTTTCTTGAGCTTGCTCAATTAACTTTTTCAATAATGCATTGAACTTGTTATCATTATCTTCCTGAGTGGAAAGCCTACTTGTGCCCTCCTCGATAGACCCGTCAATATCACTGTCAGATTCACCATCCAAGTCGGGAGGTTGCATGTCTGTCTGAACAATCTCTTTCTCACCAGACGTTATCTCTTTCTCAAACTCCACCATTTCAGTGTGATGCATCTGAACAGATTTCATGAACGAATATCGCTCTCTGGCTGCCTTAAGGTCGAATTCCTTTTTTGTAGAATCAAATTCAATGTATCCATTAGGTTTATCACAAGGGATACCAAACTCGTTGGCAAACTCTTCAAGTATTGACGCTGTTCCTGTCAATGTTGAATTGTCTTCAAGTGATAACGGGAGATTGAATATATCAGTCTTGTTTACGGACTGCATGCTTTTGCAAAATTCCTCAACAGGAGGTATCTTAACTCTGAATTTGACTGGTGCATGATTTCTCACTTCTTCAAAGTTGATCTTTTGTAGCCACGCATGGACTTCTGTTTCATTCATATCATCAATTAGCTTTGGTGAATTAGGAATTTGGTTTAAGCTCTTGTCTAACAATTGCAGAAAATAACGATCACACCATTTCTCCCATATAATCTTGTGTTCAGACATGGACTCTGTAAGATTTTAGATGGAGTTTAAAATTAATATACAGGCACTGAACACATGTTGGATATTCAGGAAGGAGAGTACAAAATACAGGTATGTGTGCTTCAAAGAGGGGCGGATTGACATGGCAATTTTAAAACAATATAATCGAAACAAAATAATGAATTCCTATTCAAAGCCAAATGTTGAATACAGTGTAATTGGAAGTTTGCTCATGTTTCACACGCATAGCTGTCTGTGACGTGATGACCTCAGCAGTGCTTTCCAACTCAGAAAATCGCGCGCGCAAATCATGCTGGGCCCGTGATTATTAGTCTGGTTATTTAAGAGGCGTTAATGTAGACCAAACAATAACAAATCAAGTATGATGTGTCAAATCAGCTTTATAGCTATTTTAGCAAGCAAGAGTTCTTTAATTTTTAAGTTAATAGTCTGACACAAACGTATACAAAACAATAACAAATCAAGCAGAATATGTCAAATCAGCTTTACAAATTATACAGCTATTTTAGCAAGCAAATGCTAATGTAAACATTAGAGTTCTTTCATGTTTCAAGTGACACTCGATTTTGTTTGATTAAAATTTCGCGCGCGCGATAAATCGCGTGCACAAATTCACCTGCGCACGCGCTGGCGCGATCGCGCGCCCCCAAAGCCAAACCCTGCCTCAGGCTCAGAATGACAAATTCCGGGACATCTTTCTCCATCCTATAATTTCGAACGTTTTCCTCAGCTTTTAAACGTTACTTCCATTGATCTGTATCAGATCAATGGTTACTTCTCACATTAGAATACTATTTAATTATCTTGTTTTCTGGTTTTTTAAAAAACACAAACTCAATTACATTCAAGAAAATACATGACTCGAGCCTTAAAGTTAATAAATACATTAAGGTGTAATTTCTTACCCAAAAATATATCATCGGCCTTCAGAGATGCGATATTAATTTGCGGTTGAGTTGTGGTCTCTTCACAAGATATCAAATCTGCGATGTCAGACAAGTCAGGAATAATTCCAGCACGACCAGTAAAATTCCACATTTTTGGGCCCAGTTCTTGGAACAAACGGTCATGACGCTTCCTTCCGCGATACATGTTAATGTTGTCCATTAACAAAATAACTGGAGAAGAGTCAACACATCTTTCTGAGATGGAAGCCTTTAGTTGATTCAAGCGATGATCAAGAAAATTGTTTCTAAATAGATAACAGGATTCGAGATAAATTCCATTAGAAACTTGAGTATAAAGTTTAGGGTCTCATATGTGCATGTACATTCTGAACATGTACTGTATGAATGCTGAACATTGATTTTGATTAATAAAAGAACTTTGAATGTACATGTTAATTCTTCCTGATAAACAAAATGACCACTACTGTTGCCCAAGTTGGAGCCAATGGCAACAACTAGGGTAGCCACAAAAACTGCTTTGCAGAGATTTAGTAGAGCATCTATAATTACTCCAGTAATTATGTCAGTGTGTAAGCATCATACAGTAATTATTCCAAATGACAAGTGCCCAAATGTTGCTGCCTATTGCCATTGTTATGACGAAACATCATCATTTTTAGATTGGCTCACCATTATAATTTAGTAAGCGAGCAAACTTCAAAATGCGCATCATACAGTATTTTAACCCATTAGCCTACAATGTGCCCAGATGCACCCTAGTTTAGTATTTTACTCTCTCGCCTTCCAAAGAAGGGCGAATTTGGGTGCATTGCAGCTTAATGAGTTAACAAGATGCATTGGCAGATAGTTTTGTTAACCCATTACTGTGCAAGAGCCTTCCCTTGACTGGTAAAATCGTCTGGTGTTAGACTAAAATAACAAGGTATGGCGCATTTGGGTGAATTGCAGTTCAATGGGTAATTAATAACACATTTTACTCTATATAAACAAATTAATATAATCATATACGTACACTGTATCCCAATGTGGAGTCAAACCAATTTTATGTAACATATTCACAAATTGTTTTCCTGCTCCATAAGTGACACATAACAAACCAAACACCAAGCGAACATCATTGGAAAACTTCTGATTGTGAACACTAAGAAGCAATGCTAATGCATTTACTCCACACTTCATTTTGTAATCAGGAGACTTGTGAACTCTTTTTCGTGGGTCCGATACCAATAGAGTTTGTAATATGCTGTATAGTAATGGGCACTTCTCCTCAACATTCAGTAGCAGTCTGGGAAATATTCTCTCATGGATGACACAATCAATATCTCCATCCATCCTTAAACCAAAAGAGCAGAAATGTTCCATTTCTTTCACCTCTTTTAACATCTGTTGCTGTTGCGAAGTACTTATTGGGTATTCTGAATGTGTTCTTTTAAGGTTCTCAATATCTTTTTCATATAATTTTACCAACCCAGAATTCAATGCGAAATAGCGTTCAAGATAAGATTGATATTTCAAGGCAGCCATCTTTGCTTCATTCATATTACTAGCATCCATAGCTTCAACAATAATTTCCCATTCACTGACTAAACATGGTTCCAGTTCAGCAATTAGCCTTTGTACTTCTGATATTTCATTGCTACTATTAGTAAATAGTTCTTTAACAATAGTAGGTCTTGGTGCAGGTGAGGAAATAAATGACAGGTTGGTATATAAAATTCTAAACAAAGTTCAAAAATATTGGTCAAGCATATTGCATTATCCATGAAACTGACAGATACTGTACATACAGCATACTGTACATAGTTGAATTTTGTGATATATTTTCCAGGTAGCAGTGGCATAGCCAGGGTCTTGTTTGGGGGGGAGCGAGGGACCTCCTAGGGGGTCCTAGTGAGATACCCTAGGGGGTCCGGGGCCATGCACCACCGGGGTCCCTGAAAAGCGATTTCCAGCATTTTTGGGGTGACATTTTGCATAATTCTGAAGATAATGGTCTTGGTGGTGATTCATGGGGAGGACTGGGGGGGGGGGCTGTCGCCTTGGCTATAACACCGCCAGGTAGTTTCATCCTTGTAACATACATCATAAGTGAGCATTGAGCACCTATACTATATTCACCAAACAGAGGGTAACACCAAAAGTAGAATGACTACACCAAGGGTTGTCAGTGGTGGATCGGCCAGTTTTTTTGTTAGGCAAGCAGACGAGCAAGGGAGCACACCAAAACCATGCACTGGCCAGCAGTGTGTCAGTGTGTGTCTAGTAGGTTCTTGGATACAACATGCTAATTATTGGGTATTTTTAACCAGTGTTGCCTTGAATTAAAAACAATTAATGGTCTAAGACTAGTAACAAATTTTGAATATAATTTTTGCATGCCAAGGCCAAAAGGGCTTCACTCCCCTGTCCAGCCCCCTATAAATGCACCACTGAGGGTTCTGTCCAGGACTATGTTGGTGCCACATACCTGCTTCCAGATGGATACTTCCCATGGCTTACATAAACAAAATATGCTATTGATAGAGGTTTCTTTATCACATACTGTTTTTGATATGTGTTGACTACCAGGCAGAAGAATACATGTTTGCATGCATGGGCACTGCACCAGTGCCACCCACCATGAGCAGAACCCTGATATTAACCCATCAACTGGCAGTACCCGACCACTGATGAGTAAAATCGTCTGGCATTAGGCAGAGTAAAATACTAAAGTAGGGCGCATTGCCAGCTAATGGGTTAATTCAATAATATATACCTATATAATGTACCATACATAACTTACTCATTTTCATGATTCTTTTTCTTTGTTGAATTTGGAAAACAAACTTTCACACAACGTGACAAAAGACTTTTGTCACTTTCAGCCAGGTTGAGCAAATTCAGTACATCTGACTGCTTGACAAATGCTGTGGAATCATCGTCTTGACCAACCACAAAATTCCTAATTTGCTCACAAATCATTGACCTTCTGTCATGACATTGCCTACTGGACAAGTTAGATGCTAAAAGTTTAAAAAGAACATACTCTATTAGAAATATATAAGTTAAATATAAAAGTGCTGTATATGCGAAATACATGGTGAAAAATATGGACTATATATCACAATTGATAATAACTCTTTAGGCCACAATTACAATTAGTTCATGTTACAGCAGTAAAAGATAATAGAATAATGACTGCATAACCAGAACTTGCACTCTCTCCTTTGGTCTAAAAATAATAAACTTATCTACTGATGAACATAAATCAAAACTAAAATATTTATATCAACACTAAAATATTTATTCCAAATTGCACTCATAATCTTATTGTTACTCAAATGATCATATACTGTAAACAAACCAGTATATTCTGTAAAATAGGCTCTTTCTCGATATATGAGCAACTGAAATAAACATAGGCATTGAGAAAGCGCAGTAGTAAAATTAGACAAACAAACATACCTGGTTGTTGAGCAAATCGTTTAGGTTTTGATTCTGCTGCTAATTTGGACTCTGGTGTTAATGAGTGCTTAGAATCTCTTCTTGTTTTATGGGGCGTGCTCAAAACATCTTTAAAATAATTGGAGATACATATTATAAACAAATGTACCCTGTACATGTATAATATGTATAGTCGTGTTAATCCCATGCAATGCGCCCTACTTTAGTATTTCACTCTGTCAGACGATTTTACTCATCATTGGAATAGTGCCAGTTAATGGTTAACAAAACTATCTGCCAGTGTCTCTCCATTAGCTGGCAATGCACCCAGATGTGCCCTACTTCAGTATTTCACTCTGTCTAATGCCAGATGATTATACATGTCATTGTTAGAGTACTTCCAGTTAATGGGTTAAGCTGCCTGTGAGGTATTAAAGTGGATGACTTATATTTGCATGATTTTACCCATCAGATTATATCAGGTCCATAATATGTCTAATATGATATAATTTTATTCAAAGAGGCTAAACCAGCCTTTTGAGATTTTGTTTATATCTTTTAGGCACACGCGAAGCAACCCTCAATTTGTTCTATATGTCTGTGGCCGACGCTGATTTATTAGTCTTTAAATAATATGGTGTACAATGCATTTCAAATATTTGATTTACCACAAGTAGGAATCACAATTATTATGAACAGATTATTGTCAAAAGCAAAACATAAACATGCAGGTAACATGAACTAAACTTGTATGCACATGACTGTGTCTCTTTTCTATGAAACGGGAGAGGGGTTTACGTGGGAGGGGCAGACTCATACCCAGGCGCTAAGTTGCCGCTATGACACTATGTGGTCACAAGCGCCTGGGTACGAAGCAGGTGGGAGGGGGGCTAATTGAAGAGGAGAGCCTTTTTGAGAGGGGTTTTTGGGTCTTCCATTTAATACACATACAAAACGTTTCAAAATTGTATTGCCCAACTACTCTATGTATACAAAGCGCCGCCCTGCGTCCACACCCAACAGCATAGCAAACCAAAGCGCCTGGGTGCGAGGCAGCTATAAATCTATAATAGCATTTTCAATAATTTGCATCTAAACTTAAACACACATTTAAATTTATTGTAAGTTAGATATAGAAATATTAAAATGGACTATAATATAATATTACCTTGTCCTTGATGTCCAAGAAATTCAGGTGCTTCGCTTTCTCTGTCAGTTTCAGAAATTTCATCTGGCGAATCTGTATCAAGAAATATCAAGAAGTAATTTATAATAACACCATTTTTTTTATAAATTTCGCTGCCCGGTCGTCTGGAAAGCAAAACAAACAACAATCGAGCATTGTTCTAATATAAATTTTTCAGACAAAAGCTTGTAAATATTGCATTTTACCGACTAAATTAATATTTCCCAGATATTAAAACTTTATGGTTACAACAAATACTATTTTCAACACAGTAAATATAGTTAAATATTTCGTATGTATCAGCGATCGAACTATTTGATTATCATCATATCATGTAATATGTTATAGTATTATAAATACCTCTCTGTGAATATGGAATATATGAATATTTATCAGGCCAATCTATTTAAATATTTATATAATCAAGATATTTGCACAAATTTACCTTCAACAGTTATTCTTTTAAAAGACTCATCAATCTCATCCATATTTCGACAAAAGCCAAAAAATCCTTTATATTGTGTTCGTTTATATTGTTCGCTGCAGACCGCTCCAGAAATCGACACATTTTCTGCCAGGCGCTTCCCGGCGTTTCCCGTCAATTTATCCACGCGCTCCACGCAACGACCACGCAATGTCTAGCGCCTGGGTACGAGGCAGGGCCATTGCCCAAATGGCGAATATTTACTAGTGATTATAGATAGTCTAGGACCTGTATATGAGTTTGTATGCATTTCATTTAGGACAGATAATCTCAACTGTTTTAGGGCAAGTTGACCATGACGGTCAACATGGTAACGCTGCCCGAACCCCAATCCGGGGCGAAACGTCCGAAACGGACCACACCCAAAAACGACGCTTTCGCCATGGTGCTATCTACCAAACCATAAAAGCTTTGGCTATTCTGAGGTGCTTATATGGTTCAGAGATAGTGCTTTTAGGGGGGCTCGTTGGTAAGTGTGAAATGCCTAGCACTGATATTTCACAAGAAAATGACCATACAATACTCATGGTCAAACGTCAATTTATGGCTTACAACTTCAGATAAACAGCAGTGGACCTACATTACCTTTTTTCCTAAATCTTTTTGATAGAAACATAATTGGTAAATATTTAAGTATATTACCACTGTTTTGGTGTAAAATAGTAAATATTTTGTGACCGAAATAATAATTTGAAATGTACCTACCTCCTGCAAATGGACGTATTTGCCAAATTCGCCACTTTACTCCGCTGTTTATCACCGATACTCGTTGAAATCCTTCCAAATATATAAGTCAGTTCAGACATAATGGTATCAAGCACATTTTAAACAAGTTTTAACTAGGTTTCAAGTATATCCTAGCTGTTTAACCATCGACAAGGTAAAACCTCAACTTTGTCCAAATTCGGCGCCATTGTGTCATCCCGTGTCGGTTGTCAACAATTCGGCCTCGTTATTCTTCGATCCAAGCCATTTCGATTACACTAGTAACAAATTTAACCCTTTATTATGGGTATGAAGATAAAAATATGAATAAAAGATACGAAATGCAGCATTTTACCTCCCTGTAAAATGTTGCTTACGAGTCTTTCAAAACATTCCGTACAAATCTCGCGTGGTCAAAGTGACAGGCCGTGACAGGGGGGGGTTGGTTTTTCACGAAGATAGAAGAAGGCTGCGTGTGACAACAGGGGACCCAAGCTGACTTAATTAACTTTAGTTGAATATAGACTAAAAACTGAACTATTAGTGCAAGCTAACTCTAAAATACATCCTAAACTATACTGTTATTTACTGAATACTACTTTTTTAAACTAATAACATTTTTTCTACATTTTTTGTCCAAATATATTATATAAAGTTAATATTTTAACGTCAAGTATAAACTGCAACTCTGACTTGTTATTTTTAGAATGTTACTAATATTATATTAATGAAAATAACTACAGGTATATATTATCAAACATTTATATTATTGGTTAGTAGTGTTGAACTTTTTCCTGTTTATACTTTTACAAAACTGAGGACAGAAATGTAGAAAAAATATGTTATTAGTTTAAAAAAAGTAGTATTCAGTAAATAACAGTACAGTTTAGGGTATTTTAGAGTTAGCTTCACTAATAGTTCAGTTTTTAGTCTATATTCAACTAAAGTTAATTAAGTCAGCTTGGGTTCCCTGTTGTCACACGCAGCCTTCTTCTATCTTCGTGAAAAACATTTACCCCCCCTGTCACGGCCTGTCACTTTGACCACGTGAGATTTGTACGGAATGTTTTGAAAGACTCGTAAGCAACATTTTACAGGGAGCTAAAATGCTGCATTTCGTATCTTTTATTCATATTTTTATCTTCATACCCATAATAAAGGGTTAAATTTGTTACTAGTGTAATCGAAATGGCTTGGATGGAAGAATAACGAGGCCGAATTGTTGACAACCGACACGGGATGACACAATGGCGCCGAATTTGGACAAAGTTGAGGTTTTACTTTGTCGATGGTTAAACAGCTAGGATATACTTGAAACCTAGTTAAAACTTGTTTAAAATGTGCTTGATACCATTATGTCTGAACTGACTTACATATTTGGAAGGATTTCAACGAGTATCGGTGATAAACAGCGGAGTAAAGTGGCGAATTTGGCCAAATACGTCCATTTGCAGGAGGTAGGTACATTTCAAATTATTATTTCGGTCACAAAATATTTACTATTTTACACCAAAACAGTGGTAATATACTTA
The DNA here is from genome assembly GCA_016169945.1 of Trachythela sp. YZ-2020. Classification (NCBI taxonomy): domain Eukaryota; kingdom Metazoa; phylum Cnidaria; class Anthozoa; order Malacalcyonacea; family Clavulariidae; genus Trachythela; species Trachythela sp. YZ-2020. Next base: position 164,520 of record JADLSH010000070.1, on the reverse strand, counting down.
AATAAGTACCAATTATGTTTCTATCAAAAAGATTTAGGGAAAAAGGTAATGTAGGTCCAATGCTGTTTATCTGAAGTTGTAAGCCACAAATTGACGTTTGACCATGAGTATTGTATGGTAATTTTCTTGTGAAATATCAGTGCTAGGCATTTCACACTTACCAATGACCCCCCCTAAAAGCACTATCTCTGAACCATATAAGCGCCTCAGAATAGCCAAAGCTTTTATGGTTTGGTAGATAGCACCATGGTGAAAGCATCGTTTTTGGGTGTGGTCCGTTTCGGACGTTTCGCCCCGGATTGGGGTTCGGGCAGCATTACCATGTTGACCGCCATGGTCAACTTGCCCTAAAACAGTTGAGATTATCTGTCCTAAATGAAATGCATACAAACTCATATACAGGTCCTGGACTAAGATGAATACTCCCGATACCCCGAAGTTGAATTTGTGCACAGAACCAGTGCTCAAGCCGTTATACCCCATCTAGACCGAGTCTATTTCACCCATGGCTTCCTAGAGATGGTCAAGACTGACGACGGACCTCCATTCAACGGACATGATTATCACCAATACATGCAATGGGAGGCGTACATAGCGTTGTCGTAAGCCCCGAGGACCCAGAAGCCAACAGACTAGCCAAGAACTTCATGAAAGCAATGAACAAAGTCTGGCATATCAAAGGGAAGAACCATAAACAACGGAGCTTTACAAATTCCTTACACACTATCACGCCACGCCACACAGCTTCACATGGAAAGCACCTGCCGAAGTCCTATTTAACCGTCAATTCCAAGTCCGACTCCCACAGAAGAATGAACCAACGAAACCTAGAAGCCAATGCAAAACAGAAAGCCTACAAGGATGCCAAGACCAATACCAATACCAAATCACACAACATTAAAGTGAGAGATCAGGTTCTCCTACTTCAGAACAGTCCAAATCAAACCCAAGATATGACCCAAAGCCACATAAAGTTACTAACATCTGGGGAATGCAGATTACAGCAGCAAGAGCGGCCACGATTCGAAAACGTGATGCCCAACGATTCAAAGGAACAATAAACACGGATACATACGAAAAACAATAGTCAAATGTTAAAGTTGAAATTCAGTTAATAACCTTATCGCTGAACTCTGACTAACATAGTTTATAAAATAACATGTATATAACGCGTGCTCTGTTTGGTCGAAACCTGTGTTTGGATCAGGCCATCCAAACACGGAAATTTAAAGTGAAAGTTTTTTAAAGTGAAATTTTAACACGGAAAGTTGTTATTTTATAAAACAATTACTTTATGGTTTCCGTGTTTGGATGGACTGATCCAGTTATAAAGAAATGAAAGATAGTATAAAACTAGTAGTAGTTTACCAGAATATTACAGCGAGCACTGTTGAACCAACGAATGCGTAGAAATAGTGACAGTTTTTGTGTTTTATTTGTGGTCCCAGGGGTTTGTTAGCTGTTCCTAGCCATACCTATGGCATATATCAAGCATAAATTGAGATAGCGTCGACGACCTGATGGGCGCCGTCGAGGAACATTGTCTGATGTGTCCCGAGAGATTGGTTGCAAGTCACTAGCGATTTTTTTCGCGCGAAGCGACCTTTTTCCTTTGTCGGCATCCATTTTGTCACGTCTTGCTGACGTAATAAGTGACACCGACAAAGGAAAAAGGTCGCTTCGCGCGAGAAAATTCGCTAGTGGAAAACCGACATTAAGCCAAACACGCGTGCGATTTTTTATTACACGCGTAAAAATCATCAACTTGATGTAATATTCAGTTAAAAACAGGATTAAACAATGTTTTGCTGCCCACATTGTTCACAGTAAGTTGTCAACAATACTGCGGTTCAGTATTGTCACACCCAATTCAGGTTCAGTATTGTCACACCCATTGATACCAGTTCTTCTGAACTGACGTGATTACCCTGATTAAATAAAGTTTATTTGATTTGATTTGATTTGAACTGTGAACAATGTAGGCAGGAAAACTGATCAGATTATCACTCGTGATTATCACCTATGATTATCATGCTTGACAGTTGTGTCGGCGTAAATCGACAGGTAATCTTCAATAAGCCAATTCGGAATCGCATATCGAAGTATTCAACTGTTCATGTATTACTTGAATATGCAAAATGCTTGAAACGAAGAACACTTACAGTGACTTTCCTCACGGGTTTTAAGCTTTAGTTAGACTGAAATGCATGTATTCCTTTGAGTGCACCTTCAGTGGGGACCGCCCCCTCCCCTAGACTTGCGATCTCGAAGATTCTCTTTTGTCCACCTGGTTCTTTACATAATACTTTATCTGTCTCCACTCTCGTCTGTCTAAGGCACCTTCAGCTTCAGCCTTGCACCTCTCACACTCGTTTTTTCCAGGAACAACACTGTTTCTGATATAATACTCTAGAGAAGAGTGGACAGCTCGTTTCTCTTCTTTTGTCCACTCTCTTCGTTCAAATTTCTCTAAAAAGAAATATCACAATTTCAGGTAAAGACTGACGAATATGGATGAGTGTAGATGTAGTGTTAATTAACTACTAACTTCCAGCAAAACAGATTTCAAATTGAAAACAAATTAAAGTAACAAAGTAAAGCGTGATTTTCGATATTTCTTCGCGCTTTGCGCTACCCCCAAATAGACTTTATAGCGCCGATGCAAACTAGAACTCGTGTGTCAATCAGTGAATCTGAAATACGTTAAATATGCGGAAACTTGCGGAGACCATAGCTGATACGATTTAATGAATAAATCTTCATATAAACTGAATAAGACCTTCGACCAATTATATTATAGTGGCAGTGGCGCAGGGGCGCCGTGGCCGGGGGGGCCAGGGGGGGCCATGGCCCCCCCTACCGTTGAGATCCGTCGGAAAATCTCAAATTTGTTATGTTGTCGGAATCGCAATGGTAAAGCATACCTGGCAAAACAAAATATCGTAAATGAAACTGAGTTTACGTTTTTAGAATATTAGTTATAGAATAGGTAATATTGCTAAAATGTAACAACTTTGGGATAGATTGTCGGTATTTACATATATTAAAAATATAGTCCGGAAAATTTTTTTTTAGACGTCCTTTCTCCCCGTCGACAACAAAAAAAAGAATTATATTTGGAAATATTGTCGGAAAATGATGAGCTTTGGCCCCCCCTAAAACAAGAGACCCACGGCGCCCCTGCAGTGGCGTGTGGGGGCCCCTGTTGACTGTTGTCATTGTTTGACTGAGATATTATATTTATATTGAATAATTATAGCATGTTCTGAAAAATTTCATGTCTATAACAATAACAATATAACAGTCTCCAACACAAATAACTTATATTTTATTTGAGATGGAATAAAAAAACCAGCTACCGTTGTCGATGAAGGTTTAATTCTTTAGCATTATTAGCCTAATTTCGCATTTTCTCATTGATTCTTAATCTGCATTTTGTACGTTTTCTAATTTTCTGGGCGACATGCCGTGGCTGATGGGGCCCCTAACTGTCGGGGGTCCCTATAGTTTTTGAACTAACCCTACCTAATGAGCGTTACGCCACTGTATAAGGGATGGAGTCAGTTTGTATGGAATCAGTCGAGCCCGTTTTCTTGTGATGAATTGTTTCATTCCCTGACCACAAACTGTTGTTTAGACTAGGCTAATTTTATTTTGTAATTCAGTTCATTTATCAATCTCATTTTTCTACGAAAGCCGTAATAAGAATTTCACTAAGTAGAAGTTACTATCGCAAGAGAGTGACGCACAACCTGTGTGACGTACAGAATTTCCCAACTAAATAAGTAATATTAAAATTTAAAATTATCAATGATACATTGTATGTATTGATTTATTGAGTTGCAAAACGTTTAGATTACAACAGAAAGCCGTAAATGAGAATTTAATTAAACGGACCATCCTTGTAACCGGGCCACTGTAGAGTCCATATAAACAGCCCCTAAGTCTATTTCTAATGTCTGCCATGAAACCCACAGTAAAATTATTGCATAAAATTGTCGATGAAAGTACCAGTCATTTCACGTCTGGTAATCATTGTGTCTTGGATATGAAAATTCGATACCTCGGCAGCAATGACAGCCGCAACGACTTGAAATGCGCCTCATCCACAATATGAGACATAATAAAGAGGCAAGAATCTTATTTATAGGACCTATCCGGTTTCCACCAGCGAATTTTTTCGCGCGAAGCGACCTTTTTCCTTTGTCGGTATCACTTATTACGTCAGCAAGACGTGGCAAAAAGGCCTGATTCTACGGGCGCTTTTTCTCGGCGAAATGCGAAATATTTCGCCTGTTTCTTTTGAATTGTGGGCAATCAAGTAGAAATAATTTATTCGAGTGGTCGCAATTCAAAAGAAACGGGCGAAATATTTCGCATTCGTTTTATTGTTTTATTTTGTTTTAACAGCTTTATTGAATGATTTTCAAACGGCAAGAGTGCGAACGGGACTCAAGACCCATGCGAGGCACTCTCCCTCTTGAATTTTGTTTACATCTAATATCATTATTTACGGCAATATTATAAATTGGTAAACATATACCAGCTGATTAATACCTCAAATTAGGACGCTATTGCACCACATTTAAGTCATCATCACCACATTTAAGTTATTATTTCGCCGAGAAAAGACGCCCGTAGAATCAGGCCTAAATGGATGCCGACAAAGGAAAAAGGTCGCTTCGCTCCAAAAAATTCGCTAGTGGAAAACCGGCTTTAGGCCTGTTTTAAACGCCGAATTTCGGTCGCGTCGAATGCAATTCAAACAACAGATAATGAAGCTTAATGAGGTTTATCATCTCATTATCTATTGTTATTCGACGCGACCAAAATTCGACGTATAAAACAGGCGTTAAGGCGGATTTCCATTCAGTGGAAAAAGTCGCACGATCGATTTTTTGCGATCGCTTTCTTTTGAAATGTGTGCAGTCAACTACAGCTAATGAGATTTGTTCCGCTTCACTGTTTGTATTTCAAAAGAAAGCGATCGCAAAAAGTCGTACCAAGGGCTTCTGTACGAGGTTGATTTTCAACAATTAAAGGGGCAGTGTCACGATTCTACTGCGCATCCAAAATATGCGCGAAAATGAAAAACTGCCAACAATTAATCAAGTTAGGAGTGAAATACGATATACTCATTTCATATTATTTGATCGTTTAACAATTGCACATCTCTACTAAATTTGACTTTGCAGAAATAATTAAGGGACCGGTCATAAAGTATGTGTACTGGGGGGGTGGAGGGTATTCCAAAATACTACCATAAAATTTGGTACCCCCCCGAAAAGCGTCGGAAAATATTTAATACCCCCCTCAAAGGTGATGAAATGTTTCGTACCCCCCCCCCACCCAACCAATCACCCTCCCCCCCAAAAAAAAACATGAAACAAGTATAAATGCCAAGAACGTAACATAATCTGTTACAAATTGTTATTGGTAATCCAAGTTTTGAGCATTTCCATAAATTTAATAGTGCTCTTTTACACCACATGTATCCAATCCGTACTTTTGTATGCTTGCCAGTATTCCATTAATAGGACTTGCTTGACTATCTTTTCCGTACCTATGAATAAAGTCGAAAGAGGTCCCGGCCATGCGCATTATTTATGATATATCAACAGAACGTCGTGACGTATTTCATATCTTTTTCAATATTTAAATCATTCTAAACGAGTAGGGGAGCTGCCCGACGGTAAAATTACGTAATCAAAGACTGTTCAGGTTGCAGAGATGTCAAACTAATAGGTTCCGATCGAGACACTTTCCGATAAATGGTACTGTGCTACAGGGGCGTAGGAACGTATTAAATATTGGGGGGGGGCCAAGCTCACGGTTGGCGCCGAGCGAAAAGTTTTTAAAATTTGAAGCCCCCAGATCGCCGGAAACGGCCGTTTCAGAGTCTTATCTACCTCTTTTAGTGTGCTAAAGTTTGTAGTTTTAATCATAGACATAGTATTAGACTCATTTTTTGTTTCGTACCCCCCACAAATGTCGTAATTCGTCTCATACCCCCCCAAAGGTTAGATAATTTGTTTCGTACCCCCCCAACTTACCCTCCACCCCCCCAGTACACATACTTTATGACCGGTCCCTTAACATTAACAATTTAACATTGCTATCATTTCAGTAATATAGTAGCAATATCACAGTTTTCGCCTTCTTCGGAAAACGTGGGATTAAAATCGCTCATGTTTATAACATATTTACATATCATTAATTTAAAATATTCAAAATTTATTTTCCACACAAATGACGTAATATTAATGAAATACTTCATGTTACCATGCTACGTTCTATTAACTATGGTTTGGAATTTTACGGATATCTGGGGAAATTTTGCGAATTTTTTTGCGCAATCTAAGGAATTCTTAAATTCAGTTGTGAGAGCACTGACGAGATGCTCATTTCCAGAGCTCATTCCCTTGCAATCCCGGATGCTCCACGTGTAAATTTGGGCAATTGGGCAGCAGCCAGCAAGTTGGGCAGTTGAAAAAAATTGAGATTTGCCGATAAGAGTCAAAGAAAGCAAAATTACAGCAAGATATTTGCAGCTTTTCAAAGGTAAGTGAATATTTACTATGTTAGTTTTTATGATTCCAAGAGAAGTAACTTTCATTGTTATAAATGTCAATCAGAAAATAGCCCGGTTCCGGCCTGCGTGCATTCGTATAATTTAATGGCTGAATATTAAAAGTTCTATTCAATTTTGGCGAATTACGAAAGCTTTGAGCATATTGATCGTATGATTTACATACACATCAACGTAAGTGGTTTGACTCATTGACTGGTAGCTACAGAAAGTAATATAGTAATAGGGTTCCGGCCTCCGGGCATTCGTATAATTTAATGGCCGAATATTAAAAGTTGCATACCTACCAACTCTCACGGCTACCGCGTGTGTCTCACGCCTCAGCTCCATTTCTCACGCTCACACGCATGAAAGTTAAAATCTCACGCCTCATTGAAAATCTCACACCTTATTAAAAATTTCACGCCTTATTAACAATTTCGCACCTACTTAACAATTTCACGCCTTCTAGTCTTACTCAAACTTTACTGTTGCTGCAATATATCGCAATCAGTCATCAGATTTCGAGGATAATACACAAATGAAATTATATAATAATTAATTAATATTATAACGCTCAAATACCTTGTCCTTGATGCGGAGCCTGGATCAGTTTACAAATTCAAAATGTCAGACTCAACCTCAGACTCGGATGATACAACAACAACAACATATTTGTCAGATAGCAATGATCTTGATGGCAGTTCGAATCCTAAAAAGGCAAAAGTGACGAGAAAAAACCATGGTGCTGCTGTGTATCGCACAAAATTTAATCCACAGTGGCGAGAAAAATTTCCTTTCATCGACAAAGTATCAGATGATATTTACAGCTTTTACTGCAACATTTGTAAACGAAGTGTGAAATGCAGTCATATGGGTATAACCGACGTTGAAAGACATGTTGGCAATCAAATGCACATTGCTAATGTGAAAGCCGCTCGCGGTCAGCGTACAATCAACTTCCCCAGGAATGACAGCCCATTAATTGAGAAGGTATGTACAATAATATAAATGTTAAACAGCGATAAGCCGATTGGCCTGTAACATACGACCACTGACATATATACCCTGGACTGAGTTCTCCAATCCAAAAGTGGCCACACAAAAGATGATGAAAGTTGACGTATGCAACCTCGTGGTTGTTTGAGCACTCTGGCCCCATGACACTCTGCGCATGTCTGGATGCGTTGATGGCCCGTGCTGTACCACATGCGCTTGGGAGAGCAAGTTGCATGTATACAAATACGAAAGTCATCGCGTATCTAGATGTGTACCAAGCTGCACTGACGAGGCGTAGGACGCCGAAACATGCATGTCTGCAGATTGTACTATATATATATATAGGTCTCACCCGCAATGAAAATTACCGGATGCCAACACGAAAAGGCAGTTTTGCGAGCCTGGTCAGCGATTCATCCCATGATTCACAAAACCTACATGACGCGGACACTTTCCGCAAGTAAAACTTTAACGGAGTAATCAGTCCAGGTTAGTATATCACCATAGGTCAGTGCATACGACGCGCTAGCGACCGACGAATTTAGCGGTTCGTTCAATTAAAATCGTTTGTTTTAATTTAAATTCGTCTGTAGAGCTTTATGTGAAACAAGCCTTAATCACTTAAATGCTTTTCTATGTAATATTTCTGATGACGTCATACATGTTGAAATTAAAGAAATGTCTCTTCTGCTCGCAGACTACTCGTGCAGAGGTCAAGATTGCAACAATGCTGGTGAAGCATAATATTCCACTCGCCGTGGCGGACGAACTCACTCCACTTTTTCAGGATGTGTTCTCTGATAGTCAAATCGCAAAGAACTTTTCATCAAGGAGAACAAAAACAACATGTATAATAAATGGTGCTGTCGCTCCACATTTCCAAAGTATCCTGGTAGATAAGATGAAAAATGCGCCATTTGCCATAGCCACAGATGGATCAGGTGACTCAGCCCCTGAAAAGATGAACCCCCTAACAGTGCGCATATTTGATATTAACCGTGGGATGGTATGCACACAGTTCTTAGACATGTGCATGTCTTCTTCATCAACCGCAGAGGGTATATTTGCCAAGATGCAAGGTGTCATGCAGAGGCATCAAATATCCTGGGATAATTGTGTTGGAGTTGGTGTTGACAACACCTCAGTTAATATGGGTTGTAACAATTCCATCAAGACAAGGGTTCTCCAACAAAACGGAGCCATCTACATTATGGGCTGCCCTTGTCACATAGTTCACAATACTGCAGGAAAAGCAGCAGAAGCGTGTGAAACTGTAAGTATAGTACGTTAAATTGTGACCGCTCAGTTGGTTTAGCATCCGACTATGAAGCGGGATGTCATGGGTTCAAATCCAGGCCGGACCAACACAAACGATCTTAAAATAATTGAGGAAGAAGGTCCTGCCGTTGCTCGTAGACCTTCAAGTATTCTCGGGCAAGGACGTTAAACCGTAGGTTAAGGCTTTCTACCGAAATGTAACTACTTCTCTTTTATTAAGGTTTCAAAATTTAATGTTGAAGATCTTGTGATAGACATCTTCTTTTGGTTTGACAAAAGTACGAAAAGAAAGGCATGTCTGAGTGAATATTGCAGTTTTTGTGACATCGACTACAGACAGATTGTGAAACATGTGAACACCAGATGGCTTAGCTTAGAGCGAGCGGTTGGTCGTGTACTACTACAGTTTGATGCTCTTAAGAGCTACTTTTTGTCTGAAGGTTTGTCTTTTCTCCTTCAGTTTTGACATTTTAACTTAATTTTCCTTGCACTGTTTAATATAACAAAACTCATCCTGCTCTGTATTTTTATGTTTTTTATATAGAGGACAATTCAGCTCGGTTCACTAGGCTGCATACTTTGTTTGAGAAACCAATGACAGAAGTGTACCTACTATTCTATCAATCAGCACTACAAACCTTCATCCACTTCAACTTGTTTCTGCAGAGAGAGGATCCAGTTATTCCTGTTATTGACGATCAAATGAGCGCCTTCCTACGCAAACTAGCTTCCAAGTTTGTTACTGTGCAAGAAATTAGGAATGCGAACGGGAACTTCAGAGCAATGGATTTCAAAGATCAGGACAACCAACTTTCTGGTGTATATAATCAGTCTCGTCTCCGTTCATTACTGTCTAAAAACAACTAAACAAAAAACCTAATAGCTAGTTAACCTAATCCTATTAGGGCAAGTCTAAGCACCCAGTCTAAATTATTTTTTCTGTTTAGATAACCAACTGTTTGTTGGTTTTCTTACAAAAACGAAATTGCGGGAACTCTTCAATGATGGGGACATCAGTGAGCATGACCAAGCTAAGTTTTATAGAAGTGTTCGGGCGTTTTATGAACGAGCTATGGAGTATGCCCTTTTAAATCTTCCTCTGGAGGACGCACTGTTACAAAATGCTGGATTTGTGAATTTTCATGTGAGAGAGACAGCCACCTTTCAGCAAGTTGAGTATTTTGTGGAGAGGTAAGTGTCGCTGTATGTCGGTGTGTATGCCTTTGAACATAAACGACTTACATTTAGGGACAATTGGAAAACGTATACTTGACGTAGTAAAATTCTGCTATTTTAACTTTGTTCCACTTAGATTCGGTGACCTGCTGCCATTTCAGTCACCAAGAGAGATGGATGTATTGTTGGATGAATTTGTCGAGTACCAACTTTTGCAAGATGATGACATACCTTCTGACGTGTGGGACAAAGCCTCGATTGTCATAGATGATGACACTACATACCACCGTATGGATATCGTATGGCATCACATTTCTACCTTAAAGGCTCCAGATAGCAGATTACGATTCAGTCGTCTATCAAAGGTTGCAATGTTGGTACTTATAATTCCACACTCAAATGCGGAAGAGGAGCGTGTCTTTTCAATGGTTCGCAAGAACAAGACCGCGTTCCGTCCTGCCCTTGACCCCAAAGGCACGCTCTCCAGCATCCTGACGATTAAACTCGCGCACACCGAAGCAGCTCACCAGTTCGAGCCAAACAAAGAACTGCTTAAAACAGCCAAGTCCGCTACGAGGGTATATAACCGTGCACACTGTTCGAAATGAAGTGCGTGATAAGAATACTCATGTATTGTTCATTTTTTATGATAAAACACTATTTAGACTAAAATAATTTTATATTATATTGCTTAGCAGTTCTTAGAGTTATTAAAAAAATGCAAACTAGTGTGTTCTGACTCTCGAATTCAGGTGGAAGGGTGGGTGTTGAACAATGAGCTCTTGCTGCTTTTTTACGGTCATGCAATATCGTTGTGAATACCACATTTGACAACCACAGTTTAGCTTATTGTATAATTGATAAAATATCACCATCATTAAAGGCTCTCTGATTCGGATTATGGACTATTAAAATATTGTTTTGAAACTTAAAAATAATTACAAAATGTGTTCTCAGAATGCTGGAAATGCCATTTTAGACACCCTAATTCTAAAAATTTTTCGGGGGAGCATGCCCCCGGAGCCCCCTATATAGGCAGCTTGTGGCTTGGCCACGAGATATTTAAATCAATCTCACGCACAAAATCTGCAAAAGGTTGGCAGCTATGATTAGTTGACGTGCATCTATTAAGGACGAAAGCGGACTTATATTCATTTATGCCATGTTCTTTCGTCAAAATCCAAGATCTGATTGGTTATGTTAGTGAATATATGCTAATGCGACCTAAACCGACTCATAAAGCAACTTATGTATGCAAATATTTGTTATGATATGGATGAAAATCAAATTATTGCTTGCTCGGCAAATTCCATTCCCGGGCCGGTATTATAATTTATATAGGTGCACAGAAAGCGAGTATATCTAGCTGGAGTATATAGTAAATAGCTTGAAACATTATAGTGTTTTGCCCAGATTGGGTTTGCCACGCATTTTTGGTACAACATGGCTGTTTATGCTTATGCATCCAAATGCAGGGGCGCATATTCCAAAAAAGTTTCGGGGGGTGTCCATTGTTCAGGGACCGACTTTTTATATTTGTTTGACCACATCAAAACATGTATTATGAGTTAGTGTAATAATATGTGTAGTGACAGGGGTGTAGAAGGATTGTTAAAAAATAGGGGGCCGACCCTGAACGAGGCGCCACCATGGTTTGCGCGGTGGGGGGCCGCACGGTTTCACTGTGTTATACATGGGGAAACACAACTTTACATGCATGTATTGAAGAGTTGTACCTACTTTGGGGGCCTGTCATAGTCGTATGAGCACGGGCCGCAGAACCGGGGGGGGGCAATGGGGGCATGTGCTCCCCCACTTTTTTTAAAAGTGAAAAAAGTGCCCTTTTTTCTGGGCTGAAGTGCCCCATTTAATTAAAGAACGAAAAAAGGATTTCTTGAATGAATGCCCTCTTTTGCTGGAAACAAAGTGCCCTTTTTGCTGTAGTAAAGACTCTGTAAAGGCCATTTCCGACGTTATAGAGACTCCATATTTTCAAAAATTTTCGTTCGGCTCGTGAACAACATAAAATCGTTTGATTTTGGTCATATACAAAAGTGCCCCTTTGGCCAACGCCCCTCCACTTTCGAAATGCTTCTGCGGCCTCTGCGTATGAGCGACTACATAACGGTAAATTGCGCGCATTTGCAACCAAACAGAAAATAACCGAAACACAACTGCGTTTCCTTTTAGAGTCGTTCAAGTGCAAAAATCTCCTAATGACAGATATTTTAAGGTAAATTGTATTATTGCCAGCTAGTCTACAAATAGTGCACCGTTATTGTGACCTTGGGACTTTAAACTATGCAATGATATTGCAAGTTGTTAGTATTAGCTGTGCAATATCAATCCAATGGCAGTATTGTGGCAGTGAAGCGATTATTAAATGCAAATGATCTTGTTGAAATAGTTCACTTCCTTATACATTGCCCTATTCATATAAAGAATATTGCGGATTTACGATATGTATGAATTCCCTTGTGACCTGATTACTGATCGAGGTCTGCAAAACATCAACTAATAAACTGTACATCCGCATGAAGTCATCCAGTCACACTTCTTTCTATATCTGAGAAGAGTGTGGGGAACCCATCTTCTCTTCGAATCTTGCCACGAGAAATATGTGCGTATATATGAGTATAACTATTCACTACGATCGATCGAGCTATAAGTTTGAAAGTCCCGCACAAAAGACATTCAATTTATTCAAGATTTAGTCCCGTTCAGTCACAACCAATAACAACCAAGTATTTTGCCTAAGCATGCAAATTAAAAACGACAACCAGTAGGAATCAGCGATTTTGCTTATGCTTACGTCTCGATAATGATATTAATGAGGCTATACATGTAAGTCCGCTTTCGTCCTTAGATACAGGTCAACTATTCAATTTTGGCGAATTACGAAAGCTTTGAGCATATTGATCGTATGATTTACATACACATCAACGTAAGTGGTTTGACTCATTGACTGGTAACTACAGAAAGTAATTATATATGCAAATTTATAGATAATAATAATAACTTTATTCATAACAAAATACCAATACTGGTACATAATGAATACATAACATTCTATAAGTCAAAATTAACTAACAGATTCACACATTTTATAAATGACTGAACTTAAATCTCATGCACTAAATATATAGTTGCAAACATAATTGTTCTACTCAAGTTGAAATATTTTAGTTTGGTTACTTGATGAATGTACAAACTTGATCAATATTTTCGACTTATAGTCCACCGTTTAAGCTAAATGGGCTTCGAACAACCGGCCCCAGGTAATAAAATGCACCGTTAATGATCAGATTTGGATATTGAAGATGTTTGGTTATTTAAAACACGAACAGAATGGCTTTATACTGTATGAATCTAGGCCAGACAGCATCAAATGCCGAATATATTTCGCTGAAATTTGAACTTTTGACGGATGTTTATCTTTAAGCCAACAGAACTCAGAAGACAGAAAATTTTATATAATACTGTGGGTTAGAAAGCGAAATATTAGCTAATTTGCTATTACTAATTTGCTGTTTGAGCAACCACTTCTGAATGTAATTAAACTGTAAACACAACACAAACCTGAGAGACTTGTAATTATGCCGAGATGAATTTTCCAATTCGCCCAAACTTCGAAACGTTTATACTCTAACTTGGCTATACTCTAATTTGGCTATACTCGAGACAAAGTTGCTGTGCAGGCATGCCAATGCTGGTACTTCATTCTTTTAAACTGCTACCAGTCTTCTCATCCCATTGATTAAACAGCAAATTAAAATGTACGCATACCGTAACGGCGCAGTTTCTCTCATTTCACATGTTTCCCAATGTTTCACATGTTTGCCCGCAATCACAAACAAACAAACACGAACGCATATTTCATCCGGTCGATTTGCATTTCAAAACCGGTCAAATAACTGGCATGCAAATGGCGAAAATGTAACACTTGCTTTACTGTATGTGACAACAATCCTAAACCGCCACACAACCGAACAATACTCTCAGGTACCAATACAAAATAACACAATATTGTAGTAGCTACTTCTCTGTTAATATTTAAAAAAAACATGTCTTCATTTCGGACAAGGCGCGTATTTTGATTGGGTGTAACACAGCGCGCGTCATATTTTAATTTTATGTGCATGGTTGATATTGTCATACTTTACTTTTGTTGTCATACTTTATTTTTAGTTAATATTGTTTTGATCGGTTATTAATGGATGATTAAGGTTGTTACAGGCTTTTTGTTTACCAAGAGGCGTGTCTAATATTATTTTATGCAACCTGTACCATCCACCAGGGGCAAATGATCAGTCTATGATCAACTACCTTTTTGAATCATTAGTAACACTCGAAACAAAATTTACAAACAGTGAGATAATCTTATCTGGTGATTTTAATAAATTGAACGTTCATCTGTTAAAAAAACAGTTTTAAATTGCGTCAGATTGTAAATTTCCCTACTCGTGGTAATAACATCCTCGATCTGATTTTAACTAATATGAAAACATTTTATGATTCTCCAATTAAACGCCCTCCTTTTGGACTATCCGATCACGTCACCGTATAGAAGTGCAACCACTAAAAAGGCCTAAAAATTCGGAAACAAAATGTTGGAGCATATTATTAACTTTGTTCTTGACTTTCTACTCCCCATAAAAATGAGCCCCCTTGGATGACCAAATCGTTAAAACAACTGATTCGCCGAAGGGAGAAAGCTTTTGCACTAAACAACTTAGACTCTTTTAAGAAACTAAGAAACCAAGTAAACCGCGAAAGGAAATCTTGTCGGAAACGTTTTTATTGAAACAAAGTCGAACATCTGAAATCTTGTTCACCTTCAACTTGGTGGAAGGAGATCAAAGTGGCGTATCTTCACCTGTGCCCTCACAAGAAGACACGATGTCAATCCTGCACAACATTGATAAAGAGTCATTGCCATCTGATCACACTCCTGAGCAACTTGCAAACATGATTAACGAATCTTTTGTAACGCCTTTGAAAGCCTTTAATCCACTACTCCCCCACTTACGCCTTGATAACGAGGATGATAATTTCCCGAGTCTGTCGCTCGTCACCGAGTTTTCTGCTTTCAAGATGTTGCCAACTCTTAATGCAAGGAAAGTAACTGGCCCAGACGGCATTCCCGCCTGGGTCTTAAAAGAGAACGCTGACATATTGGCTTCTTCTGTGGCGGATATCATAAACATGCAGCTCTTATAAAGAGGCTCATTTACCAGAATCATGGAAATTACACCATTACACCGATTCCAAAGCAGAAACCTGTCCGAGATGTAATTAAACACCTAAGGCCCATATCACTTACTGCGATCGTATCCAAAGTAGATGAGGAATTTGTCGTGGAAAACTATGTTAAACCAGCTGTACTTAAGAAGATAGACTCTAATCAGTATGGGGCAATCCCAAACTCAAGTACAACCATAGCTTTACTCAGTATGTTACAATCCTGGAATAAGGCAACTGATGGCAACGGAGCGGCCGTTCGGGTACTGTTATTGGACTTTAAGAAAGCTTTTGACCTGATTGATCATCACTTATTGGTTGAAAAACTACGCTTGTTCGATATACCGAAATGGGTTTTAAACTGGATCGTGGATTTTCTTTCTGGTAGAAAGCAAATTGTTTCTCGGAGTGGGAACTTGTACCTGCGGGTGTTCCGCAGGGGACAAAGCTGGGGCCTTGGCTTTCCTGATTATGATCAATGACCTTAAGTTGCAAAATGAAATGTGGAAATTCGTGGACGATACCACTGTCAGTGAAGTAATTGGAAAAGATCAAACAAGTAACTTGCAAAACCAAATGCATGGACATTTTAGCGAACAACATTTCATCTGATAAGTTCCAGTTAAACGAATCAAAGTGTAAAGAAATGAGAATTTGTTTTGGATCTAATATTAACGACTTTCAACCAATTACCATCAATAACATTACACTGGATATTGTCCAAAACGCGAAGGTTTTGGGATTGCATATAGCTAACAATTTTAAGTGCATGCAACATCTGTGTGAATGAAGTGATCAAGAAATGCCGTAAACGCCTTTACCATCTTACCCAATTTAAACGAGCAAATATTGGACTTAAGGAATTGCTTCAATTTTACAAATCGTGCATAAGACCTGTTCTGGAGTACGCCTGCCCGGTCTTCCACAATAGCCTTACATCGTATTTGTCAAACGACCTAGGATCACTCCAAAAGCGAGCACTAAACTAATAATTCTGCCCCATCATAACTATGAAAACGCTCTGAAATTTACTAACTTGCAACGTCTTAGTGAAAGGAGGAATGATCTAACAACGAAGTTGTTCGAGAAAATAGTTGCAGATCCATCTCACAGGCTCCATGGCCATCTGCCTCCCCGTTTAGAACATTTAAATATGGAACTTAGGACACAACATTTATTTAATATTAATTTTAATACTAAACGTTTTAGGAATAGTTTTATAACTTATAACTCATTGAAGATGTAACTTACTAAAAAATCATACCTTTGTAATCTTAAACGTATTTCAGCTATATGGCTGCTAGTTTTAAGAAATAAATCATCTATCTATCTATCTATCTATCTAAGCAAATTATCTGAAATTTTGTACAGTAATTAAAAACCCAACAAATTTTCCATCCATTAACTCAAAATACGATTAAAGCTTTTAAATTTCGTGCGCAAGTTATTTTTAGTTTGTTGGAAAAGAAACACCCCCCTGTTTTACACAATTTGAGTTCGAGTATTTTTTTTGGGTACTCAAGGAATCTATATATAACAAAAACTTGATACCACGTGCTGTTTTGCTAAATTGAGAGCAATTTCAAATCTGTTCAGTTTTTTTTTATACACCCTGTATAGATAAAAATTATACGATCGATGTAAGGCTGATCTATTCCTTATTTATATAAGCTTGCAGTCGCTGATTGATGCATGTTAAGCACCTTACATTACTTACTGTACATTAACACAACGATAGCAATAACACTGTAGGACACTTTAGTTTATATGCAGAGGAAAAAGGAAAAGGAAAAACTTACTTTTAGGTAGGCTGCCATCCACAACTGATTTATATTCTTGGGTTTGTTTTTTGGGAGCTTAATCACAAAAAGAGCAAAATATTCAAATAAGACATTTAACACATTAACCTGCATTACTCTTCCACTGACAGGAAGTCTAGAAATTGTCAAGCATTAGACTGAGTAAAATACTAATTGTAACAGCAGATGCATTAAGGCGCATTGCCAGTTAATGGGTTTAGACACTGGCAGATAGTTTTGTTAACTAGCAGTACCCTACTGTACCACTGACAAGTGAAATTGTCTGGCGTTAGAAAGAGTAAAATACTAAAGTACAGGACATGTAGGTACAGTTGGGTGCATTGGCATTAAGTAATTTGTTTATTATATAAGTGATCTATCAGCAGTGATCTCCATACAAAGTATAACTGGAGTTATACGGCTTTTGGACCATTTGCCCCTAGCCATGCAGATTCCACCACCAATGCATAACTTCAACCATCCCGATCCAACAAGGTTTAATTGTTATCCATTGGAAATATACAGCAACATATGCCACACGTTTGATAATGGTATACCTAATTATGTGACAGTTGACACGGACAGATTCGCAACGGAACAGCATGCAAGCAAAGTATATCTAGCCTCAAAAACATGAAATTCTAATCAAATCTGTAGGTTTATCTTAGTACGTTTGGCCTTGTTGTCGACAGGGTCTTGGCCAAAAAATATTTGGCAATACAAGGAATTTGGGAACTTCAGTTAGGAAACATGTGCATTAATTGGATGACGGTTTTTAACCCATTAGTTGGCAGTGCTCTTCCATTGACGAGTAAAATCGTCTGGCGTTAGAGAGAGTAAACTACCGAAAGTAAGTGCTTTCGGGCGCATTGCCAGTTGATGGGTTAAGCAGAATTTTATGCAGAACTTAAGTGGAGTTTTGAGGTTGAGCAATCTTATATTTTACTTGTTTTAATTTTGAGTGCGAAAACACTAGCCAATCACAACGTTCAGACAATAAATTTCACACGTGAGAAAAATCAACCGAAAAATCAGAATGCTGAGATGATAAATTTAACGTGTGAAAAATATATTGATGCGATGTTTATCTCACCATTCTACTAAAGGAAATCTCTTATATAATAAAGATTGTAAAATATATTTTAAGTTACAGGTATACGCGTACAATCCTGGCAATAATTATCGTGTGCGTGTCAAACAAAACTAAATGTGTTTCTACAGAATTAATCCCCAAAGAACTTTCTCCCCCTCCTATACCCCATTCAAATGTTGGTAAATCAACTAAACATATATTTTTAAAATTTAATTGTGAAAAACAACATTGAATAGGGGGGCAGAGAGGGGGGGGAGGGGATTTGACTATGAAAGAATGTCTCAATGTTAATATTTGCAGTAGAAAACTTAAGTGTCCACATAATTTTTACCAAGATTGTATCAACAGATAGAAAAAGCTGTAAAGAAGGAAATTTCGAAATTTAGTGCTAGACTTGGTAGTCCAGAATGACCACTTCATCTGCTTTAATTCAGAGTGATATTTGCCGGCTACTGTATATTTTTAATCCTTTGTTAGAGCCCACTGCTTTAAGGTAATCTTTTTCCCATCCCTAATTCCACCTAAATAAATGGTCCTTTTTGAGAAATGTTTTTGATCCTACAGCATATGGAATGAAAACTTGTCATAGTTTCGCCAAATATTTCTATTTTTCATACAATTTGGTCAACATAGCTACCTTCCGATTGTGCAGATTTCTTGTTTTTTGGTGACTTCCTTTTTCTCTTGTTGTAACTTTCTGTTTTAAGAAAAACAGACACATTGCTCAAGTTTATCAATTTAAGACAGGCAAAGAGCAGCATTCATAAAAAGGCCCTTAAATGTATATATTAAATATACTGAATATGATTTGATGATTCCTTCCTAGTTCAGCTCTCGCACCTATTATTAAATATATAACGGTATCATATATCCAAAAAAAATGCCACCTCAATAGAAAAAATCTAAACATTAAGTAAAATTTAACACAAATATTTGAGAGTATTGGACCGGTTTGCTGACCAGCTTTGGCATAGATCTGTCCAGGGTAGCCCTTTCAGATGCAAATGCCTCCGTCATCAATATGCTGTAGGGGCCCTGATACGCACAACAGAATTATTAGTATAGGTTATCATGCGATGGCGAGTACAATTAGGGATTAATAGTACGAGTGATGTTTGGAAACTTTGCCAAAATTGAACGAGCCGCCGGGGCGAGTCCAATTTGGCAACATTTTCAAACATCACGAGTACTATTAATCCCTAATTGTACGAGCAACATCGCATGATTACTTGTTTATTATTAGCATGACAAAATTTCCGCCATTTTGTTTGTTTCGGGAAAATCATTAATTGTACTGCAGTACAATTAATGAAATAATTGTACTCCTCTCAACCAATCAGCATCCAGTAATTTTATCATGCTAATAATAAGTAAATTTAAATCAAGAATTAATTGCGGAATTTTTTGATGGTTTAATGTTATTTTCAACGTTTTGGATAATTTTACTCTCCATCTTCAGGCTAACTAATGATCTTACGAATGTTTTAAAAATAGGCCGTAGGCCGTTGTGCGAAAAAGTGCCTAGAAAAGCAATTTCGTGGCAACCCCCTGGGGAATAGATTTTCTGTGGTTCATTGCATAGTACCATAGATGTTCAATTACCACAAAAAGTTCCCAAGCAAAAAACTTGCCCAATACCAATAATTTGTATTGTAATTGAATACAAAATTTCCCATTTTTGCTGTAATACAATTTAATAGAGGATAATCATTGATCATCCATTTTCTCGGTATTGGGCAAGTTTTTTGCTTGGGAACTTTTTTGGTAGTAATGTACCTATATGCCTTTCAAATAAAATTGTATCCATTCTGGCTATTACAACCGGACGTGTGAGTTGGGATTGGAAAAATGCGGACAAATTTTTGCTGAAGTCGGACTTCTGGTATTATTATCTATTCTGTGATCTTTTATATGTAAGATGGTGTGATGTACTAGCCAGGATTTGACTCGTCCCCAGTCGTATCTGTGAACCGTACGAGACGACTGGCGACGAGTGGATGGCATGTAATGGCGTGAGTTGGGATTGAATATCACGCGCTTTGGATAAACTCTGACAAATTTTAACTCAATCTCTATATAGCTCAAGCTCTATGTATAATTGTTAAATATACTTACTATACTGTTAAGTAATACACTAATATACTATTTTGATTTTTGAACAATTTTGTCACCGTACCTTCAGTGTTTTTCTCATTTCGTTTTCGCTTTTGTTGGTGCTCTTGAGAGAAAAAATATGATGGAAGTGAAAAACTGTATCATGGACATGGTGTGATGTACTAGCCAGGATTTGACTCGTCCCCAGTCGTATCTGTGAACCGTACGAGACGACTGGCGACGAGTGGATGGCATGTAATGGCGTGAGTTGGGATTGAATATCACGCGCTTTGGATAAACTCTGACAACTCAATCTCTATAAAGCTCAAGCTCTATGTATAATTGTTAAATATACTTACTATACTGTTAAGTAATACACTAATATACTATTTTGATTTTTGAACAATTTTGTCACCGTACCTTCAGTGTTATTCTCATTTAGTTTTCGCTTTTGTTGGTACTCTTGAGAGAAAAAATTATGGACGTGAAAAACTGTATCATGGACATGGATGATTATCAAACTTGAAGGTATGATCAACTAGCTTAAACTTGTCAAATTGAAGGTGTGATCAATGTTAAACAACAGAAGTAAGTAATTCATAATTTTTTTTATTTGGATATCTATAGCCGGGGAAACGAGGGTAAGGTGTACAATATTATGTAATGTACCTGGCGATTCGCTGGTGTCGCTTTCACCGTCACTTTCGTCGCTTTCCTCCTCACTTTCTGGCTCTGAAATTTCTGTTGAAAAGCGGGAAAAGTAAAAATATTATAAATGCTAAATAAGTTTGGATTATACAACTGCAAGGGTCGCTTTCGTCCTGCAGTGTAATGCAAATTATATAAGAAATACGAGGCGAGATTTAACAATGTAATGTCTTTATTTTGAAATATAATTAGAATTCCTGGACCTTAGACTCACTAACTTACATGCATGGGGTGACCCCTCGCACAAGTAACTTTTCTCAGCAATGAAAATGGGATTCAGTGTATATTAGTGGTCGTGTAGACGCTCAGCGAACAGCAACAAATAAATCTTGACATAAATACAGTACTAAGAATTTTAGTTATTGTAATTATTATAGCTGTGAAGGATAACTGAATAAAACGAAATTTTGAGTTTAGTACTTAGAAGTTGAGGATAAGCAATGAAGTATTTTTCATTGTGGAAGCACCGTGGTTATGGCAACACTGACAGGATTTAAAATAAAAAAATATTTTTATTTTTGCAGGACATCATCAGCTTCGTACCCGGGCCTTGATTCCTTGGTTATGGTATGTTGTTATAACTTGATGTTATTCTGCTTTTTATTTCCATGTTTGTACAGTATGTTTTTAAAATGAATCAGATGGCTTTAAATGCTTCATAACTGTTTATTATATACACAAGCTCAACAAGCGCTGTATATGAACCGAACCGAAGTAAATTTCTTTAATTTGATTTTCTCACATAACAGCCGCCATGCACGCGTATTGAAGCGAAAGGCTGAATGAATTATGTCAGATGAGTTTGGCGAAAATGGCGAAGGCATGCAAATTTTTCTTTGGACTCAACAGTATGCGTTCTTTACTCCTATCGAAAAGTAATCAGAAAGTACATCAGGATTAAAGTAAATTTTCACATTGCAATTGTAAAAATTAAACACAGGGATCTTTGTCGTGAAGCGGCTCGGCTAATATTTGTTAAACGGGTCGACTGATATTTGTTGACAATTGTCATCGACTGTTCGTCGTGTTTGTCGAAGGTACAGTAAGAACACAGAGGCCCAGGCTCTATACCTGCGCCCGCCTGTGACTTCCTTATAATGAGGGAAGGACGGAAAGATTGAGACCAAAATAGCATATGTCAAACGAAACTACAGTATCTTCGCTTTTTCGCCTTTAAATGCATTTCTTTCAAGATTAATCGATATTCCCTGCAAGAATGATACCGTTCAACTCTCAAAACAACGATGCTTTAATTCGCTCTAAAATTCACGAAGGAATTACAAAATTATAAAAGCCGTAGAAAAATTCTCAAATAGCCGTACAAAACTCCACAAAAACAGTGTTGTACTCAGTATAATATCAGCAAAGATTATCGGAAATTGTTTTCATGTCAACAGAAGGTGAATAATTTCATAACACAATATATTTGTATAGGAAATAGCACGGTTCGAGAAGTATTAATGAAAAATTGCACGCGTGTTTGGCGAAATATTCGTAATACCGCGAGTGCGAAGCACGAGCGGTATTACGAATATTTCGCCAAACACAAGTGCAATTTTTCATTAATACTTCGAGAACAAGTGCTATTTCGTATTAATATTATTATTAACAATTTTTACTCAATTTTTACTCAATTTTACTCAATTGACGTTGCTCAATTTTTACTAGGGGTATTTGGGAGAAAATACCACATGTGGTATTTTCTCCCAAATACCCATAGTAAAAAAAATTAAGAGAAAATTTTGATGTTCTTAGCCAATCAGAAACGAGGAAAATTGCTAATAATGATATTATATGAAAAAATATAACATGTATAAATACCAGCAATCATGGATTGGCCCCGAAGCTCCCGTATAAACATACAGAAACCATGGGCAAGGGAACTTGCAGCGGGAAAATACATTCCTATCTTTAAAAAGGTTGTTCTCAACTCGATGATAGTAAATATTTACCAAAAAACAGCAAAGTCTGCGGAAAACACAACACTGAATTGAATATAAATTAAAATAAAAACAAAATTTTGTCAAATTTTAGAAATACAAATTCGCAGCACAAATAACGTTAGGAAAATATCAATATGCGGTAATTTTCATGATAGACCTGCGAAGACCTATCATGACCTGGATATATCTCGATATATCTCAATTTTTCATCTTTATATAGGTCAGTGGGATGCGTGTCCGCTAAAACTGCAATAAAAAGTGTAAAATGATATAGACATGCATGAGCTACCACTTACCTAAATCGATCTCCGACAGACTTTTCCCCACCCATTTCATGGTATCTCCAGAGTCCACTGCTATCAGGAGTTTGCTAACCTTGGCAAGTTCGATTGTGGACTCGTGTAGGCGGTAATACTCCCGATGAATGCTCACATCATGGCCGAGATGTCGTGCCAGCCAATCCACCTCCGTCTCGTTGAGTGCGAGCACTTGAGACATTGTTGCGATGTATTTTCTCAATTTAGTGCCCGTCACATCATCTGGTTGGGAGAGTGGTGGCTGGCACTCCTTGATGAACTTTCTCAAGCAATCACATGCCCTGATGTGGCCTAGGGACTGCTTCGTTGGTCTTGCGAAGACATAGCGGTTGTCTGGCGCTATACCGACACGATTCCTGGTGCGGATCAACAGATCGATGCTTTCTGTTGTGTCCTTGGTGAGGATTATTGGCACTTTCCTCCCTTTTTTCCCTCTAATTTCAACCATATCAAGCCTAGAAACATATTAGAATACGTCTTAAGGATACGCAACACGATAGACGCGCGTTATGATAGATTGTACATTGCCCAACTAATTTTACTAGGCGTAGCTCTACAACATTTTTGGTGAAAAAAGGCCAGAAAAATGCCGATTTCAAGTTTTTATATTGATCCTCCACGATAGTTCACAAAGCCGTAAAACAAAACACTATTATATAAAAATATCCCTTATTAAAGACGAGAAAATCGATAAACTTTCGGGTAAACTGCACACTAATTTTCTTGTTTTTATGGAGTACCAATAGTTTTGTTTTATAATTAGATTTTCTTGAATAGTTTTACCTGAAAATCAAACGAAGTGTTTCATAATTCACCAAATAGTTGGTAAAACTACACTACCTAAACAATCCCGTCTTACTTTCCCATATAAACAGATGGCAAGTTAGGCAGGAAACTCTTCTCACACAAGAAACTCGTCTTAAAATCATATTCGTATTTACCGTTTATTCAGGCGGGTTTCTATATGGAATATTTTCCATCTGAGGTGAGTTTTCCCGCCTTTAACGAATTCGGCATTTAACGAATTGATGGCGAGAAAAAAATTTGTCAGGAAGTTCAACATCTTTATGCAGATCTAAACATGACCGGTTATTCGTGCTGTTTGGGGAAACATTTGCAACATCTACTGTATGGCAATAGTATATATTAATTATATGTAGTACTTACTTTTTTGAAAGTGCGCGCTCGAACTTATCCAATGACTTGGAGATTTCCGCACTGTTCACGCTATTCCAGACTGGTCTCGTTTGGTAGTCTCGTATCGGAAGTTTGGAAACCTCCCCTCCTCTTCTCTTATTGAAGACGAACATTCTCGTCAACGTCGTCTGTGCCAACAAATTCCAGTCTTCCAATCTCCCATGCGTTTCCAGTGCTCTAAAGGAATCGGACTTTTTAAGGTCAATGTAAGCTTTTAGTTTTGCCAGGTCTTCGGCAAGAGGCAATACATTGACCTTATTGAATTTCCTTGAGTTTAATGTGTTCGTGGAATGATGCGAAATTTGTGTGGCCCATTCGTTCAGTAACAATTGGTGAAACTTGTTGGCCACCTTTTCCTTCACCTCATCCTCTTCCCTTATTGCCTTGCCAACAACGACTTCGACACACTTTTTCAGCGCATAGCCAATCTTCAACGCCAGGGATGGTGTACCTACACTTTGTTGCCCCTCTTTTGTTTCAAAAGAACAAAGCTCTTTCACGGCTTCCACAACTGTGTCGAACTTTTTCGGATTGATGAAGTCGGAAAGCTCCGCATCAGGATTCTCCTTTCGCAATTGAAGAACTAGACGTGATAATTCTCGCATGGTCTGGGATGAATCCTGAGCTTTGGTGATACCATGCTTCTCGACGAGGAACTTTCCAACCCCCAGAATGAGCTGATCATTCTTGGCTACCATTCCAATATCGTCATTCCTTAAAGTCGCCAATACATGATTGAGCATGGTACAGGTATTGCTGCCTTTCAAAGCACCCAAGAGCATTAGTTTGGAGCTCACCTGGACGGATTTTGTCGTCGACTGGCTATCATGCGGGTTCTCTGTACATGCAGCTGTGTGTTTCCAGAGTTCTTGCCGCCGATAAAAACCACGGCAAAAACGGCATGGCAGGAAGTCATCAGCAGCGATGGCACGACCGGTCCGGTTTGGTTTCCTTGCTACAACAAGATTTCCTTCGCCAACATCCATCACAGTCATGTTATGGTGATAATTGCCCCGCGATCTCAATTTATGCCATGCCACTTTTCTCTCTGCCGATCCGGTTGGAAATTTAAGCGCCGCCATGACATCCGCTTCCTTGGAATGTTTTCGAGTCATGTGGCGTGGCAACTTTGGAGTCATCTCCCCACAGTAACAGCATGCCTGTTTCTTCCGTCCACTGGAGTGGTCAACTGTAACTGAGAAAAAAAGAGGGAAAAAATTGTCAAATTACGTCAATTCCCTAAAAACTAAAAGAAAGAAGCATCCTGCAGAGATTCGGTGTAAGTTATTTGTTTTTATTCATGAAATTATGGTTGGGATTACTTGCTCATTCATATAATAAAATCAAATAATCTTTGTATATATTTCAAATTGTATTGTGATCGTAATTGATAACGATAAGATGGCCAGGAAACTCGTCAAACTACAAACTAGCTATATCAATGGAATGGGATTTATGTTCAACTTGAAAGGTACGCTATCGTGTACAAGAAACACGGTTTGGAGATTGAGCCCTAACATTGCTGTTGGTCTTTTCATAGAATATATAATATATTCACTAACCCTGACCGCGCATAAATGCAAATAAAATCATAGAACAAGAACGAAAGTCTATTTATTATTTGGATGTTTTAACAATTTTTGCAGTGAATAAAGCGTGCTTAATTCAGTTAAAATAAACCGATCGAGGAACAAAGGTCAAAGGCTTTTTTAACAACAATTGAAATACATGGTGTTTTGTTGTGTCGCATCTAGTTTGCTGCGTACCTTTAAGAGAAACTTTACAGAGAACGTTATATTCCTAAAGCATAGAGTCTACAATATGACACAAAAATCTGAAATGGTACAAAATACGAGCAGTGTTTGTTGGTTGGGAGTTGTCTCTCCTGAAAGAATTCATAGAAATGACATAAGCACGGAAGGACGGACTGGTGTCTAATTTCCTTACTACGCGCGCAATGTTTTCTGGGATAGCGTCACTTTCATTTCAAATTTTAATTTGAAAAATTTTGTTGGAAAATACAAGCAATATATTTGCTTTTTCTTCTCGAAATCCACAAGAATTTCAAGAGTTATACATCAGGAACGCTGGTATAATATTCAGGTAAGGATATTTCAATGTTTTTATGTAATATAAAGCAATTATAAAGGCAAGAATTTACGGATGTATTCATAAATATTTATGTTGCGTATGTTGCGTGTGTTGTGTCGCCGTAAGAAAATATTTGAATTTTGACGCGGCAAAAATTCCCTTGTACTTATCAATTTAGTTCAGAATCAAAACGATAATATAAACTACGGCCTATTTAACAATTATATTAATCTATACCATTGGAAATCTGACATTAGAGTAGACTTATGAATGTTTTTATATATGAATTATGTGATGGTTTCATAAGTTGAGCATTGTTTCAATGAATCAATGTATAGTCTATTAGTACCCTGAGAAAATGTCTTGACAATTTTAAATAATGTGCAACTTCCATAATATTATAATTGTTATTTAATGAGGTATATTTAAAATGCTTCAATAAAACCTACAGGTCATTGAGGTCAATGTAAATGCACATAGCGAAGAAAATGAAATACAGTTTGTGCAAATATTAATGTTTCATTACAGATTCGAGTAGTTTCTATCAAAACTCGCATCAGTAATATAAAATGTTTAATATCGTTTAGACATTACTGCTGCAGTTCAATCTTGTCCAATAATTGTTCTCAATTTTCGACACCCACTCGTACATTGCCATGTTTATTTGTGTATTGAACTATTGATTATCCGTTCTTATGGGGATTCAGGTGTTGCGGGGGGAAGCCAAAGTTAATTACGATTTATACTATAGGCAATTTAGATTTTTTCGAAATTCCCATTAAACTGACAGAAAAATAAACAACTGTAGCTATTAAAATAATGTTTCAATGTTTCAAAAATATTAAGCCTTTGAATCCTATATAATGTAATATAGAACATCAAGTGTTAGCACCCCCCGGATTGTTTACTCTATACATCTATCTATGCCTATCTGAGTCACTTATGTGAATTTTTGTCAATCGGGTAAAATCTGTACAGTACATAAATCCTGCTTGACAACATCAAATTATGCAAAACACACACCATTAGAAAACATTTAAAAACATCAGCTTGATAATTGGTTCAAGTCTTTTAAAGTCTCACCCCTCATCATCATGCAGAGTTACAACTTTAAAAGACTCGAACTTGCTTATTCTAGAGCTTCACCTTGCTTTTCAGCTTGTTTCTTCGATTTTCCTCTAGGCATGACATACTCCTCATCCTTGACGTAAATTGAATATTGCAATTAATTAAAGAGAATTTAAATCATGATTTGGAAATCATCGATTTGGACTGAGCAGGCGATGCAATCTCCTGTGAAACTTGTCAATTTCATCTCTGGATAGATGGCTGAAGCTTCGGGTACGAAACTTACATTTTTGCCTTAACCATGCAACGGCCTATTAGAACTTATATACATTACTTATTCATCATGCATAATCTATATATTTATTGTGTATATATACTGTATTTCATACATTCAACTATCAATTATTTATCTTGTTGACAACTTACCCCACTCTCACAAGAACGTCCATCTTCGCTCGCGGTGTAAATCTCGTCTACTGTCCATAATTTTGTTCCCTATACAGAAAAGAAAGAGGTGTGGAGGTCAAGACTAAAATCAGTTTGTTGTCTGAGTTGAACATTTTATCTATAAACCGTAATATAAACCGTAATATATAATATATATTTATAGTATAGCACCGAACGCTGATCGACACAATTTCTTGTTTTTCCTAATTTCAACACGGAAAATGTTTGATATTTCTTAAATGAAATATATCATAAATATATGGACATATATTATTTTAATAACCTAAATCATTAGCTGCATGACATTTGACAGCGCCCTTGGTCTATTTTTGGCGTTCCGTAATTTAGCAGTCGCGTCTTTTAAGCGGCCACAGAGCCATTCCCTGAGCGTGGTCGTAGAGCCCAAGGTGGTCGACTGGTCGAGGTGAGGGTGGTTGAGGTCGTGATGGAGGGAGAGGGCATGGTCAGGGTAACAGTTGGGCTCGATGAAGAAATTGTGTGCATGTATATGCTAGAGGTTGTGAAAATACGTCTGACCCATGCTAACTAAGACGATATATTTCCAGATATTCTTATCAATATTTAATCCAAGTATATACTTTTTCTTCAAATGGATGAAGCATTACAGGAAATTACTTATTGGCACTGAAAATGGCATAACTTCATAAATTATGAATAATGTCCTATATAATTATGATATTTTTGTCAAAATGATCCTACTGGACTATTCTTTTACAATCTCAATAGGAAAATCAACTATTTGTTACCTGAGTAGGTATGTTACCTGAAAATTGATTTAAAATTTGACTTTTTGTCATATACAAAAGTTTACTTATATGTCAATGCCCCCTTAGTTTATTGGTGATCTGTTCTATATAATTTTAAAATGTCATATTCATTAATATCTCTATGTTCTGGGGATTCTAAAATATATAGTTTTATATAGTTGGATACATACATGTTGCGATGGTTTCCCCTTTTTCTGGAACAGTATTCCTTCTTGTGAGGTTTCTTTATCTATTTAACAACCATATTTCAGACAAGTGTGTACAAGTTACAATGCTTCTGTATTCGTTTTTGTCAAAAGTATTAATTTGCCGTAAATTGTTAACTGCGTTTTTGTCAAGTCCTTTGCATATAAACTGCAGGCTCACGGTATTGAAGTATATTGCTTTACAATTGAATTATCTGGAAACATTCTTTCCTATACATATCGTAATAATACCCATCGTTTTTGACGAATATGAAATGCGTTCCTTAAGCCTGACAATATAGGTCATGGGATGATTAATCTGGGTTCAACAAGTCGGGGGAAACACGTTTGTTCAATTATTTTCATGGACTAGTGTGCAACAATGACAATCGTACTGGAAAAACTATTAATATACTCGCTATCAAGGTGATTTTTTGCACGTGTATAAGATGGTATGAGTTAATAATTCCGCAGATTCCTAAGTATGCCAGGAGGAAATGTGACTCTGTAAACTTGACACATATAGGTCAATTTGAAGATATTCCTTATTATAACCGACAAAAATTGTTTCTCATATAGTCTCCATTGACAATTTCCCTGTGCTAATATTTACTAGATATGTATTTGTAGGTGAGCCTACGATCAGTTAAGTTTGGTCAACAAGTGTTTAAGACGTGGAAAAAGGTAAAAATTTTACTAGCATTAAAGTACAAAAATATCCAACTTACAGGAAAAAAATATGATGAGGGAAATTGTTTGTTGAAAATATTGCATTCTCTCGTATCCGAACTAATGAAACTGTATATATCAATGGCACTGATTCCCTTGAGGTGTAGAGGATCTATCGTTTTACAAATATCGTGAAAATAATTAAAAACTTACCGTCCCGACAGTTTTCTCCGTTGTCTTCATCTCTCGCAGGATGGGTCGAATGTTTGCTTGAATCTGCAGATGTTAAAATAAAGTAAGGAATAAGTCCTTTGAAGAATTCCAATTATCAAGGGAGAATTGCATGGAATATGGAAATAGAGGATATAATTGGATGACTGAAGTTCTCTATCCATTGTGCTAATATTTACTTGATATGTATGTGTAGGTGAGCCCACGATCAGTTAAGTTTGGTTAACAAGTGTTTAAAACGTGGAAAAAGGTAAAATTCTTACTGGTATTAAAGTACAAAAATATCCAACTTACAGGAGAAATATATCATGAGGGAAATTGTTTGTTGAAAATATTGCATTCTCTCGTATCCGAACTAATGATACTGTATATATCAATGGCACTGATTCCCTTGAGGTGTAGAGGATCTATCGTGAAATTAATTTAAAAACTTACCGTCCCGACAGCTTTCTCCGTTGTCTTCATCGCTCGCAGGATGGGTCGAATCTTTGCTTGAATCTGCAGATGTTAAAATAAAGTAAGGAATAAGTCCTTTGAAGAATTCCAATTATCAATGGAGAATTGGAATATGGGTGGAAATACAGGATTTGTTTCAAATCGAAGTAGGTAAAATAATTTTCCTGTGTACTTTTTGTATGGTTGTGTACAGGTTACAATGCTACTGTATTGATTTCTGTCAAAAGTATTAATTTGCCGTAAATTGTTAACTGCGTTTTTGTCAAGTCCTTTGCATATAAACTGCAGGCTCATGGTATTGAAGTATATTGCTTTACAATTGAATTATCTGGAAACATTCTTTCCTATACATATCGTAATAATACCCATCGTTTTTGACGAATATGAAATGCGTTCCTTAAGCCTGACAATATAGGTCATGGGATGATTAATCTGGGTTCAACAAGTCGGGGGAAACACGTTTATTCAAAGGAGGAAAATAAACTAAAATTATTTTCATGGACTAGTGTGCAACTATGACAATCGTACTGGAAAAACTATTAATATACTCGCTATCAAGGTGATTTTTTGCACGTGCATGTATAATTAGGTTAGAAAAGTAGAATGAACTCTTGCTCATACATAGATGGTATGAGTTAATAATTCAGATTCCTAAGTGTGCCAGGAGGAAATGTGACTCTGTAAACTTGACACATATAGGTCAATTTGAGATATTCCTTGTTATATAACCGACAAAAATTGTTTTTCATATATAGACTCCATTGGATGATTAAAGTTCACTATCCATTGTGCTAATATTAACTTGATATGTATTTGTAGGTGAGCCTACGATCAGTTAAGTTTGGTCAACAAGTGTTTAAAACGTGGAAAAGGTAAAAATTTTACTGGTATTAAAGTACAAAATATCCAACTTACAGGAGAAATATATCATGAGGGAAATTGTTTGTTGAAAATATTGCATTCTCTCGTATCCGAACTAATGAAACTGTATATATCAATGGCACTGATTCCCTTGAGGTGTAGAGGATCTATTGTTTTACAAATATCGTGAAAATAATTTAAAAACTTACCGTCCCGACAGTTTTCTCCGTTATCTACATCGCTCGCAGGATGGGTCGAATGTTTGCTTGAATCTGCAGATGTTAAAATAAAGTAAGGCATAAGTCCTCTGAAGAATTCCAATTATCAAGGGGAAATGCATGGAATATGGAAATACAGGATATAATTGGATGACTGAAGTTCACTATCCATTGTGCTAATATTTACTTGATATGTATTTGTAGGTGAGCCTACGATCAGTTAAGTTTGGTCAACAAGTGTTTAAAGCATTGAAAAAGGTAAAAATTTTACTAGCATTAAAGTACAAAAATATCCAACTTACAGGAGAAATATATCATGAGGGAAATTGTTTGTTGAAAATATTGCATTCTCTCGTATCCGAACTAATGAAACTGTATATATCAATGGCATTGATTCCGTTGAGTACTGTATAGGATCTATCGTTTTATACAAATATCGTGAAATTAATTTAAAACTTACCGTCGACAGCTTTCTCCGTTGTCTTCATCGCCGCAGGATGGGTCGAATCTTTGCTTGAATCTGCAGATGTTAAAATAAAGTAAGGAATAAGTCCTTTGAAGAATTCCAATTATCAATGGAGAATTGGAATATGGGTGAAATACAGGATTTGTTTCAAATCGAAGTAGGTAAAATAATTTTCCTGTGTACTTTTGTATGGTTGTGTACAGGTTACAATGCTACTGTATTGATTTCTGTCAAAAGTATTAATTTGTCGTAAATTGTTAACTGCGTTTTGTCAAGTCCTTTGCATATAAACTGCAGGCTCATGGTATTGAAGTATATTGCTTTACAATTGAATTATCTGGAAACATTCTTTCCTATACATATCGTAATAATACCCATCGTTTTTGACGAATATGAAATGCGTTCCTTAAGCCTGACAATATAGGTCATGGGATGATTAATCTGGGTTCAACAAGTCGGAAACACGTTTATTCAAAGGAGGAAAATAAACTAAAATTATTTTCATGGACTAGTGTGCAACTATGACAATCGTACTGGAAAAACTATTAATATACTCGCTATCAAGGTGATTTTTTGCACGTGCATGTATAATTAGGTTAGAAAAGTAGAATGAACTCTTGCTCATACATAGATGGTATGAGTTAATAATTCCAGATTCCTAAGTGTGCCAGGAGGAAATGTGACTCTGTAAACTTGACACATATAGGTCAATTTGAGATATTCCTTGTTATATAACCGACAAAAATTGTTTTTCATATATAGACCTCCATTGGATGATTAAAGTTCACTATCCATTGTGCTAATATTAACTTGATATGTATTTGTAGGTGAGCCTACGATCAGTTAAGTTTGGTCAACAAGTGTTTAAAACGTGGAAAAAGGTAAAAATTTTACTGGTATTAAAGTACAAAAATATCCAACTTACAGGAGAAATATATCATGAGGGAAATTGTTTGTTGAAAATATTGCATTCTCTCGTATCCGAACTAATGAAACTGTATATATCAATGGCACTGATTCCCTTGAGGTGTAGAGGATCTATTGTTTTACAAATATCGTGAAAATAATTTAAAAACTTACCGTCCCGACAGTTTTCTCCGTTATCTACATCGCTCGCAGGATGGGTCGAATGTTTGCTTGAATCTGCAGATGTTAAAATAAAGTAAGGCATAAGTCCTCTGAAGAATTCCAATTATCAAGGGGGAAATGCATGGAATATGGAAATACAGGATATAATTGGATGACTGAAGTTCACTATCCATTGTGCTAATATTTACTTGATATGTATTTGTAGGTGAGCCTACGATCAGTTAAGTTTGGTCAACAAGTGTTTAAAACGTGGAAAAAGGTAAAAATTTTACTAGCATTAAAGTACAAAAATATCCAACTTACAGGAGAAATATATCATGAGGGAAATTGTTTGTTGAAAATATTGCATTCTCTCGTATCCGAACTAATGAAACTGTATATATCAATGGCATTGATTCCGTTGAGTACTGTATAGGATCTATCGTGTTATACAAATATCGTGAAATTAATTTAAAAACTTACCGTCCCGACAGCTTTCTCCGTTGTCTTCATCGCTCGCAGGATGGGTCGAATCTTTGCTTGAATCTGCAGATGTTAAAATAAAGTAAGGAATAAGTCCTTTGAAGAATTCCAATTATCAATGGAGAATTGGAATATGGGTGGAAATACAGGATTTGTTTCAAATCGAAGTAGGTAAAATAATTTTCCTGTGTACTTTTTGTATGGTTGTGTACAGGTTACAATGCTACTGTATTGATTTCTGTCAAAAGTATTAATTTGCCTTAAATTGTTAACTGCGTTTTGTCAAGTCCTTTGCATATAAACTGCAGGCTCATGGTATTGAAGTATATTGCTTTACAATTGAATTATCTGGAAACATTCTTTCCTATACATATCGTAATAATACCCATCGTTTTTGACGAATATGAAATGCGTTCCTTAAGCCTGACAATATAGGTCATGGGATGATTAATCTGGGTTCAACAAGTCGGGGGAAACACGTTTATTCAAAGGAGGAAAATAAACTAAAATTATTTTCATGGACTAGTGTGCAACTATGACAATCGTACTGGAAAAACTATTAATATACTCGCTATCAAGGTGATTTTTTGCACGTGCATGTATAATTAGGTTAGAAAAGTAGAATGAACTCTTGCTCATACATAGATGGTATGAGTTAATAATTCCGCAGATTCCTAAGTGTGCCAGGAGGAAATGTGACTCTGTAAACTTGACACATATAGGTCAATTTGAGATATTCCTTGTTATATAACCGACAAAAATTGTTTTTCATATATAGACCTCCATTGGATGATTAAAGTTCACTATCCATTGTGCTAATATTAACTTGATATGTATTTGTAGGTGAGCCTACGATCAGTTAAGTTTGGTCAACAAGTGTTTAAAACGTGGAAAAAGGTAAAAATTTTACTGGTATTAAAGTACAAAAATATCCAACTTACAGGAGAAATATATCATGAGGGAAATTGTTTGTTGAAAATATTGCATTCTCGTATCCGAACTAATGAAACTGTATATATCAATGGCACTGATTCCCTTGAGGTGTAGAGGATCTATTGTTTTACAAATATCGTGAAAATAATTTAAAACTTACCGTCCCGACAGTTTTCTCCGTTATCTACATCGCCGCAGGATGGGTCGAATGTTTGCTTGAATCTGCAGATGTTAAAATAAAGTAAGGCATAAGTCCTCTGAAGAATTCCAATTATCAAGGGGGAAATGCATGGAATATGGAAATACAGGATATAATTGGATGACTGAAGTTCACTATCCATTGTGCTAATATTTACTTGATATGTATTTGTAGGTGAGCCTACGATCAGTTAAGTTTGGTCAACAAGTGTTTAAAACGTGGAAAAGGTAAAAATTTTACTAGCATTAAAGTACAAAAATATCCAACTTACAGGAGAAATATATCATGAGGAAATTGTTTGTTGAAAATATTGCATTCTCTCGTATCCGAACTAATGAAACTGTATATATCAATGGCATTGATTCCGTTGAGTACTGTATAGGATCTATCGTTTTATACAAATATCGTGAAATTAATTTAAAAACTTACCGTCCGACAGCTTTCTCCGTTGTCTTCATCGCTCTCGAGGATGGGTCGAATCTTTGCTTGAATCTGCAGATGTTAAAATAAAGTAATGAATAAGTCCTTTGAAGAATTCCAATTATCAATGGAGAATTGGAATATGGGTGGAAATACAGGATTTGTTTCAAATCAAGTAGGTAAAATAATTTTCCTGTGTACTTTTGTATGGTTGTGTACAGGTTACAATGCTACTGTATTGATTTCTGTCAAAAGTATTAATTTGCCGTAAATTGTTAACTGCGTTTTTGTCAAGTCCTTTGCATATAAACTGCAGGCTCATGGTATTGAAGTATATTGCTTTACAATTGAATTATCTGGAAACATTCTTTCCTATACATATCGTAATAATACCCATCGTTTTTGACGAATATGAAATGCGTTCCTTAAGCCTGACAATATAGGTCATGGGATGATTAATCTGGGTTCAACAAGTCGGGGGAAACACGTTTATTCAAAGGAGGAAAATAAACTAAAATTATTTTCATGGACTAGTGTGCAACTATGACAATCGTACTGGAAAAACTATTAATATACTCGCTATCAAGGTGATTTTTTGCACGTGCATGTATAATTAGGTTAGAAAAGTAGAATGAACTCTTGCTCATACATAGATGGTATGAGTTAATAATTCTGCAGATTCCTAAGTGTGCCAGGAGGAAATGTGACTCTGTAAACTTGACACATATAGGTCAATTTGAGATATTCCTTGTTATATAACCGACAAAAATTGTTTTTCATATATAGACCTCCATTGGATGATTAAAGTTCACTATCCATTGTGCTAATATTAACTTGATATGTATTTGTAGGTGAGCCTACGATCAGTTAAGTTTGGTCAACAAGTGTTTAAAACGTGGAAAAAGGTAAAAATTTTACTGGTATTAAAGTACAAAAATATCCAACTTACAGGAGAAATATATCATGAGGGAAATTGTTTGTTGAAAATATTGCATTCTCTCGTATCCGAACTAATGAAACTGTATATATCAATGGCACTGATTCCCTTGAGGTGTAGAGGATCTATTGTTTTACAAATATCGTGAAAATAATTTAAAAACTTACCGTCCCGACAGTTTTCTCCGTTATCTACATCGCTCGCAGGATGGGTCGAATGTTTGCTTGAATCTGCAGATGTTAAAATAAAGTAAGGCATAAGTCCTCTGAAGAATTCCAATTATCAAGGAAATGCATGGAATATGGAAATACAGGATATAATTGGATGACTGAAGTTCACTATCCATTGTGCTAATATTTACTTGATATGTATTTGTAGGTGAGCCTACGATCAGTTAAGTTTGGTCAACAAGTGTTTAAAACGTGGAAACAGGTAAAAATTTTACTAGCATTAAAGTACAAAAATATCCAACTTACAGGAGAAATATATCATGAGGAAATTGTTTGTTGAAAATATTGCATTCTCTCGTATCCGAACTAATGAAACTGTATATATCAATGGCATTGATTCCGTTGAGTACTGTATAGGATCTATCGTTTTATACAAATATCGTGAAATTAATTTAAAACTTACCGTCCGACAGCTTTCTCCGTTGTCTTCATCGCTCGCAGGATGGGTCGAATCTTTGCTTGAATCTGCAGATGTTAAAATAAAGTAAGGAATAAGTCCTTTGAAGAATTCCAATTATCAATGGAGAATTGGAATATGGGTGGAAATACAGGATTTGTTTCAAATCGAAGTAGGTAAAATAATTTTCCTGTGTACTTTTTGTATGGTTGTGTACAGGTTACAATGCTACTGTATTGATTTCTGTCAAAAGTATTAATTTGCCGTAAATTGTTAACTGCGTTTTTGTCAAGTCCTTTGCATATAAACTGCAGGCTCATGGTATTGAAGTATATTGCTTTACAATTGAATTATCTGGAAACATTCTTTCCTATACATATCGTAATAATACCCATCGTTTTTGACGAATATGAAATGCGTTCCTTAAGCCTGACAATATAGGTCATGGGATGATTAATCTGGGTTCAACAAGTCGGGGGAAACACGTTTATTCAAAGGAGGAAAATAAACTAAAATTATTTTCATGGACTAGTGTGCAACTATGACAATCGTACTGGAAAAACTATTAATATACTCGCTATAAAGGTGATTTTTTGCACGTGCATGTATAATTAGGTTAGAAAAGTAGAATGAACTCTTGCTCATACATAGATGGTATGAGTTAATAATTCCGCAGATTCCTAAGTATGCCAGGAGGAAATGTGACTCTGTAAACTTGACACATATAGGTCAATTTGAGATATTCCTTGTTATATAACCGACAAAAATTGTTTTTCATATATACACCTCCATTGGATGATTAAAGTTCACTATCCATTGTGCTAATATTAACTTGATATGTATTTGTAGGTGAGCCTACGATCAGTTAAGTTTGGTCAACAAGTGTTTAAAACGTGGAAAAAGGTAAAAATTTTACTGGTATTAAAGTACAAAAATATCCAACTTACAGGAGAAATATATCATGAGGGAAATTGTTTGTTGAAAATATTGCATTCTCTCGTATCCGAACTAATGAAACTGTATATATCAATGGCACTGATTCCCTTGAGGTGTAGAGGATCTATCGTTTTACAAATATCGTGAAAATAATTTAAAAACTTACCGTCCCGACAGTTTTCTCCGTTATCTACATCGCTCGCAGGATGGGTCAAATGTTTGCTTGAATCTGCAGATGTTAAAATAAAGTAAGGCATAAGTCCTCTGAAGAATTCCAATTATCAAGGGGGAAATGCATGGAATATGGAAATACAGGATATAATTGGATGACTGAAGTTCACTATCCATTGTGCTAATATTTACTTGATATGTATTTGTAGGTGAGCCTACGATCAGTTAAGTTTGGTCAACAAGTGTTTAAAACGTGGAAAAAGGTAAAAAAATTACTGGTATTAAAGTACAAAAATATCCAACTTACAGGAGAAATATATCATGAGGGAAATTGTTTGTTGAAAATATTGCATTCTCTCGTATCCGAACTAATGATACTGTATATATCAATGGCACTGATTCCCTTGAGGTGTAGAGGATCTATCGTTTTACAAATATCGTGAAAATAATTTAAAAACTTACCGTCCCGACAGTTTTCTCCGTTATCTACATCGCCGTAGGATGGGTCGAATGTTTGCTTGAATCTGCAGATGTTAAAATAAAGTAAGGCATAAGACCTCTGAAGAATTCCAATTATCAAGGGAAATGCATGGAATATGGAAATACAGGATATAATTGGATGACTGAAGTTCACTATCCATTGTGCTAATATTAACTTGATATGTATTTGTAGGTGAGCCTACGATCAGTTAAGTTTGGTCAACAAGTGTTTAAAACGTGGAAAAAGGTAAAAATTTTACTAGCATTAAAGTACAAAAATATCCAACTTACAGGAGAAATATATCATGAGGGAAATTGTTTGTTGAAAATATTGCATTCTCTCGTATCCGAACTAATGAAACTGTATATATCAATGGCATTGATTCCGTTGAGTACTGTATAGGATCTATCGTTTTATACAAATATCGTGAAATTAATTTAAAAACTTACCGTCCCGACAGCTTTCTCCGTTGTCTTCATCGCTCGCAGGATGGGTCGAATCTTTGCTTGAATCTGCAGATGTTAAAATAAAGTAAGGAATAAGTCCTTTGAAGAATTCCAATTATCAATGGAGAATTGGAATATGGAAATACAGGATTTGTTTCAAATCAGAAGTAGGTAAAATAATTTTCCTGTGTACTTTTTGTATGGTTGTGTACAGGTTACAATCTACTGTATTGATTTCTGTCAAAAGTATTAATTTGCGTAAAAATTTTGCTGCGTTTTGTCAAGTCCTTTGCGGCATATAAACTGCAGGCTCATATTGAAGTATATTGCTTTACAATTGAATTATCTGGAAACATTCTTTCCTATACATATCGTAATAATACCCATCGTTTTGACGAATATGAATGAAAATGATTCCCTTAAGCCTGACAATATAGGTCATGGGATGATTAATCTGGGTTCAACAAGTCAAACATCGCTTATTCAAAGGAGGAAAATAAACTAAAATTATTTTCATGGACTAGTGTGCTATGACCGACAATCGTGACAATCTGGAAAAACTGGAAAAACCATTAATATACTCGCTATAAAGGTGATTTTTGCACGTGCATGTATAATTAGGTTAGAAAAGTAGAATGAACTCTTGCTCATACATAGATGGTATGAGTTAATAATTCCAGATTCCTAAGTATGCCAGAAATGTGACTCTGTAAACTTGACACATATAGGTCAATTTGAGATATTCCTTGTTGATATAAATACAAAAATTGTTTTTCATATATACACCTCCATTGGATGATTAAAGTTCACTATCCATTGTGCTAATATTAACTTGATATGTATTTGTAGGTGAGCCTACGATCAGTTAAGTTTGGTCAACAAGTGTTTAAAACGTGGAAAAGGTAAAATTACTGGTATTAAAGTACAAAAATATCCAACTTACAGGAGAAATATATCATGAGGGAAATTGTTTGTTGAAAATATTGCATTCTCTTATCCGAACTAATGAAACTGTATATATCAATGGCACTGATTCCCTTGAGGTGTAGAGGATCTATCGTTTTACAAATATCGTGAAAATAATTTAAAACTTACCGTCCCGACAGTTTTCTCCGTAATCTAAATCGCTCGCAGGAATGTTCAAATGGATGCTTGAATCTGAAGAAGTTAAAATAAAGTAAGGCATAAGTCCTCTGAAGAATTCAAATTATCAATGGGGAAATGCATGGAATATGGAAATACAGGATATAATTGGATGACTGAAGTTCACTATCCATTGTGCTAATATTTACTTGATATGTATTTGTAGGTGAGCCTACGATCAGTTAAGTTTGGTCAACAAGTGTTTAAGACGTGGAAAAAGGTAAAAATTTTACTAGCATTAAAGTACAAAAATATCCAACTTACAGGAGAAATATATCATGAGAAATTGTTTGTTGAAAATATTGCATTCTCTGTATCCGAACTAATGATACTGTATATATCAATGGCATTGATTCCGTTGAGTACTGTATAGGATCTATCGTTTATACAAATATCTTAATTTAAAACTTAAGGATGGGTCGAATGTTTGCTTGAATCTGCAGATGTTAAAATAAAGTAAGGAATAAGTCCTCTGAAGAATTCCAATTATCAATGGAGAATTGGAATATGAAATACAGGATATAATTGGATGATGTAAGTTCACTATCCATTGTGCTAATATTTACTTGATATGTATTTGTAGGTGAGCCTACGATCAGTTAAGTTTGGTCAACAAGTGTTTAAAACGTGGAAAAAGGTAAAATTTTACTAGCATTAAAGTACAAAAATATCCAACTTACAGGAGAAATATATCATGAGGAAATTGTTTGTTGAAAATATTGCATTCTCTCGTATCCGAACTAATGAAACTGTATATATCAATGGCACTGATTCCCTTGAGGTGTAGAGGATCTATCGTTTTACAAATATCGTGAAAATAATTTAAAACTTACCGTCCCGACAGTTTTCTCCGTTATCTACATCGCCGCAGGATGGGTCAAATGTTTGCTTGAATCTGCAGATGTTAAAATAAAGTAAGGCATAAGTCCTCTGAAGAATTCCAATTATCAATGGAAATGCATGGAATATGGAAATACAGTGATATAATTGGATGACTGAAGTTCACTATCCATTGTGCTAATATTTACTTGATATGTATTTGTAGGTGAGCTCACGATCAGTTAAGTTTGGTCAACAAGTGTTTAAAACGTGGAAAAGGTAAAAATTACTGGTATTAAAGTACAAAAATATCCAACTTACAGGAGAAATATATCATGAGGGAAATTGTTTGTTGAAAATATTGCATTCTCTCGTATCCGAACTAATGATACTGTATATATCAATGGCACTGATTCCCTTGAGGTGTAGAGGATCTATCGTTTTACAAATATCGTGAAAATAATTTAAAACTTACCGTCCCGACAGTTTTCTCCGTTATCTACATCGCTGCAGGATGGGTCGAATGTTTGCTTGAATCTGCAGATGTTAAAATAAAGTAAGGCATAAGTCCTCTGAAGAATTCCAATTATCATGGGAAATGCATGGAATATGGAAATACAGGATATAATTGGATGACTGAAGTTCACTATCCATTGTGCTAATATTAACTTGATATGTATTTGTAGGTGAGCCTACGATCAGTTAAGTTTGGTCAACAAGTGTTTAAAACGTGGAAAAAGGTAAAAATTTTAACTGGCATTGAAGTACAAAAATATCCAACTTACTGGAAAAATTTCCTGATCATGAGGGAAAATACCCATGTTTTTTGAAAATATTGCATTCTCTCAGATCTGACAAACTGTATATATCAATGGCACTGATTCCCTTGAGGTGTAGAGGATCTATCGTTTTACAAATATCGTGAAAATAATTTAAAAACTTACCGTCCCGACAGTTTTCTCCGTTATCTACATCGTGCAGGATGGGTCAAATGTTTGCTTGAATCTGCAGATGTTAAAATAAAGTAAGCATAAGTCCTCTGAAGAATTCCAATTATCAAGGAAATGCATGGAATATGGAAATACAGGATATAATTGGATGACTAAAGTTCACTATCCATTGTGCTAATATTTACTTGATATGTATTTGTAGGTGAGCCTACGATCAGTTAAGTTTGGTCAACAAGTGTTTAAAACGTGGAAAAGGTAAAAATTACTAGTATTAAAGTACAAAATATCCAACTTACAGGAGAAATATATCATGAGGGAAATTGTTTGTTGAAAATATTGCATTCTCTCTCGTATCCGAACTAATGAAACTGTATATATCAATGGCACTGATTCCCTTGAGGTGTAGAGGATCTATCGCTTTACAAATATCGTGAAAATAATTTAAAACTTACCGTCCGACAGTTTTCTCCGTTATCTACATCGCTCGCAGGGATGGGTCGAATCTTTGCTTGAATCTGCAGATGTTAAAATAAAGTAAATAAGTCCTCTGAAGAATTCCAATTATCAAGGGGGAAATGCATGGAATATGGAAATACATAATTGACTGAAGTTCACTATCCATTGTGCTAAGTGATATGTATTTGTATACGATCAGTTAAGTTTGGTCAACAAGTGTTTAAAAGGTGGAAAAGGTAAAAATTTTACTACATTAAAGTACAAAATATCCAACTTACAGGAGAAATATATCATGAGGGAAATTGTTTGTTGAAAATATTGCATTCTCTCAGATAACTAATGAAACTGTATATATCAATGGCATTGATTTTTGCAGGTGTATGGGATCTATCGTGTTAGACAAATATCGTGAAAATGAATTTAAAACTTACCATCCCGACAGCTTTCTCCGTTGTCTACATCGCATGCAGGATGGGTCGAATGTTTGCTTGAATCTGCAGATGTTAAAATAAAGTAAGGAATAAGTCCTCTGAAAAATTCCAATTATCAATGGAGAATTGGAATATGGAAATACAGGATATATATTGGATGATTAAAGTTCACTATCCATTGTGCTAATATTAACTTGATATGTATTTGTAGGTGAGCCTACGATCAGTTAAGTTTGGTCAACAAGTGTTTAAAACGTGGAAAAGGTAAAAATTTTACTGGTATTAAAGTACAAAAATATCCAACTTACAGGAGAAATATATCATGAGGAAATTGTTTGTTGAAAATATTGCATTCTCTATCCGAACTAATGAAACTGTATATATCAATGGCACTGATTCCCTTGAGGTGTAGAGGATCTATCGTTTTACAAATATCGTGAAAATAATTTAAAAACTTACCGTCCGACAGTTTTCTCCGTTATCTACATCGCTCGCAGGATGGGTCAAATGTTTGCTTGAATCTGCAGATGTTAAAATAAAGTAAGGCATAAGTCCTCTGAAGAATTCCAATTATCAAGGGAAATGCATGGAATATGGAAATACAGGATATAATTGGATGACTGAAGTTCACTATCCATTGTGCTAATATTTACTTGATATGTATTTGTAGGTGAGCCTACGATCAGTTAAGTTTGGTCAACAAGTGTTTAAAACGTGGAAAAAGGTAAAAATTTTACTGGTATTAAAGTACAAAAATATCCAACTTACAGGAGAAATATATCATGAGGGAAATTGTTTGTTGAAAATATTGCATTCTCTCGTATCCGAACTAATGATACTGTATATATCAATGGCACTGATTCCCTTGAGGTGTAGAGGATCTATCGTTTTACAAATATCGTGAAAATAATTTAAAAACTTACCGTCCCGACAGCTTTCTCCGTTATCTACATCGCTGCAGGATGGGTCGAATGTTTGCTTGAATCTGCAGATGTTAAAATAAAGTAAGGCATAAGTCCTCTGAAGAATTCCAATTATCAATGGAGAATGCATGGAATATGGAAATACAGGATATAATTGGATGACTGAAGTTCACTATCCATTGTGCTAATATTTACTTGATATGTATTTGTAGGTGAGCCTACGATCAGTTAAGTTTGGTCAACAAGTGTTTAAAACGTGGAAAAAGGTAAAAATTTTACTAGCATTAAAGTACAAAATATCCAACTTACAGGAGAAATATATCATGAGGAAATTGTTTGTTGAAAATATTGCATTCTCTCGTATCGAACTAATGAAACTGTATATATCAATGGCACTGATTCCCTTGAGGTGTAGAGGATCTATCGTTTACAAATATCGTGAAAATAATTTAAAAACTTACCGTCCGACAGTTTTCTCCGTTATCTACATCGCTTTAGGATGGGTCAAATGTTTGCTTGAATCTGCAGATGTTAAAATAAAGTAAGGCATAAGTCCTCTGAAGAATTCCAATTATCAGGAAATGCATGGAATATGGAAATACAGGATATAATTGGATGACTGAAGTTCACTATCCATTGTGCTAATATTTACTTGATATGTATTTGTAGGTGAGCCTACGATCAGTTAAGTTTGGTCAACAAGTGTTTAAAACGTGGAAAAAGGTAAAAAAATTACTGGTATTAAAGTAC
The DNA here is from genome assembly GCA_016169945.1 of Trachythela sp. YZ-2020. Taxonomy (NCBI): domain Eukaryota; kingdom Metazoa; phylum Cnidaria; class Anthozoa; order Malacalcyonacea; family Clavulariidae; genus Trachythela; species Trachythela sp. YZ-2020. The sequence continues at coordinate 120,454 of JADLSH010000070.1, read as the reverse complement.
AAAAATATCCAACTTACAGGAGAAATATATCATGAGGGAAATTGTTTGTTGAAAATATTGCATTCTCGTATCCGAACTAATGATACTGTATATATCAATGGCACTGATTCCCTTGAGGTGTAGAGGATCTATCGTTTTACAAATATCGTGAAAATAATTTAAAAACTTACCGTCCCGACAGTTTTCTCCGTTATCTACATCGCTCGCAGGATGGGTCGAATGTTTGCTTGAATCTGCAGATGTTAAAATAAAGTAAGGCATAAGTCCTCTGAAGAATTCCAATTATCAAGGGGAAATGCATGGAATATGGAAATACAGGATATAATTGGATGACTGAAGTTCACTATCCATTGTGCTAATATTTACTTGATATGTATTTGTAGGTGAGCCTACGATCAGTTAAGTTTGGTCAACAAGTGTTTAAAACGTGGAAAAAGGTAAAAATTTTACTAGCATTAAAGTACAAAAATATCCAACTTACAGGAGAAATATATCATGAGGAAATTGTTTGTTGAAAATATTGCATTCTCTCGTATCGAACTAATGAAACTGTATATATCAATGGCATTGATTCCGTTGAGTACTGTATAGGATCTATCGCGTTATACAAATATCGTGAAATTAATTTAAAAACTTACCGTCCCGACAGCTTTCTCCGTTGTCTTCATCGCTCGCAGGATGGGTCGAATCTTTGCTTGAATCTGCAGATGTTAAAATAAAGTAAGGAATAAGTCCTTTGAAGAATTCCAATTATCAATGGAGAATTGGAATATGGGTGGAAATACAGGATTTGTTTCAAATCGAAGTAGGTAAAATAATTTTCCTGTGTACTTTTTGTATGGTTGTGTACAGGTTACAATGCTACTGTATTGATTTCTGTCAAAAGTATTAATTTGCCGTAAATTGTTAACTGCGTTTTTGTCAAGTCCTTTGCATATAAACTGCAGGCTCATGGTATTGAAGTATATTGCTTTACAATTGAATTATCTGGAAACATTCTTTCCTATACATATCGTAATAATACCCATCGTTTTTGACGAATATGAAATGCGTTCCTTAAGCCTGACAATATAGGTCATGGGATGATTAATCTGGGTTCAACAAGTCGGAAACACGTTTATTCAAAGGAGGAAAATAAACTAAAATTATTTTCATGGACTAGTGTGCAACTATGACAATCGTACTGGAAAAACTATTAATATACTCGCTATCAAGGTGATTTTTTGCACGTGCATGTATAATTAGGTTAGAAAAGTAGAATGAACTCTTGCTCATACATAGATGGTATGAGTTAATAATTCCGCAGATTCCTAAGTATGCCAGGAGGAAATGTGACTCTGTAAACTTGACACATATAGGTCAATTTGAGATATTCCTTGTTATATAACCGACAAAAATTGTTTTTCATATATAGACCTCCATTGGATGATTAAAGTTCACTATCCATTGTGCTAATATTAACTTGATATGTATTTGTAGGTGAGCCTACGATCAGTTAAGTTTGGTCAACAAGTGTTTAAAACGTGGAAAAAGGTAAAAATTTTACTGGTATTAAAGTACAAAAATATCCAACTTACAGGAGAAATATATCATGAGGGAAATTGTTTGTTGAAAATATTGCATTCTCTCGTATCCGAACTAATGAAACTGTATATATCAATGGCACTGATTCCCTTGAGGTGTAGAGGATCTATCGTTTTACAAATATCGTGAAAATAATTTAAAAACTTACCGTCCCGACAGTTTTCTCCGTTATCTACATCGCTCGCAGGATGGGTCAAATGTTTGCTTGAATCTGCAGATGTTAAAATAAAGTAAGGCATAAGTCCTCTGAAGAATTCCAATTATCAAGGGGGAAATGCATGGAATATGGAAATACAGGATATAATTGGATGACTGAAGTTCACTATCCATTGTGCTAATATTTACTTGATATGTATTTGTAGGTGAGCCTACGATCAGTTAAGTTTGGTCAACAAGTGTTTAAAACGTGGAAAAAGGTAAAAAAATTACTGGTATTAAAGTACAAAAATATCCAACTTACAGGAGAAATATATCATGAGGGAAATTGTTTGTTGAAAATATTGCATTCTCTCGTATCCGAACTAATGATACTGTATATATCAATGGCACTGATTCCCTTGAGGTGTAGAGGATCTATCGTTTTACAAATATCGTGAAAATAATTTAAAACTTACCGTCCGACAGTTTTCTCCGTTATCTACATCCGCAGGATGGGTCTAATGTTTGCTTGAATCTGCAGATGTTAAAATAAAGTAAGGCATAAGTCCTCTGAAGAATTCCAATTATCAAGGGAAATGCATGGAATATGGAAATACAGGATATAATTGGATGACTGAAGTTCACTATCCATTGTGCTAATATTTACTTGATATGTATTTGTAGGTGAGCCTACGATCAGTTAAGTTTGGTCAACAAGTGTTTAAAACGTGGAAAAAGGTAAAAATTTTACTAGCATTAAAGTACAAAAATATCCAACTTACAGGAGAAATATATCATGAGGAAATTGTTTGTTGAAAATATTGCATTCTCGTATCCGAACTAATGAAACTGTATATATCAATGGCATTGATTCCGTTGAGTACTGTATAGGATCTATCGTTTTATACAAATATCGTGAAATTAATTTAAAACTTACCGTCCCGACAGCTTTCTCCGTTGTCTTCATCGCTCGCAGGATGGGTCGAATCTTTGCTTGAATCTGCAGATGTTAAAATAAAGTAAGGAATAAGTCCTTTGAAGAATTCCAATTATCAATGGAGAATTGGAATATGGGTGGAAATACAGGATTTGTTTCAAATCGAAGTAGGTAAAATAATTTTCCTGTGTACTTTTTGTATGGTTGTGTACAGGTTACAATGCTACTGTATTGATTTCTGTCAAAAGTATTAATTTGCCGTAAATTGTTAACTGCGTTTTTGTCAAGTCCTTTGCATATAAACTGCAGGCTCATGGTATTGAAGTATATTGCTTTACAATTGAATTATCTGGAAACATTCTTTCCTATATACATATCGTAATAATACCCATCGTTTTTGACGAATATGAAATGCGTTCCTTAAGCCTGACAATATAGGTCATGGGATGATTAATCTGGGTTCAACAAGTCGGGGGAAACACGTTTATTCAAAGGAGGAAAATAAACTAAAATTATTTTCATGGACTAGTGTGCAACTATGACAATCGTACTGGAAAAACTATTAATATACTCGCTATCAAGGTGATTTTTTGCACGTGCATGTATAATTAGGTTAGAAAAGTAGAATGAACTCTTGCTCATACATAGATGGTATGAGTTAATAATTCCGCAGATTCCTAAGTGTGCCAGGAGGAAATGTGACTCTGTAAACTTGACACATATAGGTCAATTTGAGATATTCCTTGTTATATAACCGACAAAAATTGTTTTTCATATATAGACCTCCATTGGATGATTAAAGTTCACTATCCATTGTGCTAATATTAACTTGATATGTATTTGTAGGTGAGCCTACGATCAGTTAAGTTTGGTCAACAAGTGTTTAAAACGTGGAAAAAGGTAAAAACATTTACTGGTATTAAAGTACAAAAATATCCAACTTACAGGAGAAATATATCATGAGGAAATTGTTTGTTGAAAATATTGCATTCTCTCGTATCCGAACTAATGATACTGTATATATCAATGGCACTGATTCCCTTGAGGTGTAGAGGATCTATTGTTTTACAAATATCGTGAAAATAATTTAAAAACTTACCGTCCCGACAGTTTTCTCCGTTATCTACATCGCTCGCAGGATGGGTCGAATGTTTGCTTGAATCTGCAGATGTTAAAATAAAGTAAGGCATAAGTCCTCTGAAGAATTCCAATTATCAAGGGGGAAATGCATGGAATATGGAAATACAGGATATAATTGGATGACTGAAGTTCACTATCCATTGTGCTAATATTTACTTGATATGTATTTGTAGGTGAGCCTACGATCAGTTAAGTTTGGTCAACAAGTGTTTAAAACGTGGAAAAGGTAAAAATTTTACTAGCATTAAAGTACAAAAATATCCAACTTACAGGAGAAATATATCATGAGGGAAATTGTTTGTTGAAAATATTGCATTCTCTCGTATCCGAACTAATGAAACTGTATATATCAATGGCATTGATTCCGTTGAGTACTGTATAGGATCTATCGTTTTACAAATATCGTGAAATTAATTTAAAACTTACCGTCCGACAGCTTTCTCCGTTGTCTTCATCGCTGCAGGATGGGTCGAATCTTTGCTTGAATCTGCAGATGTTAAAATAAAGTAAGGAATAAGTCCTTTGAAGAATTCCAATTATCAATGGAGAATTGGAATATGGGTGGAAATACAGGATTTGTTTCAAATCGAAGTAGGTAAAATAATTTTCCTGTGTACTTTTTGTATGGTTGTGTACAGGTTACAATGCTACTGTATTGATTTCTGTCAAAAGTATTAATTTGCCGTAAATTGTTAACTGTTTTGTCAAGTCCTTTGCATATAAACTGCAGGCTCATGGTATTGAAGTATATTGCTTTACAATTGAATTATCTGAAACATTCTTTCCTATACATATCGTAATAATACCCATCGTTTTTGACGAATATGAAATGCGTTCCTTAAGCCTGACAATATAGGTCATGGGATGATTAATCTGGGTTCAACAAGTCGGGGGAAACACGTTTATTCAAAGGAGGAAAATAAACTAAAATTATTTTCATGGACTAGTGTGCAACTATGACAATCGTACTGGAAAAACTATTAATATACTCGCTATCAAGGTGATTTTTTTTGCATGTATGTATAATTAGGTTAGAAAAGTAGAATGAACTCTTGCTCATACATAGATGGTATGAGTTAATAATCCTAGAGATCAGGTGAGGAGAAATGTGACTCTAAACTCTGTACACATATAAGTCATTTTGAGATTCCTATATTTATATAACAATAAAAATTGTTTTTCATATATCACCCTCCATGAGATGATTAAAGTTCACTATCCACAGTTAATATTAACTATATATACCCATAGGTGAGCTTACGATCGCTAATGGTCAACGCAAGTGTAAACGCGGGAAAAAGGTAAAAATTTTAAAGGTATTAAAAAAAAAAAAGTATTAAACTTACAGGAGAAATATATCAATAGAAATATAATTGTTTGAATGAATTTATTGCTCTATCTCGATCTCGTATAAAACTATATATACTATCATATATCAATGGCACTGAGGTGTGAGGATCAGAGGATCTATTGTTTGCAAAAAAATAATTAAAACTTAAAAACTTACCGTCCGACAGTTTTCTCCGTTATCTCGCTTTGCAGGATGGGTCGAATGTTTGCTTGAATCTGCAGATGTTAAAAGCAGAATAAGTCCTCTGAAAATGTGACTCTATAAACTTGACACATATAGGAATTTGAGATATTTGTTATATATGACTGAAAAAATTCACTTTCATATATAGACTTCCATTGGATGATTAAAGTTCACTATCCATTGTGCTAATATTAACTTGATATGTATTTGTAGGTGAGCCTACGATCAGTTAAGTTTGGTCAACAAGTGTTTAAAACGTGGAAAAAGGTAAAAATTTTACTAGCATTAAAGTACAAAAATATCCAACTTACAGGAGAAATATATCATGAGGGAAATTGTTTGTTGAAAATATTGCATTCTCTCGTATCCGAACTAATGAAACTGTATATATCAATGGCATTGATTCCGTTGAGTACTGTATAGGATCTATCGTTTTATACAAATATCGTGAAATTAATTTAAAACTTACCGTCCGACAGCTTTCTCCGTTGTCTTCATCGCCGCAGGATGGGTCGAATCTTTGCTTGAATCTGCAGATGTTAAAATAAAGTAAGGAATAAGTCCTTTGAAGAATTCCAATTATCAATGGAGAATTGGAATATGGGTGGAAATACAGGATTTGTTTCAAATCGAAGTAGGTAAAATAATTTTCCTGTGTACTTTTTGTATATATATATGGTTGTGTACAGGTTACAATGCTACTGTATTGATTTCTGTCAAAAGTATTAATTTGCCGTAAATTGTTAACTGCGTTTTTGTCAAGTCCTTTGCATATAAACTGCAGGCTCATGGTATTGAAGTATATTGCTTTACAATTGAATTATCTGGAAACATTCTTTCCTATACATATCGTAATAATACCCATCGTTTTTGACGAATATGAAATGCGTTCCTTAAGCCTGACAATATAGGTCATGGGATGATTAATCTGGGTTCAACAAGTCGGGGGAAACACGTTTATTCAAAGGAGGAAAATAAACTAAAATTATTTTCATGGACTAGTGTGCAACTATGACAATCGTACTGGAAAAACTATTAATATACTCGCTATCAAGGTGATTTTTTGCACGTGCATGTATAATTAGGTTAGAAAAGTAGAATGAACTCTTGCTCATACATAGATGGTATGAGTTAATAATTCCGCAGATTCCTAAGTGTGCCAGGAGGAAATGTGACTCTGTAAACTTGACACATATAGGTCAATTTGAGATATTCCTTGTTATATAACCGACAAAAATTGTTTTTCATATATAGACCTCCATTGGATGATTAAAGTTCACTATCCATTGTGCTAATATTAACTTGATATGTATTTGTAGGTGAGCCTACGATCAGTTAAGTTTGGTCAACAAGTGTTTAAAACGTGGAAAAAGGTAAAAAAAATTACTGGTATTAAAGTACAAAAATATCCAACTTACAGGAGAAATATATCATGAGGGAAATTGTTTGTTGAAAATATTGCATTCTCTCGTATCCGAACTAATGAAACTGTATATATCAATGGCACTGATTCCCTTGAGGTGTAGAGGATCTATCGTTTTACAAATATCGTGAAAATAATTTAAAAACTTACCGTCCCGACAGTTTTCTCCGTTATCTACATCGCTCGCAGGATGGGTCGAATGTTTGCTTGAATCTGCAGATGTTAAAATAAAGTAAGGCATAAGTCCTCTGAAGAATTCCAATTATCAAGGGGGAAATGCATGGAATATGGAAATACAGGATATAATTGGATGACTGAAGTTCACTATCCATTGTGCTAATATTAACTTGATATGTATTTGTAGGTGAGCCTACGATCAGTTAAGTTTGGTCAACAAGTGTTTAAAACGTGGAAAAAGGTAAAAATTTTACTAGCATTAAAGTACAAAAATATCCAACTTACAGGAGAAATATATCATGAGGGAAATTGTTTGTTGAAAATATTGCATTCTCTCGTATCCGAACTAATGAAACTGTATATATCAATGGCATTGATTCCGTTGAGTACTGTATAGGATCTATCGTTTTATACAAATATCGTGAAATTAATTTAAAAACTTACCGTCCCGACAGCTTTCTCCGTTGTCTTCATCGCTCGCAGGATGGGTCGAATCTTTGCTTGAATCTGCAGATGTTAAAATAAAGTAAGGAATAAGTCCTTTGAAGAATTCCAATTATCAATGGAGAATTGGAATATGGGTGGAAATACAGGATTTGTTTCAAATCGAAGTAGGTAAAATAATTTTCCTGTGTACTTTTTGTATGGTTGTGTACAGGTTACAATCTACTGTATTGATTTCTGTCAAAAGTATTAATTTGCCGTAAATTGTTAACTGCGTTTTTGTCAAGTCCTTTGCATATAAACTGCAGGCTCATGGTATTGAAGTATATTGCTTTACAATTGAATTATCTGGAAACATTCTTTCCTATACATATCGTAATAATACCCATCGTTTTTGACGAATATATGAAATGCGTTCCTTAAGCCTGACAATATAGGTCATGGGATGATTAATCTGGGTTCAACAAGTCGGGGGAAACACGTTTATTCAAAGGAGGAAAATAAACTAAAATTATTTTCATGGACTAGTGTGCAACTATGACAATCGTACTGGAAAAACTATTAATATACTCGCTATAAAGGTGATTTTTTGCACGTGCATGTATAATTAGGTTAGAAAAGTAGAATGAACTCTTGCTCATACATAGATGGTATGAGTTAATAATTCCGCAGATTCCTAAGTATGCCAGGAGGAAATGTGACTCTGTAAACTTGACACATATAGGTCAATTTGAGATATTCCTTGTTATATAACCGACAAAAATTGTTTTTCATATATACACCTCCATTGGATGATTAAAGTTCACTATCCATTGTGCTAATATTAACTTGATATGTATTTGTAGGTGAGCCTACGATCAGTTAAGTTTGGTCAACAAGTGTTTAAAACGTGGAAAAAGGTAAAAATTTTACTGGTATTAAAGTACAAAAATATCCAACTTACAGGAGAAATATATCATGAGGGAAATTGTTTGTTGAAAATATTGCATTCTCTCGTATCCGAACTAATGAAACTGTATATATCAATGGCACTGATTCCCTTGAGGTGTAGAGGATCTATCGTTTACAAATATCGTGAAAATAATTTAAAAACTTACCGTCCCGACAGTTTTCTCCGTTATCTACATCGCTCGCAGGATGGGTCAAATGTTTGCTTGAATCTGCAGATGTTAAAATAAAGTAAGGCATAAGTCCTCTGAAGAATTCCAATTATCAAGGGGGAAATGCATGGAATATGGAAATACAGGATATAATTGGATGACTGAAGTTCACTATCCATTGTGCTAATATTTACTTGATATGTATTTGTAGGTGAGCCTACGATCAGTTAAGTTTGGTCAACAAGTGTTTAAAACGTGGAAAAAGGTAAAAAAATTACTGGTATTAAAGTACAAAAATATCCAACTTACAGGAGAAATATATCATGAGGGAAATTGTTTGTTGAAAATATTGCATTCTCTCGTATCCGAACTAATGATACTGTATATATCAATGGCACTGATTCCCTTGAGGTGTAGAGGATCTATCGTTTTACAAATATCGTGAAAATAATTTAAAAACTTACCGTCCCGACAGTTTTCTCCGTTATCTACATCGCTCGCAGGATGGGTCGAATGTTTGCTTGAATCTGCAGATGTTAAAATAAAGTAAGGCATAAGTCCTCTGAAGAATTCCAATTATCAAGGGGGAAATGCATGGAATATGGAAATACAGGATATAATTGGATGACTGAAGTTCACTATCCATTGTGCTAATATTTACTTGATATGTATTTGTAGGTGAGCCTACGATCAGTTAAGTTTGGTCAACAAGTGTTTAAAACGTGGAAAAAGGTAAAAATTTTACTAGCATTAAAGTACAAAAATATCCAACTTACAGGAGAAATATATCATGAGGGAAATTGTTTGTTGAAAATATTGCATTCTCTCGTATCCGAACTAATGAAACTGTATATATCAATGGCATTGATTCCGTTGAGTACTGTATAGGATCTATCGTGTTATACAAATATCGTGAAATTAATTTAAAAACTTACCGTCCCGACAGCTTTCTCCGTTGTCTTCATCGCTCGCAGGATGGGTCGAATCTTTGCTTGAATCTGCAGATGTTAAAATAAAGTAAGGAATAAGTCCTTTGAAGAATTCCAATTATCAATGGAGAATTGGAATATGGGTGGAAATACAGGATTTGTTTCAAATCGAAGTAGGTAAAATAATTTTCCTGTGTACTTTTTGTATGGTTGTGTACAGGTTACAATGCTACTGTATTGATTTCTGTCAAAAGTATTAATTTGCCGTAAATTGTTAACTGCGTTTTTGTCAAGTCCTTTGCATATAAACTGCAGGCTCATGGTATTGAAGTATATTGCTTTACAATTGAATTATCTGGAAACATTCTTTCCTATATACATATCGTAATAATACCCATCGTTTTTGACGAATATGAAATGCGTTCCTTAAGCCTGACAATATAGGTCATGGGATGATTAATCTGGGTTCAACAAGTCGGGGGAAACACGTTTATTCAAAGGAGGAAAATAAACTAAAATTATTTTCATGGACTAGTGTGCAACTATGACAATCGTACTGGAAAAACTATTAATATACTCGCTATAAAGGTGATTTTTTGCACGTGCATGTATAATTAGGTTAGAAAAGTAGAATGAACTCTTGCTCATACATAGATGGTATGAGTTAATAATTCCGCAGATTCCTAAGTATGCCAGGAGGAAATGTGACTCTGTAAACTTGACACATATAGGTCAATTTGAGATATTCCTTGTTATATAACCGACAAAAATTGTTTTTCATATATACACCTCCATTGGATGATTAAAGTTCACTATCCATTGTGCTAATATTAACTTGATATGTATTTGTAGGTGAGCCTACGATCAGTTAAGTTTGGTCAACAAGTGTTTAAAACGTGGAAAAAGGTAAAAATTTTACTGGTATTAAAGTACAAAAATATCCAACTTACAGGAGAAATATATCATGAGGAAATTGTTTGTTGAAAATATTGCATTCTCTCGTATCCGAACTAATGAAACTGTATATATCAATGGCACTGATTCCCTTGAGGTGTAGAGGATCTATCGTTTTACAAATATCGTGAAAATAATTTAAAAACTTACCGTCCCGACAGTTTTCTCCGTTATCTACATCGCTCGCAGGATGGGTCAAATGTTTGCTTGAATCTGCAGATGTTAAAATAAAGTAAGGCATAAGTCCTCTGAAGAATTCCAATTATCAAGGGGGAAATGCATGGAATATGGAAATACAGGATATAATTGGATGACTGAAGTTCACTATCCATTGTGCTAATATTTACTTGATATGTATTTGTAGGTGAGCCTACGATCAGTTAAGTTTGGTCAACAAGTGTTTAAAACGTGGAAAAAGGTAAAAAAATTACTGGTATTAAAGTACAAAAATATCCAACTTACAGGAGAAATATATCATGAGGGAAATTGTTTGTTGAAAATATTGCATTCTCTCGTATCCGAACTAATGATACTGTATATATCAATGGCACTGATTCCCTTGAGGTGTAGAGGATCTATCGTTTTACAAATATCGTGAAAATAATTTAAAAACTTACCGTCCCGACAGTTTTCTCCGTTATCTACATCGCTCGCAGGATGGGTCGAATGTTTGCTTGAATCTGCAGATGTTAAAATAAAGTAAGGCATAAGTCCTCTGAAGAATTCCAATTATCAAGGGGGAAATGCATGGAATATGGAAATACAGGATATAATTGGATGACTGAAGTTCACTATCCATTGTGCTAATATTTACTTGATATGTATTTGTAGGTGAGCCTACGATCAGTTAAGTTTGGTCAACAAGTGTTTAAAACGTGGAAAAGCTAAAAATTTTACTAGCATTAAAGTACAAAAATATCCAACTTACAGGAGAAATATATCATGAGGGAAATTGTTTGTTGAAAATATTGCATTCTCTCGTATCCGAACTAATGAAACTGTATATATCAATGGCATTGATTCCGTTGAGTACTGTATAGGATCTATCGTGTTATACAAATATCGTGAAATTAATTTAAAAACTTACCGTCCCGACAGCTTTCTCCGTTGTCTTCATCGCTTGCAGGATGGGTCGAATCTTTGCTTGAATCTGCAGATGTTAAAATAAAGTAAGGAATAAGTCCTTTGAAGAATTCCAATTATCAATGGAGAATTGGAATATGGGTGGAAATACAGGATTTGTTTCAAATCGAAGTAGGTAAAATAATTTTCCTGTGTACTTTTTGTATGGTTGTGTACAGGTTACAATGCTACTGTATTGATTTCTGTCAAAAGTATTAATTTGCCGTAAATTGTTAACTGCGTTTTTGTCAAGTCCTTTGCATATAAACTGCAGGCTCATGGTATTGAAGTATATTGCTTTACAATTGAATTATCTGGAAACATTCTTTCCTATATACATATATCGTAATAATACCCATCGTTTTTGACGAATATGAAATGCGTTCCTTAAGCCTGACAATATAGGTCATGGGATGATTAATCTGGGTTCAACAAGTCGGGGGAAACACGTTTATTCAAAGGAGGAAAATAAACTAAAATTATTTTCATGGACTAGTGTGCAACTATGACAATCGTACTGGAAAAACTATTAATATACTCGCTATCAAGGTGATTTTTTGTACGTGCATGTATAATTAGGTTAGAAAAGTAGAATGAACTCTTGCTCATACATAGATGGTATGAGTTAATAATTCCGCAGATTCCTAAGTGTGCCAGGAGGAAATGTGACTCTGTAAACTTGACACATATAGGTCAATTTGAGATATTCCTTGTTATATAACCGACAAAAATTGTTTTTCATATATAGACCTCCATTGGATGATTAAAGTTCACTATCCATTGTGCTAATATTAACTTGATATGTATTTGTAGGTGAGCCTACGATCAGTTAAGTTTGGTCAACAAGTGTTTAAAACGTGGAAAAAGGTAAAAAAAATTACTGGTATTAAAGTACAAAAATATCCAACTTACAGGAGAAATATATCATGAGGGAAATTGTTTGTTGAAAATATTGCATTCTCTCGTATCCGAACTAATGATACTGTATATATCAATGGCACTGATTCCCTTGAGGTGTAGAGGATCTATTGTTTTACAAATATCGTGAAAATAATTTAAAAACTTACCGTCCCGACAGTTTTCTCCGTTATCTACATCGCTCGCAGGATGGGTCGAATGTTTGCTTGAATCTGCAGATGTTAAAATAAAGTAAGGCATAAGTCCTCTGAAGAATTCCAATTATCAAGGGGGAAATGCATGGAATATGGAAATACAGGATATAATTGGATGACTGAAGTTCACTATCCATTGTGCTAATATTTACTTGATATGTATTTGTAGGTGAGCCTACGATCAGTTAAGTTTGGTCAACAAGTGTTTAAAACGTGGAAAAAGGTAAAAATTTTACTAGCATTAAAGTACAAAAATATCCAACTTACAGGAGAAATATATCATGAGGGAAATTGTTTGTTGAAAATATTGCATTCTCTCGTATCCGAACTAATGAAACTGTATATATCAATGGCATTGATTCCGTTGAGTACTGTATAGGATCTATCGTTTTATACAAATATCGTGAAATTAATTTAAAAACTTACCGTCCCGACAGCTTTCTCCGTTGTCTTCATCGCTCGCAGGATGGGTCGAATCTTTGCTTGAATCTGCAGATGTTAAAATAAAGTAAGGAATAAGTCCTTTGAAGAATTCCAATTATCAATGGAGAATTGGAATATGGGTGGAAATACAGGATTTGTTTCAAATCGAAGTAGGTAAAATAATTTTCCTGTGTACTTTTTGTATGGTTGTGTACAGGTTACAATGCTACTGTATTGATTTCTGTCAAAAGTATTAATTTGCCGTAAATTGTTAACTGCGTTTTTGTCAAGTCCTTTGCATATAAACTGCAGGCTCATGGTATTGAAGTATATTGCTTTACAATTGAATTATCTGGAAACATTCTTTCCTATACATATCGTAATAATACCCATCGTTTTTGACGAATATGAAATGCGTTCCTTAAGCCTGACAATATAGGTCATGGGATGATTAATCTGGGTTCAACAAGTCGGGGGAAACACGTTTATTCAAAGGAGGAAAATAAACTAAAATTATTTTCATGGACTAGTGTGCAACTATGACAATCGTACTGGAAAAACTATTAATATACTCGCTATCAAGGTGATTTTTTGCACGTGCATGTATAATTAGGTTAGAAAAGTAGAATGAACTCTTGCACATACATAGATGGTATGAGTTAATAATTCCGCAGATTCCTAAGTGTGCCAGGAGGAAATGTGACTCTGTAAACTTGACACATATAGGTCAATTTGAGATATTCCTTGTTATATAACCGACAAAAATTGTTTTTCATATATAGACCTCCATTGGATGATTAAAGTTCACTATCCATTGTGCTAATATTAACTTGATATGTATTTGTAGGTGAGCCTACGATCAGTTAAGTTTGGTCAACAAGTGTTTAAAACGTGGAAAAAGGTAAAAAAAATTACTGGTATTAAAGTACAAAAATATCCAACTTACAGGAGAAATATATCATGAGGGAAATTGTTTGTTGAAAATATTGCATTCTCTCGTATCCGAACTAATGATACTGTATATATCAATGGCACTGATTCCCTTGAGGTGTAGAGGATCTATTGTTTTACAAATATCGTGAAAATAATTTAAAAACTTACCGTCCCGACAGTTTTCTCCGTTATCTACATCGCTCGCAGGATGGGTCGAATGTTTGCTTGAATCTGCAGATGTTAAAATAAAGTAAGGCATAAGTCCTCTGAAGAATTCCAATTATCAAGGGGGAAATGCATGGAATATGGAAATACAGGATATAATTGGATGACTGAAGTTCACTATCCATTGTGCTAATATTTACTTGATATGTATTTGTAGGTGAGCCTACGATCAGTTAAGTTTGGTCAACAAGTGTTTAAAACGAGGAAAAAGGTAAAAATTTTACTAGCATTAAAGTACAAAAATATCCAACTTACAGGAGAAATATATCATGAGGGAAATTGTTTGTTGAAAATATTGCATTCTCTCGTATCCGAACTAATGAAACTGTATATATCAATGGCATTGATTCCGTTGAGTACTGTATAGGATCTATCGTTTTATACAAATATCGTGAAATTAATTTAAAAACTTACCGTCCCGACAGCTTTCTCCGTTGTCTTCATCGCCGCAGGATGGGTCGAATCTTTGCTTGAATCTGCAGATGTTAAAATAAAGTAAGGAATAAGTCCTTTGAAGAATTCCAATTATCAATGGAGAATTGGAATATGGGTGGAAATACAGGATTTGTTTCAAATCGAAGTAGGTAAAATAATTTTCCTGTGTACTTTTTGTATGGTTGTGTACAGGTTACAATCTACTGTATTGATTTCTGTCAAAAGTATTAATTTGCCGTAAATTGTTAACTGCGTTTTTGTCAAGTCCTTTGCATATAAACTGCAGGCTCATGGTATTGAAGTATATTGCTTTACAATTGAATTATCTGGAAACATTCTTTCCTATACATATCGTAATAATACCCATCGTTTTTGTGAATATGAAATGCGTTCCTTAAGCCTGACAATATAGGTCATGGGATGATTAATCTGGGTTCAACAAGTCGGGGGAAACACGTTTATTCAAAGGAGGAAAATAAACTAAAATTATTTTCATGGACTAGTGTGCAACTATGACAATCGTACTGGAAAAACTATTAATATACTCGCTATAAAGGTGATTTTTTGCACGTGCATGTATAATTAGGTTAGAAAAGTAGAATGAACTCTTGCTCATACATAGATGGTATGAGTTAATAATTCCGCAGATTCCTAAGTATGCCAGGAGGAAATGTGACTCTGTAAACTTGACACATATAGGTCAATTTGAGATATTCCTTGTTATATAACCGACAAAAATTGTTTTTCATATATACACCTCCATTGGATGATTAAAGTTCACTATCCATTGTGCTAATATTAACTTGATATGTATTTGTAGGTGAGCCTACGATCAGTTAAGTTTGGTCAACAAGTGTTTAAAACGTGGAAAAAGGTAAAAATTTTACTGGTATTAAAGTACAAAAATATCCAACTTACAGGAGAAATATATCATGAGGGAAATTGTTTGTTGAAAATATTGCATTCTCTCGTATCCGAACTAATGAAACTGTATATATCAATGGCACTGATTCCCTTGAGGTGTAGAGGATCTATTGTTTTACAAATATCGTGAAAATAATTTAAAAACTTACCGTCCCGACAGTTTTCTCCGTTATCTACATCGCTCGCAGGATGGGTCGAATGTTTGCTTGAATCTGCAGATGTTAAAATAAAGTAAGGCATAAGTCCTCTGAAGAATTCCAATTATCAAGGGAAATGCATGGAATATGGAAATACAGGATATAATTGGATGACTGAAGTTCACTATCCATTGTGCTAATATTTACTTGATATGTATTTGTAGGTGAGCCTACGATCAGTTAAGTTTGGTCAACAAGTGTTTAAAACGTGGAAAAAGGTAAAAATTTTACCAGCATTAAAGTACAAAAATATCCAACTTACAGGAGAAATATATCATGAGGGAAATTGTTTGTTGAAAATATTGCATTCTCTCGTATCCGAACTAATGAAACTGTATATATCAATGGCATTGATTCCGTTGAGTACTGTATAGGATCTATCGTTTTATACAAATATCGTGAAATTAATTTAAAAACTTACCGTCCCGACAGCTTTCTCCGTTGTCTTCATCGCTCGCAGGATGGGTCGAATCTTTGCTTGAATCTGCAGATGTTAAAATAAAGTAAGGAATATAAGTCCTTTGAAGAATTCCAATTATCAATGGAGAATTGGAATATGGGTGGAAATACAGGATTTGTTTCAAATCGAAGTAGGTAAAATAATTTTCCTGTGTACTTTTTGTATGGTTGTGTACAGGTTACAATGCTACTGTATTGATTTCTGTCAAAAGTATTAATTTGCCGTAAATTGTTAACTGCGTTTTTGTCAAGTCCTTTGCATATAAACTGCAGGCTCATGGTATTGAAGTATATTGCTTTACAATTGAATTATCTGGAAACATTCTTTCCTATACATATCGTAATAATACCCATCGTTTTTGACGAATATGAAATGCGTTCCTTAAGCCTGACAATATAGGTCATGGGATGATTAATCTGGGTTCAACAAGTCGGGGGAAACACGTTTATTCAAAGGAGGAAAATAAACTAAAATTATTTTCATGGACTAGTGTGCAACTATGACAATCGTACTGGAAAAACTATTAATATACTCGCTATCAAGGTGATTTTTTGCACGTGCATGTATAATTAGGTTAGAAAAGTAGAATGAACTCTTGCACATACATAGATGGTATGAGTTAATAATTCCAGATTCCTAAGTGTGCCAGGAGGAAATGTGACTCTGTAAACTTGACACATATAGGTCAATTTGAGATATTCCTTGTTATATAACCGACAAAAATTGTTTTTCATATATAGACCTCCATTGGATGATTAAAGTTCACTATCCATTGTGCTAATATTAACTTGATATGTATTTGTAGGTGAGCCTACGATCAGTTAAGTTTGGTCAACAAGTGTTTAAAACGTGGAAAAAGGTAAAAATTTTACTGGTATTAAAGTACAAAAATATCCAACTTACAGGAGAAATATATCATGAGGGAAATTGTTTGTTGAAAATATTGCATTCTCTCGTATCCGAACTAATGAAACTGTATATATCAATGGCACTGATTCCCTTGAGGTGTAGAGGATCTATTGTTTTACAAATATCGTGAAAATAATTTAAAAACTTACCGTCCCGACAGTTTTCTCCGTTATCTACATCGCTCGCAGGATGGGTCGAATGTTTGCTTGAATCTGCAGATGTTAAAATAAAGTAAGGCATAAGTCCTCTGAAGAATTCCAATTATCAAGGGGGAAATGCATGGAATATGGAAATACAGGATATAATTGGATGACTGAAGTTCACTATCCATTGTGCTAATATTTACTTGATATGTATTTGTAGGTGAGCCTACGATCAGTTAAGTTTGGTCAACAAGTGTTTAAAACGTGGAAAAAGGTAAAAATTTTACCAGCATTAAAGTACAAAAATATCCAACTTACAGGAGAAATATATCATGAGGGAAATTGTTTGTTGAAAATATTGCATTCTCTCGTATCCGAACTAATGAAACTGTATATATCAATGGCATTGATTCCGTTGAGTACTGTATAGGATCTATCGTTTATACAAATATCGTGAAATTAATTTAAAAACTTACCGTCCCGACAGCTTTCTCCGTTGTCTTCATCGCTCGCAGGATGGGTCGAATCTTTGCTTGAATCTGCAGATGTTAAAATAAAGTAAGGAATAAGTCCTTTGAAGAATTCCAATTATCAATGGAGAATTGGAATATGGGTGGAAATACAGGATTTGTTTCAAATCGAAGTAGGTAAAATAATTTTCCTGTGTACTTTTTGTATGGTTGTGTACAGGTTACAATGCTACTGTATTGATTTCTGTCAAAAGTATTAATTTGCCGTAAATTGTTAACTGCGTTTTTGTCAAGTCCTTTGCATATAAACTGCAGGCTCATGGTATTGAAGTATATTGCTTTACAATTGAATTATCTGGAAACATTCTTTCCTATACATATCGTAATAATACCCATCGTTTTTGACGAATATGAAATGCGTTCCTTAAGCCTGACAATATAGGTCATGGGATGATTAATCTGGGTTCAACAAGTCGGGGGAAACACGTTTATTCAAAGGAGGAAAATAAACTAAAATTATTTTCATGGACTAGTGTGCAACTATGACAATCGTACTGGAAAAACTATTAATATACTCGCTATAAAGGTGATTTTTTGCACGTGCATGTATAATTAGGTTAGAAAAGTAGAATGAACTCTTGCTCATACATAGATGGTATGAGTTAATAATTCCGCAGATTCCTAAGTATGCCAGGAGGAAATGTGACTCTGTAAACTTGACACATATAGGTCAATTTGAGATATTCCTTGTTATATAACCGACAAAAATTGTTTTTCATATATACACCTCCATTAATTGGATGATTAAAGTTCACTATCCATTGTGCTAATATTAACTTGATATGTATTTGTAGGTGAGCCTACGATCAGTTAAGTTTGGTCAACAAGTGTTTAAAACGTGGAAAAAGGTAAAAATTTTACTGGTATTAAAGTACAAAAATATCCAACTTACAGGAGAAATATATGATGAGGGAAATTGTTTGTTGAAAATATTGCATTCTCTCGTATCCGAACTAATGAAACTGTATATATCAATGGCACTGATTCCCTTGAGGTGTAGAGGATCTATTGTTTTACAAATATCGTGAAAATAATTTAAAAACTTACCGTCCCGACAGTTTTCTCCGTTATCTACATCGCTCGCAGGATGGGTCGAATGTTTGCTTGAATCTGCAGATGTTAAAATAAAGTAAGGCATAAGTCCTCTGAAGAATTCCAATTATCAAGGGGGAAATGCATGGAATATGGAAATACAGGATATAATTGGATGACTGAAGTTCACTATCCATTGTGCTAATATTTACTTGATATGTATTTGTAGGTGAGCCTACGATCAGTTAAGTTTGGTCAACAAGTGTTTAAAACGTGGAAAAAGGTAAAAATTTTACCAGCATTAAAGTACAAAAATATCCAACTTACAGGAGAAATATATCATGAGGGAAATTGTTTGTTGAAAATATTGCATTCTCTCGTATCCGAACTAATGAAACTGTATATATCAATGGCATTGATTCCGTTGAGTACTGTATAGGATCTATCGTTTTATACAAATATCGTGAAATTAATTTAAAAACTTACCGTCCCGACAGCTTTCTCCGTTGTCTTCATCGCTCGCAGGATGGGTCGAATCTTTGCTTGAATCTGCAGATGTTAAAATAAAGTAAGGAATAAGTCCTTTGAAGAATTCCAATTATCAATGGAGAATTGGAATATGGGTGGAAATACAGGATTTGTTTCAAATCGAAGTAGGTAAAATAATTTTCCTGTGTACTTTTTGTATGGTTGTGTACAGGTTACAATGCTACTGTATTGATTTCTGTCAAAAGTATTAATTTGCCGTAAATTGTTAACTGCGTTTTTGTCAAGTCCTTTGCATATAAACTGCAGGCTCATGGTATTGAAGTATATTGCTTTACAATTGAATTATCTGGAAACATTCTTTCCTATACATATCGTAATAATACCCATCGTTTTTGACGAATATGAAATGCGTTCCTTAAGCCTGACAATATAGGTCATGGGATGATTAATCTGGGTTCAACAAGTCGGGGGAAACACGTTTATTCAAAGGAGGAAAATAAACTAAAATTATTTTCATGGACTAGTGTGCAACTATGACAATCGTACTGGAAAAACTATTAATATACTCGCTATCAAGGTGATTTTTTGCACGTGCATGTATAATTAGGTTAGAAAAGTAGAATGAACTCTTGCACATACATAGATGGTATGAGTTAATAATTCCGCAGATTCCTAAGTGTGCCAGGAGGAAATGTGACTCTGTAAACTTGACACATATAGGTCAATTTGAGATATTCCTTGTTATATAACCGACAAAAATTGTTTTTCATATATAGACCTCCATTGGATGATTAAAGTTCACTATCCATTGTGCTAATATTAACTTGATATGTATTTGTAGGTGAGCCTACGATCAGTTAAGTTTGGTCAACAAGTGTTTAAAACGTGGAAAAAGGTAAAAATTTTACTGGTATTAAAGTACAAAAATATCCAACTTACAGGAGAAATATATCATGAGGGAAATTGTTTGTTGAAAATATTGCATTCTCTCGTATCCGAACTAATGAAACTGTATATATCAATGGCACTGATTCCCTTGAGGTGTAGAGGATCTATTGTTTTACAAATATCGTGAAAATAATTTAAAAACTTACCGTCCCGACAGTTTTCTCCGTTATCTACATCGCTCGCAGGATGGGTCGAATGTTTGCTTGAATCTGCAGATGTTAAAATAAAGTAAGGCATAAGTCCTCTGAAGAATTCCAATTATCAAGGGAAATGCATGGAATATGGAAATACAGGATATAATTGGATGACTGAAGTTCACTATCCATTGTGCTAATATTTACTTGATATGTATTTGTAGGTGAGCCTACGATCAGTTAAGTTTGGTCAACAAGTGTTTAAAACGTGGAAAAAGGTAAAAATTTTACCAGCATTAAAGTACAAAAATATCCAACTTACAGGAGAAATATATCATGAGGGAAATTGTTTGTTGAAAATATTGCATTCTCGTATCCGAACTAATGAAACTGTATATATCAATGGCATTGATTCCGTTGAGTACTGTATAGGATCTATCGTTTTATACAAATATCGTGAAATTAATTTAAAAACTTACCGTCCCGACAGCTTTCTCCGTTGTCTTCATCGCTCGCAGGATGGGTCGAATCTTTGCTTGAATCTGCAGATGTTAAAATAAAGTAAGGAATAAGTCCTTTGAAGAATTCCAATTATCAATGGAGAATTGGAATATGGGTGGAAATACAGGATTTGTTTCAAATCGAAGTAGGTAAAATAATTTTCCTGTGTACTTTTTGTATGGTTGTGTACAGGTTACAATGCTACTGTATTGATTTCTGTCAAAAGTATTAATTTGCCGTAAATTGTTAACTGCGTTTTTGTCAAGTCCTTTGCATATAAACTGCAGGCTCATGGTATTGAAGTATATTGCTTTACAATTGAATTATCTGGAAACATTCTTTCCTATACATATCGTAATAATACCCATCGTTTTTGACGAATATGAAATGCGTTCCTTAAGCCTGACAATATAGGTCATGGGATGATTAATCTGGGTTCAACAAGTCGGGGGAAACACGTTTATTCAAAGGAGGAAAATAAACTAAAATTATTTTCATGGACTAGTGTGCAACTATGACAATCGTACTGGAAAAACTATTAATATACTCGCTATCAAGGTGATTTTTTGCACGTGCATGTATAATTAGGTTAGAAAAGTAGAATGAACTCTTGCTCATACATAGATGGTATGAGTTAATAATTCCTAAGTGTGCCAGGAGGAAATGTGACTCTGTAAACTTGACACATATAGGTCAATTTGAGATATTCCTTGTTATATAACCGACAAAAATTGTTTTTCATATATAGACCTCCATTGGATGATTAAAGTTCACTATCCATTGTGCTAATATTAACTTGATATGTATTTGTAGGTGAGCCTACGATCAGTTAAGTTTGGTCAACAAGTGTTTAAAACGTGGAAAAAGGTAAAAACATTTACTGGTATTAAAGTACAAAAATATCCAACTTACAGGAGAAATATATCATGAGGGAAATTGTTTGTTGAAAATATTGCATTCTCTCGTATCCGAACTAATGATACTGTATATATCAATGGCACTGATTCCCTTGAGGTGTAGAGGATCTATCGTTTTACAAATATCGTGAAAATAATTTAAAAACTTACCGTCCCGACAGCTTTCTCCGTTGTCTTCATCTCTCGCAGGATGGGTCGAATCTTTGCTTGAATCTGCAGATGTTAAAATAAAGTAAGGAATAAGTCCTTTGAAGAATTCCAATTATCAATGGAGAATTGGAATATGGGTGGAAATACAGAATTTGTTTCAAATCGAAGAAGGTAAAATAATTTTCCTGTGTACTTTTTGTATGGTTGTGTACAAGCTACTGTATTCGTTTTTGTCAAAAGTTTTCGGCTGGATCCGACAATAGCAGTGATAAAATATTATTTTGTGTTATCCTCCAACATGGCTATGATGATGTTACATGCAAACCATCAATATATCAATGGCACTGATTCCGTTATGTCTGTATCGGATCTATCGTTTTACAAATATCGCGAAAATAGTTAAAAACTTACCGTCCCTTGTCACATCAGGAATAAGGAATAAGCGTTCTAAAAAATCAGGGATTCAAATACATTTTCCTTTGTACTCAATGTTTTGCTTGCGCATCTATAGTATTGAATTTACTATCGTAATTAGTATAGGAAATTACACGGTTCGAGAAGTATTGAAAAATCGCATGCGTGTTTGGCGAAATATTTATAATACCGCGAGTGCGTATCACGAGCGGTATTATAAATATTTCGCCAAACACAAGTGTGATTTTTCATTAATACTTCGAGAACAAGTGTAATTTCCTATTAATATCATTTTACAGACAATTTTACACGAGCAATCATTATATTATTGTGGCAAGGGAGCACAGCCATACGCGCCTTTGTCAATTTTGAGAGTAATTTCTGACATTAATTTTCAATTCATACCTGTGAAAAACTGTGAATAATCTTTAATTATTCTTTATCTTTAATATTTAAACATACTTAAAGAGCTCATTGCAAAATAAGAGCTCAGAAAATATAAATTTTCAAGTTGTTTTAAGATTTATATTTTGAAATTTTGTGTTTAGTGCACGCGGGCTCGTATCCGTGCCGATTAATGTTTAATCGGCACGGTTTTTAACCAATCAGAATCGAGGAAATTGACTAAATAGTCGTTGTGTTGTGACCCGATATCGATCACTTTCATTTAGCATGTCTTAGATCTGAAAATTTTTACGGGAACTAACACTCTCAAGCACGCCTGGGTTCAAATCCGAAAGTTTCCGCTCCGTAGACCCGCAGTTTTCTCACAAAATGCTATTTTATCTTCAATAATTTCACGACAAATTTTTCATTGTTCAACGACACGGATCGATGACGATACACGATTATGCCACTCAAAAGGACCAATTTCTATTAACTAGTCTTCCTTTTAACAAAAGACAGGTTTTGCTCGAATCATTTTGAGTTATGCAATCTTATGCGTGTTGGACGTAAACAACATATCTTGTCTACAACTTTGAGAAAGTACAGATAACGCTTTCTAAAATCCTCAGTTCTAGAGATATCTCTATAAAATCACAAGGATATTAATGCGAAGTTTATTGTTTATTAAAATTATTTAAACACAGCATTCGCTGATTTTCAAAGGGCCGTGTACACAATAAAAATTTACAAAAATAATTATGAAGCCTAACTACTCATCGGCTTCACACTACTCAGTCACTAATACAACAAGGTACTAATTAACTTTATTATATAAACATAAGTGTTATATAGAGTTTTATGCCACTGAGAAAAATCGTATTTAAACACACGTAAAAAATACGATATTTTTACGTGTGAAAATATCATTTTTGCAAGCCAATCAAAAACCTATTACTATTTGTGTACTATTTACATATTTGTTTTGAGTTTCTATATGAATTGTCGTTTGTTTATAATTTGTTTATAAAATAAACAGAATAGTACATGGTTGCTTGGAAATATGGAATTTATTTCTCGTGTTGAAGAGAATATTGCTCACTCGTTCGCTACGCTCACTCGTGAGCAATATTCTCTTCAACACTCGAAATAAATTCCATATTTCCGCGCAACCATGTAATATTCTCTATATATTTACTAATACAACAATACTTAATTATTATTACAGCCTAAGCACACTATAGAGACGACCAGTAGGGCCACTCATTTGAAATTTTGTGTGGCCGCTCATTACGCATTGGCAGCCAGTCAATTGCTTTTTCTGGCCAATAAGCAAGCTGGACTAACTTTCCTGCCCAGTAAACTGCATATTTTTGCATAAAAAGCCGGCTACATGTTGCATCGCCGAGTGGCCCTACAGGCCGGCACACACGAGGCGACAAATTGCTGCAACGCGTCGCTGCAACACGTCGCAGCGACAAATTTCTTCGTCTGAACAGGAGAATTTGAGTGAAAATTTTGCCCCCGTGACACAAATTTATCGCCGCAACATGTCGCACAAAATCAAACCAGTTTGATTTTGTGCGACCTGTTGCGGCGACAAAACTAATTATAGCTCTTGCACAGCGTGTGCACATTTTTGCAACCAATAAAAAGCGACATCGATTTTACCGTATTAACCCCAGATATCCCTCAAAAACCGCGTAAGAAGAAGTCTTTGTTTCGACTGTTCACACGGGGCGATTTGTCGCTCAAACATACCTCCTCAATGAGTTCATGCAACTTGACGCCCAACTGTACACACGTAGCGATTTGTTGCAGCGACGCGTTGCAGCAATTTGTCGCCTAGTGTGTACCGGCCTGTACTGGTCGTCTCTATACTGTGGCCTAAGTGCACGTACACGGGGTACTCGTCAATCACTGTAGTTGTTTCCATAGTGATTGATGAGCAGTCTTTTGGCTATGCATGCACTGGCCTGAAAAATAACTCTTAACGCGATCAAGGTATTTAAAACAAAAGTAAGGCGAAGCCAACGTAACGGCAAAGACAACGCTAAAATGAAATATTCTCGATTGGTTGCTGGTAGAACACTTACGACAAGATCAATCTTAAATAACCTTAAACTATAAGAATAAATGTTCACATCAAAGACAAAGATCAGTCCCAAAGTATAAAATATGCTCTGTAAACTTACGACGAAGTGGAGAAATGTGTGCATGAGCTGTTTATTTGGTGATTTCAACGTATATGGAACCCCTCTTTCCAATAATATTCGCTTATAACACCAACTGATGATGTAATAGTTCAAATGCAATGATAAGTTATCTCTTGAATTACGTCTCGGAAACTGTGTTGGAAATTTAAATGCTGATCCATTACATATAGATTACCGTTTTACATCTTTATATAAAACATTTTGATCGCATGTAAGGAATTATTTCTCAGTCCTTGTGATTTTATAGAGATACAGCAAGAACTAAGGATATTAGAAGGAATTATCTGTACCTTCTCAAAGTTTTAGACAAGATATGTTGTTTATACGTCCAACACGCATAAGATTGCATAACTCAAAATGATTCGAGCAAAACCGGTCTTTTGTTAAAAGGAAGACTGATTAATAGAAATTGGTCCTTTTGAGTGGCATAATCGTGTATCGTCATCGATCCGTGTCGTTGAACAATAAAATTTTCACAATCAGTGAAGATAAAATAGCATTTTGTGACAAAACTGCGGGTCAACGGAGCGGGAACTTTTCGGATTTGAACTCAGCGTGTTCGAAAGTGTTAGTTCCCGTAAAAATATTTCAGATCTAAGACATGCTAAATGAAAATCGTTTTCTAGGCACTTTTCGAGGTCACAACACACGGACTATAAAATGATATTAAATAATAAATATGTGCTGAAATAATTTACTTTTTATGTATTTATATAGATGGATGTACATTTAATAGAGTTTCTGGTATGGATCGACATATGACATTTGGGTGAAAGCAGCAGCCAAAATTTTATATGATGGAGCCTGCTGAGATGGGTCACATGCAGTGTTGGTAACTAAAACATTAGCTGGAGTTTACAAGATTACCTGTTCAAATAGCCAGATTTATTGAATTTACAGATTTGTAATTCACATAGGCAAGAAACAATATTAATACAGTAAAACCCCGCGTATAAGAACCTAGAATTTAAGAACCTGTTAGGCTAAAATTTCTTATTTAGACCCCCTTTAAATAAGAACCTGCTTAGGCTAGAATTTCAAAGCAGGTTCTTATTTTATCAAATACTTATTTTATCAAATAGAGTCAAAACACTATTACCTATTATTAACACAAAGTAAGTAAAAATGACCCAAAACTCTAGAAATACCATTAAAAAAATAACATGTCTATATGAACACGACAACAAATAACTGTATTTCAGTGAAAAATATTACATATAATGATACAAAGCAATGTATTCCAGCATAAATGCATCAGACTGTTTAGATCAAGAATATTATTGACAGCATTGCAATACCTGTACATCAGTCAACTGTGTTGATTATAATTCAAGACTGGCACTTCTTGATGTCACTGACGTTATAAAGGTCTTCAACAAATTCACTTTTGCTTAGCCTTCTCAGAAGCCTCTCGAGGTACTGTTTACTTCCCACAAGTCTATAGTCAACAGGAAATTCGAGGCCTTTTCCATGTCCTGCATTGTATCGATGACCAATACACTCAGCTTCCACTTCCCACCATCATCCAGAAACTTGTTAAATAGTTTTGAAAGTTCTATGGGTACATGCCCAACAGTGTGCATTTCCTGGTTCTTTACAGCAACAGCGTATTTGTCGTGTTCATTGCTTTCTTCAATTTCGCACCACAAGATCTCCCCAACACTAACGGTTATTTCCTTGAAATATGCATGGTAGCCGCGAACACTTGCTTCAATGTACACTTCATACTCTGCCATGACTAATCCACAGAATATCAAGCTTCACTTTGTAAGTTAACAAGCACAAACGACAGAAACGTCAACGAAAATTTGCTTGCCGCACTTTGAGTTTATAAAAAATGGAGGCGAATCTTTCAAAACCGCTGACCGTTGGATTGTTGAGCCATCTTCCTAGCGCCAGGCTGCTGTGAGCACAATGACAAACCCACGGCCACAATTCATCACAAACCCTCAACTCGTGAAAGAAAGAGCAATGTAAAAGTTTGGTTTCGTAAAATAAGAAATGAATCGCACTTTATTCGACTGTGGAATAAAGAAACAAGTTGAAACGAAGCGTGGTCAACTGTTTGATGTCACGACAGCTTTACCAAGGTCAGTAAAGTTGCCAAGCAAGCCTGTAAGATGCGATATTTGCCAGGAATCCTTCTCAGCCAAGAAATACCTCGAAACCCACGTGCGATTCAAACACAACCGCTCTGAGAACAGTATAAATCTTTTCAACCTAGGCAACGATGTAACTGAGTGTGCCCAAGTACAAGAAAGAGAAGAAACCAGCAAAGAAACGGCTCATTCAGACAGCATGACCAAACCGATTTTTAGAAAGCCCCAGGCAGCCGCCATTGACAAAACTGAGAAAAGACGGGGGTGTAATCGGAGGAAGTCCTACACAGTAGATTTCAAATTAAAAACTGTGCAACTTCTGCAGAATCTTGGCGAACTGAACACGAAGAAGAAGTGGGAAAAGGTTGCAGAGATGCAAGGAATTAGCAAGTCGCTGGTAGTGAAGTGGCACAAAAGTAAAGAAAAATTAGAATTGGAACTAAAGATGAACAGAGTGAAGAAAAACGCAGGCAGTGTGAAGGAGGCAAGAAAAAGGAGAAAATTGGTATGCGAGAAATCAAAGGACAGCGAGAGATATCCACTGGCTGCCGAACGTGTTGTAAGCGAGTTCAAGCTTCGAAGAGCAGGTGGGTGCAAGGTTTCAAAGATTTGGCTAAGATCGAAGATGAAAGCTAAGATAGAGTTCTATTATGGCAAGGAGGCAGCTGACAAGTTTAAAGGAAGCAAAAATTGGTTTCAGCGGTTCAAGAAGAGGCATCGGAAGAGGCAGAGGGAGAACAAAACGTAAAGCCTGCAATTGTGTTCAGGGGGAAAGGCAACATCACTAGTGCAGAGAAAGCCCAGCATGACAAAGGTGTGGATGTGTATTTTCAAAAATGTGCATGGATGGATGCTGACCTGAACATGGAATGGGTGTCAAGAACGTTGATACCTGGGGTTGGAAACTCCCCAGATGAGAAAGTTATCTTTGCTGATAATGTTGGTTTCCAGCAGGATAAGGAATTCCATCAAGTTTGCAGGAAGAAAATGAATGCAGTTGTTTATCTTCTCCCAGAAAACCACACCGACAAAGTGCAGCCCATAGATGCTGGATGTGGAAAAATGATGAAAACAAAAATAGGAGAGGCAATGGAAAGATGGCTGGAGGAAGACGAAAACTTAGAGATGTGGCATGATAAGCTAAGTGCCAAAAAGAGAAGAATCCTAATGACAAAATGGACCGCTGCAGCTTGGAAGGAACTTTCAGCTGATCAATTGTTGTTCAAGAGATTGTTTCAGAAGACTGGCTGCCTTATTACAGCTGATGGCTCTGATGACAGTAGCATTAGACCCCAAGGACTGGAATCTTATGAGTTTTAGCCTTTTGCATTATACAACCGATGAGGACACAGACTTGACTGACTTGTGCATACAGGTATGTTGTGATTTAAATTTATCTCTTCTTCAGTTTTTCCATTCTCTTTTATTCCAAATTTGGTTACTGGCATACCCAAACAATACAATGGCTAAACCTGAACAAGAGATAAATTTCAACCAAAACATGTATATACTAATATACTGTATATATTTTTACATTTTAAAATGCTACGTTTTGTTTAAGTTGTAAGTTTCATTTGGTATAGCTTTAATTAGTGCACATAGGGTTAGTATGAGTACATACATTGTCATTTTTAGAGAATTTGTGCAAAATTTATATAAATAATATACCACACCTACAAAAAATGAGTCGCTTTTTCTTATTAAAATAAGAACCTATTTTAAGAACCGGTTTAGCCTAATTTCTCGGTAAGCACCATTCATATAAGAACCTGTTTAGGCTAACGTGGAAAATCTAGGTTCTTATACGCGGGGTTTTACTGTAACGGAAGTCATATAAGACAAGAATATATTATTATATTCTTATACATTTAAATGTTGAAATAAACGTAAATATATAGGGAAAAAGTTTATATACATAGGCATGCAATATAGTTTAGATTTCGTCGTTGAAAATGTATATTTTGCATAAGAAAGGGAGAATTGATATTCTACACTTCGAATATTGTAGTATAGGCCCTCGAAAATAAGGGAATTAAATGACGCATCGTTGATATAGAGAACAAACGTTTGACTGCCTCTATACTATTTTACTCTCTTCAACGCTGCGTCATTGAACTGAACCTCATGTATTGCGAAAGCTCCCTCATCGGGGAGTCTTCCCAGCGCGACCCACTGATGGCGCGCGCGGCACGTCGAAACCGAAACCATGCCATGCCAGTCACTCAGCGCGTACATGGCTATGCCTATGCTGTAGAAAACGTTGATTATTACTGATATGCTTGAACGACTGGAAGCGCGAATTTATCAATTTTCGTGCAATCGTGCATAAATATGATAATGAATTTCACTATCACAAACCGCTAGCTTTGAAACTAGAGATATCTGTCAAATCACGTTTGAACTTTGCAATTCAAAAAAAAGTTTATGAAGTTCATATAAGGCCAAGTAAAAATAGTTTCTATTTTACGTTAATACTCAAAATTTATACCAATATATTAACTTTACTGCTGAATATTTACAAACAGAGGTCTACTAAAATGATACTTTATTTTTCGGTTGCTTTTGGAGCGAAGGTGCGCTTGATTTTGTTCAGTTGGGTTCCAAAAGGTAACTGAATGTTTCCGACAGCTTTTAAAAGCTCTCGCGAAATGGCCGAAATTATAACGAATAAAATAAAAAATAATAAAAAGTGCGGGACGAGAAACTACTAATTTATTTTACTTGGACTAATCTATAATACAAAATTATAAAATATATTCGTTTCGACTATAATACAATATATAGCAATTAAACTATTACTTATTTAACTATTTTAGCTATACTCAATGTTGTGCAGACATAACTGTATAAGCGCTTTTAAGCAGGCTGTGAATCTATCAGATTCATAAATAGAAAACCAATATATTTAATATGTATTTATAAAGAGTTTCAATATATTATGTTGTTTGTAAAAGGATCCGTCATTGTTTTGTTGCCACATTTGAAGAAATTCGATTCATGACAAAAATGCGGATTTAAATAATTGTATGTAATCGTAATAGTATAGAGACCGCTAGCCTCTCTAGTATGACTAGAGCGCAGAATAAAGAGAGTCCGACCATCTCGGAGGTGTACGACTGTCCACGGTTTCGAAATTTGTCATGAGCCGCCACATATCAAATGAGGTTTGACATTCGGCACAGTCGATTATGCTCTCCTTATCAGAAAACTATCCAATTTTCAAGGCTGGTTTAAATCGTATTTGTTTAATAGGGAACAATACTCTAAGGTAAATAATGCAGCATCGTCCCCTCGGTAAATTGTGCGGTTCCACGGGGATCAAACCTTGGCCCTCTTCTATTTTTTGGAAGGTTAACGATCTCCTCCCAAACTGTCTGGAAAATTCACATGCCGTTGTATGCTGTTGACACAATCTGATGGTCATCAAATTCTCGACCATTTCATCGGTCCAACGAAATTGCTTTTTTTGCTTCGCAACTTTGCGCATGTGCAGTTACCAAATTTCCTGCCCTACTAGGGCTAGCCCTCCCTGTTACGTTTATATGGGAGATTTCCAGACAGCAGACTAGACAGCATCTTTAAGAGATTCCCAGAGCCATTTTCACTCAGTCACTCCACCGCGCGCGGCCGAGAGACCCTGGGGACGAGGATGAAGATAGAAGAATGGTATGGACAGACGGAGTAATGGCGGACGGCAGTGTTGTAGTCAAGTCCACAACTTACAAGTCCGAGTCCTATACATCCAAGTCCCTAGCAAAATTTCAAGTCCAAACTTTTCGAGTCCGAGTCATAAATATTTCAAGTCCAAGTCCGAAATGATAAAGTATATCATATTTCCACAATTCACAGGCACTTAATGCAATTTTGCAGAAGTCACGATGTAATCAAAGTAATATGGTGGTGGCAAACAGACAGTGGCGTAGGCGAGGGGACCACGTCCCCCAATCGCCACAAAAACCATTTTCTCAAAAAGGATAAATCTGTAGAGAATTGAGGGGGGTGCACATTACATGCTCGAAGCTGAAACTGACTAAGTACGTCTTGACTGAGGCAAACGATGATATACTGGAGGAACTTGATTTGTAAAATCTCGTTAAAGCAGTTGTAGATATATGATTCCAAGAAGAATGGATTTAGTTTAGATTTTTAGCTGTTAAATACATTACATGCATTATCAATCATAGCATGAATATTTCTTCTCAGACTTATTCTGTATCGTATAAAAAAGCAACGCAATTTCGAGAATGCGGAAATGTTGTCTCATAGAACCTAGAATAATTTAAATGCAACATTTCTGATCAAAATCACATTGGGATTTTTTCTCCCCCCAGCATCACAGAGGGGAAAGAAGGTGACACTGACCCCTCCTCCTGTTTTTCAAGGTGACATTTCCAATTTATTTAATTCCGAGGAAAAATGTCTGGGAAAATTCATGTCTGCGATGTACTTTATAATCTTCGGCATGCCCCCGTGCCCCCTAGGCACTCTCACGCCTTCGGCGTTCGCTTCGCCCCCCAAAAATGAAGGTCTAGCTACGCCACTGCAAACAAATCAGACTATAGTGATATTCAATTTCGAGTACGTTTAAAACATATATACAGTACAAAGCAGTATAAGGTCCTACATTACAGTGCATGTGTCCCATTAAAATAAATGGAACACTTAAAATAATGAATTTCGTGAATAGATATATTTTGCTATATCGAACCTTAACGAAAAAGCATTTATTAATAATTGAAAGGTCGTAAGATATAAATCATGTGATCTCCACCTCTAATCTGGTCAGCGAGTTACATAGGCGAATTTTCGTCGAATTTTGTCGCAAAAACAAGTCGCGTAGTGTTTCCATATTGGTATAATTTGTTCGAAGCAATGAGTATATCAACGAGGGAATTTAAGTGGTGGACTCGTACAGGACTTGACCTAAATTCCCAAGTCCAGAGGTGTCAAGTCCGAGTTCTTTGATATCGAGTCCAAGTCCGATGTGTTCAAGTCCGAGTCATTCCCTCGAGTCTAAGTCCGGACTCGAGTACCACAACACTGGCGGACGGATGCCTTTTATTGCTATGGCCTTTTGGGCGAAACGCCATAGCTAGTCACAGGACATAGCTATAATTGCAAAACGCATCCGTTTGACTGTATCCTCGTTAGTGCAAAGTTTCTTTGAAACTTTGCAATATTGTGGTGAGTGGCGAAAATTCAAACGAGTCAGTCATTCATTCATTCAATCATAGTGTAAACTTTCCGGGGAGTGTATACAATTTATGTTTCTTTTTAAATTTTCATTAACATTTAGTGATTTAGAGCTTCAAGACGGCTTCACATTTTTCTTTAAATATTATTTTGATCTTATGGCGACTTTACACAAACTATGCTGAATTAGAGTCTTTATATTGAACTTGAAACATTTGCTGAAGACGTTGAATTGACATTAAATTGGCGATCTTTCCCCCGGAACACGCGATTTTTTGTGCAATCACAAATGCACGTGCGCTATCAAGTGCGTGGCCGCGAGTTGACTGCGAGATTCGTACGCGTGCCGTGTAGCGAGTCTAGCGACAAGAACATCATTATATCAAATTATCAATATATAGTATAACTATAAGTATGTCGATGAACCGGAGAGAAATCAGTCATTATAACTGACTTACCAACTTGCCTTCAGTACTGGATAATCAACGGGAAGGATTGTAGAAATTCACTTATTTTCGCTCCCGAGCATTATTATTTGACATTTGCTTTCGAGAATTATGATTATGACAAATGCGAGACTGTATCTCAAATGCGAGTTTGCAGATTATATAAATGATAAGGAAGGTAAATGTGGTAGCAGTTTAAAGGCTATATTATTTCAAATACAACTATAGCCTTATGAACTATAGGGGCAATGCCAATGTCAATAAACTTGTGCAAGTCGATGGCTGGATATATATAGTCGATGGCTGCATGTATTCGATCTGTAATCTGTATTATGAACTATCAAAACAGTGTAGACTATAGTATCCGATTTATATTATAACCTCTATGGTATAAAACGGGATCATATAATGATATAAACGTGCTGCAAAGCCTGCAGTCCCAATAGTCGTGTTAATTTAAACTCTACAGTATACCTTGAATTGTGGGATATAATTAACCTTGAAGCTTGACGATTTAATGCGTTTGTTTACTTTTCAAATGTGAACGTTTGGTCACGCCCACGGGAAACTCGTCTTAGACGGGGGTCTAATATGAATCCGGGGGCAGACGAGTTTCCCGTCCAACTTTCCCGTCCAAACGGACGGGAAAGTTAGACGGGAATCCCATCTAGACGGGAAACTCGTCTTAAATCCGTTTTAAGCAATTTTCCATATTTTCGAATGTTACGCTCGTTATTTTGCAAGACAGAATGAAAGATATAAGGATCATAAAGTAAGGATCAAAAACATATTCATACTTCGCCAAAAAATCGCAAAATCGTTCAATACTGTATGTTTGAAATACAAACGTTCATGTTTGAAAAGTAAACAAACGCGTTAAAATCGTCAAACCTCAAGGTTGAACGCAAATGGTAATAATAGACCTTCGAAAAACAAATGTCATGAGAACTTGACAATCTTGGCATAAATACTGCTAGCTAATTCCATGCATGAGTCATCTATTTACGTCAGCAATAAATACGCATACACTTCCCACGGCGAATTGTGAAATATTCTTTATCTGTAGGATCAAGGAGAGATTTTCCTGAAACATTACTTGCATTTACTTGTAAATTATGGTGTAAATTATGTCTTCGCCGCAGAGTACTTCAATGCTTCCATATTAATCTTTCGTTTTCCTCAAAACTTATGGCTCTTTGAAACTTTGCACAATCCTTGGATCCCTAGTTTTATCTTTTTCTACGAGGGACAAAGCCTTGTTCTTGACATGAACTAGCGGTTGACCGCGGATTTTCGGCCTATTTCTAATAACTAGATGCAAGTCTTTATATCCCTCCTCGGAACTGATACACACTACACTGTGGGGGTGATTATCACAGTTCCGAATTCATTTTTTTCTCAGATTCCATAGTCACTCCGTGACGCAGTTTGCGGGAAATACGGCAATTTGGGCAATCAGGCACAGGAAACAACCTGCGGGATTTTCCTTTATCTGTAATACGTCACAAACTTAACTATATATCACAAACTTTAACTATATAACTACTGGGGCATTTACCCCCGGTAGTGAAGCAATATTTTCAGATGAACTGGGCCCTTCTGATCATTAGTAAAAATTCATCCTTGTTGAAAAAGCTGCATCTGCCTGCTTTCTCATATCCTCGACATTCCATCTTATAAAAGTCTATGGCCTTACGCGTAACTGGGGAAAAGACCCTCATTGAGACTTAGCCCCAATAGTTGTAATTTCTTAAAAAATGCCCTGTACCCATTTGTATTGTTTGAAAGGAATTAAATATAAGAATACAATGTCTGAGAAACTTTCGAACAATTTGAAATTTGAAAGTCTACTTTCCATATGAAATTCGAAACTTAAAAGCGGAAGCACTTCTGAATTCTGATCTAACGGAGAGTTGCAAGAACCTCGTGACCGAGGTTGGAGTTGCAATTGGTTGTAATGGCAACATGCGCCAAGGCTCACGCCACAACCACCCAACCATGTGGCATGGTGTTTGGAATTCAATGGCGCACAAATTTTGGTTGATATTCCTCCATTAAAACTAAAGGTGAACAGTATCTGAATGTGATAAGCTATTAAAATATAGTTGAGTAATTGTGTATGTTGAGACTTGAGAGTTTCGATTGCCATAAAATAGCAAATATGCTTGGCCTCGAGGCTTGCTATTAATATAAAATATATATAATTTTTGCATTTTGTTTTGTAGGTTTTCAGGTTTTCATTTATAACAATCTCCACCAAAACTAAAACGATAGTTCAACAAGGTAATGTTTTTTGTTGGGTAATTCCAGAAAGTACTGTACCATCCAATGCATCCATGAAAAATAAAGTTTATTAAAAATGTAACGTCACTTCGTTGGAAAATATGGAGAAATTTTGAGCAAAGGCCCGTTGGCCGCCAACTTGGCCCTCATGACTTCATTCATAATTATGAATTATTAAAAAAGATTGATTATTTATTAAATTAGTATACGCTGTGACCAATAGATTATAAAGTTATATTTTATTGACAATATTACAATATATATGGCCATTTATATACAGGATATAAAAATCTAAGTCGCGGCAAGGACACCCTGTAAACGGTCATGACTTATTGTGGAACAGCCTGTACCCTTGACTGGAAAGTTTGGAAACTGAGCAACCAAAATTATACTTGATTTCAGTGATGTACGGTAGATCTGAAATGGGTTAGCCAGGCTCATCTTAAATCTAAGGCCAGGAGAATTGAAATATTTTTACATATGCCTGATGTTGTCAAATTAGATCACACATTGTATATTGGCCTTTATGCACCTATCAGTGTTACGCCCCAGAGGAAGGGGGGTGGGCAATCCACAGAGATTTGACAGCTCTTATGTTCCTGAGGGTTGGGAATTTGACAGTAATAACCCTCCCCTGGGAGGGGATATTCGACGTTTTCCGTGCATGGGGTTGGTAAGTACCAAGCAAATAGCAGGAAGTTAATCAGAATCCACCAATTTTTTTTCAAAATTGCATTGTGCTTGCTCTATATCCTGGTGATTAATAAGGTCAAAATTAATTTATTGAATTATTCAGACCAGAAATGCTTCTATATCACATGTTGTGTATGGTTACTGTTTGATATTATCGTTTTTGTTGAAATAAAGTAATGTTTAATACAAATTTGTAGTGTGTGTGCAAATGCCCTCTCCCCATTTATACACCATTACAGGGATCGTTTTAAGTTATTTGACACTGATTCTAGTCTCGTGGGTGGTGAATTTGACATAGCCTGATCCCAAAATGTCAAATCCCCCTGGGTTTGCTCTTCCCCCTACCTTGGGGCTTAACATTGATAGGTGCATTATTATTCAAATAGAATTTTCCCGGACGACCGAGCCCTCCCCCCCCCCCAGACCCCCTATTTATGTAGGCCAAGTGACAGCCCTGAAAGTGCCCTTTTTTATTGTGCCCCTACTGCTCTGGGTTCCTTTTTCATGGCACCCCTGACCCAGTGTGGGAAGTTTGTATCGCACAACTGATATGTCAGACTTGGGATTTCCCTTTCCCTGTATATTCACTATTAAATTTTCTAAATCCCTGTTGTGGCCTGTGGGAATGAAAGTAGTAGAATACTGTCCAAAATTTTTGGAAATGCGTTTTTTTTCACCAGTATTTAAAAGATTCCTTTCTTTTCTATATTTTTGATATACATATTCCGTGGTCTAAAATCATTTGAAAAATGCAATACATTGACAACTTTCAAAGGATATACTTGAAAGGCCATTCAGCCGTCCGTGCTAGTTGAATTATCAATTAAGAATATGTGAGAAATGGTAAAGGAAACTTTAATTATGTGTTTGTTTGACTGGCAACTGGGTGATATAAAGGACTGGCCGGAGCATGTTGACCAATTGCAACATTAAGTATGGTGATCTTACAGGGCTTTCCAACTCAGCACTGGCAAGTCAAACTGCGCACACGATTATTAGTCGCTTATTTTAGATACATGATTGACCATAGCCCATAGAAGACATGGCTACGCAACTCCATTAGCTTCATGTTGAAGGACAATGGTATTCCCTATATGGAAGTACATTCTAGCCATGTCTTCTATGGGCTATGGATTGACCTAGACAAAACAATAACACATCAAGCAGGACTTATCAATGCAGTTTTACACATATGTTAGGATGCAAATATTGACTTAATTAAGCTGAATGTGTATAACTCAACTTTTGAGAATGTTACAATATAAGAAATTGAAGGAATGAAGCACAAATGCTCATGATAAAAATTATACATGATTTCAATGTTTCTGGAAGGATACATATCATCAAGCGTAGTTACCTCTTGTACTTAAACTTATTAATAATTACTCTATTAATACTTATGAATAAGTAAATTGATGAGATCAGGATCAGATGAAAGTATGTGGCAAAATTTAGGTTCAGAGTTTGCAAATGAATTAAACGGCTATACAGTAACATTAGAGCTCTTTCATCACATTTTGCTATGTAAATTGGAAGGTGCGAACCGCTTTTGAAGAAAGTATAATGTCAATTGTCATTACAATAAGAAACAAATGTCAAATCTATTTATAACTTTTAAACAAAATTGTAAAACTTGATTGTTCTACAAAATCAATCGTGTTGGCGTGAGCTGGCGTGATCACGCACCCCCAGGGGAAAGCCAGGGCTGAATTTATATTATTCTTTAATTAAGTTAGTCTATAAACACTAATTGAACAATGAATTACCTTTATCCTTGCGCCAGGGTAGATCCATTAATCCATAATCATAGCGGAGCTCTTCTCCGATTTTTATGTTACGCACAGCAAATAGCGCCAGTGTTGGGAGATTATTAACTGTGATTTTCCTCATTTTACAGTTGGCATTTTTGGGAGGATCATCATTAACCATCCTCCCCAGTCCATTGGAGTATGTTCCATCAATGCTGAAGATGTAGAGAAGGTAAATTAAAATATGATAATTAATCCATTGAGCCCCAGTGCGCCCTATTTTTATTTTTTTTACTTGTCTAACGCCAGACGATTTTACTCGTCAAGGGGGAAACTCTGCAGCTTAATGGGTTAACCAAAAAATCTGACAATGTCTCTAGTTAACCCATTGAGCCCCAGTGCGCCCTACTTATTTTTTACTTGTCTAACGCCAGACAATTTTACTCGTCAATGGGGAAGCTCCGCAGCTTAATACGTTAAGAAAGTTGTATCATAATCCATGTTTACTGATGATTAATATGACACTGACACAGAAGCAAATTTTCCCATTTTCCAACAACTACAATATATACATGCAGGAAATAAATAGGCTAAAAACAAGTTTGAATGAATGATTCCTGCAATTTCTTTATCTTAATTTACAGTATTGTTTATGTTGTCCAGCATATTTAGGCAAATAATTATTACTGTGCACTCTACAAATATACAGCAAAATATACAACAACAAGGTTGAAAAGAGCATACTGTTGATATGTCAAGTTTGTGTGATAGCCATATCACATAATTAATGTTATACATACTGTGCATATAATTAATATTGACAAATTGAGAACAACTATCCATCATACATGGAGTTGCCACTCCGACACTAGAGCTGCCACGCTCGTGTGTCGTTTCTCTTTCTTTCTTTTGAATTGGTTTTGCATTTGAAAATATGCAAATTTCCTTATCATTGTCATTGCATTAGCATGGAATAAGCAGACTTGCAGTTTGCAACATTTTTTCTTTTACCAGGCAGTACTCTACCCAATAATGCCATCTGGCATTAGATGGAGTAAAATATCAAACCGGAGACAATTGCAGATAATTCTGTTAACCAAAGTAAAATACTAATTAAAAGTAGGGTGCATTGCCAGGTAATGGATTAGACAACATAATTTATTTACAATTACTTACAACCTCTATTATTTTATGCACATGTCAATTGTTGTTAGTCAATATATGCCATGTCAATCTGTGCACATCATTGCAACTTGAAGATATTTACAAATTTTACGATTGGACATGAACTACAGGGGCCAGTTGTTCAAAGCTAGGTTAGCTAGGTTAAATTTTAACCCGCTGTTTTGGTTTATGTGTTTCTGCACAGCTGTTCTTTTCAAAACTTTACAAAATATGACTTGTATTGATCCAGAAAATATTTATGGAAAAACATATTCAACTTTATAAACCAGCTGTTGAAAAAATTGATTTGAAGATTTGCGTTAACCCAGGGTTAAGCAAACCGGCTTTTGAACAACCGGCCCCTGGTGCACAGGCCTGGTCGTGAGCATTTTTGCAGGTGTGTGCGCCATATATACGTCGCCAGTGCATTTACAAAAGGCTACAAAATAGCCCAAAATATTAATAATAAACAACAATAAAAACCTAACAACAAGTAAGTCTACATATAAAAAATCCTATTTCAAACCATTTTATGTAAGTCTACATAGCTCATTATAGACCATTTTTTAACAATTTATTATGAAATTTATATAGGTTTGACCCAGATTGGATCAAATGATGATAATAGACACTGGTCTTCTTACCACAAGTTCTTGCCTTTGTGATTGAAGAAGAAAAGGAAGCTGCCCGCCTCGGCTGGGTAATGTGTTTCTCGTTTACATCCTTCCTCCTCATCAATAAGCTCCCCATTATAGGTTAATAAGAAATCCCCTTGTTGAAATTCCTTTGTTGCGAAAACACCTCGTCCTAAAAATTGTCATAAATTTGATGTATTTGTTGGTGTTTGACAGCATATATAATATGGAAACATGACTGTATTTGGAAAAATGTTAATTTATTAACATAGTTTTGTTGACAATTAGTTAAGCAGGAAGTAATATAATTGCTCCTTTTGATAATGATTGAGTTATTTTGTGCTCAAGTGGCAGGCATATAAACTGTATTACTCTTACATAAGTATTCAATAAGATTTATATAAATCTATAAGATTTTTAAATGCATATTATTAATACTACCCAAGACTAATTTCATCCTTGTCTTCAGCTGCAGTACGTAGCTGATACGCGTTAGACTAGAAGCATTAGGACTGGAAGTTATAAACCATTGCAAATATAATAGAAAGTTGTTTTAATAATTTGTTTAAAATTCTGTACCTATGTAGTCGTTGATGAATTCCTCCTTTAACCCTTCTCGGTCTTCATCCTTAAATTGCACCACACTGACATCCTAGTAAAAAATAAATATTTCAGTTACTACACTATTTAGGAATGCAATTATCTAATTTGCCCCCTCCCTTTTCAACAGCACAAATTTATTTCCTTGTGAGAAAGTTTTGTTTGTATAGGTGCTTTCTTGTGCTTCCTGATACGGTCAGGCAATCTTTGGCCCAAACAACCCCTTTCATTCAGCCCCTTAAATATTAGACGGTACCCCCCAAATGCAAGGGCCGCAACATCGACTAGGAAAAAATACAGAGTGTGAATTGATTTTTTTAAAAGAAAATTGCTCTGTTGTTAGATTTTCGTGTCATAAAGTACACAAACTCTTTCTTTTCGATCATTTTTTTTCTAAAATTATTGTAAAAATGAGCATTTTCAACAAAGGATCTTGTAATTTCTAGTCGAGCATCCGGACAATTTGTTTTCGCGGGAAAACTGAAAGCCTTAAAAATGTACAAAAAGAAACTAACCCACACATCAGATCCGATGTATTTCATGTTTGAGGGTGTGTCTGAGTCGTTTGCTATTGTCTTCCATTAAGAACGGTTATGTAAATCGAGCATTTTCAACAAAGGATCTTGTAATTTCTAGTCGAGCATCCGGACAATTTGTTTTCGCGGGAAAACTGAAAGCCTTAAAATTGTACAAAAAGAAACTAACCCACACATCAGATCCGATGTATTTCATGTTTGAGGGTGTGTCTGAGTCGTTTGCTATTGTCTTCCATTAAGAACGGTTATGTAAATCGAGTTAAACAGTAAAAATACTTACACTAGGCCTGAGGCGTCTCGAGCGTGCCGTCTTCATTGATCGTCTTCACTATCCAAACCTTTTCTTGTTATCGTTTTTTAAATTTAACCTAAAAAGATATAAAGTAAATCAGTGTTTCCAGATGTCTTCATCAACCCTGTAAGGAAGTTACACCCAAAACGAACAGACTCGCTTACTTTTAAAAAAAGTTGGACGAGCACTCAGCTAGGCTACAAACCGGCCATTGACAATCGACAAATGATTTCTGGGGCGAACTGCGCGCATTTTTACGTTGCTGCTTGCCCCATATATGGCAACTAATTCCAAATTTGGTCCAGTCATTACGTCATCTGCAGAGCACTTGACCCATATAAGGCAACTTATTCCAAATTTGGATCGAGTGACGACTACGTCGCTCGATCCATTCGACCAAATTTGGAATTAATCGCCAAATATATATGCGGACAATTACCCTGCAGATGACGTAAAAGTGCGGGTAACCTCGCCTACACCCTGGATCATGAGTGCTCGTCCAACTTCTTTTAAAATGTGAGTGAGTTTGTTTGACTGGTACCTCATATGATTGGTGAACACAAAATCTTGAAGCACTAATCCTGCTTAGAAACAAGCAGGATTAAGAATATGATGATCAGTCAAACTGCATTTCCGTGTACCTTGTACTGCCCTATGCGCACGAATCCTAACCCTAACCCCAAGCGTAACCAATTGCTATCCCTAATCCTGCAACCTTAACATAACCATATACACTGTCAGATTATTACACACTGCCAGATTTTGATCTCTAGACCAGACGTTGATTTACATATACGGTCTGTCCATAGTAGAGAGGTTCAGATTCGACTACCACT
Source organism: Trachythela sp. YZ-2020 (assembly GCA_016169945.1). NCBI lineage: Eukaryota > Metazoa > Cnidaria > Anthozoa > Malacalcyonacea > Clavulariidae > Trachythela > Trachythela sp. YZ-2020. Next base: position 78,971 of record JADLSH010000070.1, on the reverse strand, counting down.
ACTCTTACTGGCACAGCACGCATCTGATTGGTTAGTCGTACCCGATCAACCAATCAGATGCGTACTGACTCTTAAGTTAAATCTGAACCTCTCTAGTCTCCCAGTTACTAGTGAAGACGGTCGACCATTGCGTGTGCCGAATGGTCACTGCTTTGGGTGCAACACCATGGGTGCAACACCATTCGGAAAAGTATTTCGCCAACACTAAAATGAGGCTATATAACTAATGCACAACACTAAAATGAGGCACTGCGATAACTAATTACTGCACTACTAGACTCCCCTTATTAAGTATTGTGGCGCTTTGCATAGTGGTTATAATGGTATCACTGATATTCATGGCGGCCTCGAATAAAAATATTGAATGTTTTCGCGAAGATTTTGCTGTTGGCCGTCGCATACCTGGGGCCGGTTGTATAAAAAGGTAGTTAACTTTAACTGTAGTTAGTGAAAGAGTTGGCCAATCAGAATTGTTTATTTTAGAGTTAACTAACTACCCAAAATGTAGAACAAATTGAGGGTTGTTTCGCGTGTGCCTTAAAAGATATAAACAAAATCTCGACGTTTCGAGCTAAAGCCCTTCGTCAGTAGAAATTAGTAGATTTCTCCTGACGAAGGGCTTTAGCTCGAAACGTCGAGATTTTGTTTATATCTTTTAAGGCACACGCGAAGCAACCCTCAATTTGTTCTATATGTCCGTGGCCGACGCTGAATTAAAGTCTACGATACCCAAAATGTAGTTAAGCTTGTAGATAAGAGTTTTATTACAACCGGCTCTTGACCCTAGCTTTTTTAAAACCATAATTCCGTCAAAGCGCTACGGATACTTAATAAGGGGAGTTTAGTATTGAGATTGTGATCCAGCAATTCGGTTCACAATTACGTCTCAACCTCCAGTAGCCGCTGCAGCGCGAAATCCCCCCCTCCAGAAAAGCCTCAGGGCCTGTTTATGTGGAAGCGAGTTACTCGGCAACGGGGAATGGAATCTCAGTTTGGTTTCCTGGGTGATTTTTTACATAATAGCAAAGATTAGGTATGTAAAGATGTGCCACTTGGCGTATTTCCCCAATGTTTGAGTGTCCGCATTTTTTCCTGGCTGATCACGAGTGTTCACGAGCGACGCTTACTGCCAAAATGGCGGCTAGTAGTAGTATGACACTTACTGGCAAAATGACGAATATGACACTTACTGGCTAAATGGCGTCTGTAAAAAATCAGTGAACTCACTTTACTTTATGGATCGCCCTGATAAAAGACGGACATTTTTTCTGGAGAGAGGCACATCTTTACGTATCTAATATTTGATAATAGTGAGCTTAAGCAACCGGAAGTAAATTGCGCCGTTTCAGATGGCGACAGTCGTTCTTGTTTGAAATCACGAACATGAAACCAAGTGTGCTGCCGTTCTTCATTTCAAACACGAACTGCTGACGCCAGAATTAACGTTTAAATAATGTCGCGTGACGTCCGTGTCACAGTTTAATAGACAGCTTTAGCAAACACAACGCGACGTCAAAGAGGACGTGAAAATGGCGTAAATGTGCCCACGCCATTTTCACGTCCTCCGACGTCGCGTTGTGTTTGCTAAAGCTGTCTATTATATAGGGCGGCGCAAAATTGGGCGGCGCAACGAGTGCCGCGCGCGCTGATCGACGTGTGATGCGGAAAAAAACTGGGGCGAGTACGATTTTGAAGGAAATTGAAGAAAAACGCGATTTTGAGGGTCGTCACTTGTTTCCATCTACCAAACTGACGTTACGTCATTTTTTCAACTTTGAAGTAATAGATAAAAACTTTGTAACTGACCCTAACCCTAAAACCTATCCTAACCCCTAACCAAAAACCTAACCCCTAACCAAAAACCTAACCCTAACCTAACCCTAACCAAATTGATGAAGAAAACTCAAGAAAAACGAATATGAAAATCGGGAAAATTGCGTAACGTCAGTTTGATAGATGGAAACAAGTGAAAACCGATTTTTGAGTTGTTCAGTTCGTTTGGCCATTTTTATCAATCTTTTTGGTGTTAGAATGATTTTAATGGCAAAATGGCTAAAGTATTTCTTTGGCTAAAGGGTCTGTATGCAGTAATGGTAAAATAGCTCGTACAAGAGAATTTATGGTCGATAATGTCCCATGGAGACTAAATTTCACCACCTACCACGAACTAAGGTGCCACCACCTACGAACTAAGGTATGTTAGAGTTCATTATTTTGTGTGTAAGTATTTAAATCTTTCATAAAAATCGAAGTGGATACTTAGAAGATATCATGGCTGAAATAAGACCCTTTTTCAGGCCCTGTTTTTCACACATTTTCCGGTCATATATTTTGAATGATGTAAACAATACGAATTAAGTATTTTGACCAGCTGTTATTTGCATTACTTCTGTCGATGTATTGCTAAAGGTTCATAAGTATTGAAGCATGATTAATATGTTTTCAGAGCATATTTATCACATAGTTCTGTGCAGCACGAAACTAGTTATTTGGGAATATGCTGGGCGCTTTATAGGTTAAAATTCTGCCATCACCATGATCACCGTAGTTCTTTGGATGCTAGGCGAGAAGTATGATTTGAGATTGATTCTTGCCCTCTATCTAACTTGCAATCTGGGGTACTCTATCGAAGGTCGATGTTTCTTCTATCGAACATTGAGCAAAAGCTGATCATACATTGCTTTTGCAGTGAAAATGTCGTAAGCGAGTCGTCAGCAGTTAGTATAGGTTATCATGCGATGGCGAGTACAATTAGGAATTAATAGTACGAGTGATGTTTGGAAATTTTGCCAAAATTGGACGAGCCGCCGGGGTGAGTCAAATTTGGCAAAATTTTCAAACATCAGGAGTACTTATTAATCCCTAATTGTACGAGCAACTCCTCTCAACCAATCAGCATCCAGTAATTTTGTCATGCTAATAATAAATAGAGAATATTACATGGTTGTGCGGAAATATGGAATTTATTTCGAGTGTTGAAGAGAATATTGCTCACGAGTGAGCGCAAATTCTGTTTATTTTATAAACAAATTATAAACAAACGACAATTCATATAGAAACTCAAAACAAATATGTAAATAGTACACAAATAGTAATAGGTTTTTGATTGGCTTGCAAAAATGATATTTTCACACGTAAAAATATCGTATTTTTTACGTGTGTTGAAATACGATTTTTCGCAGTGGCATAAAACTCTATATAACACTTATGTTTATATAATAAACGAATTTAACCCTGGTTTTAACCGAAAAATTTGGAAAATCTTATATTTTAAAACAAAAACTTCAAAATCAATTTATTTTATTCAAAAATGTGTGATAAAAATTTTAAAAGACCAGCTGGTCCGGCTCCAGACACTCATAGTAAACGAGTTAAATGTTCAGAGGATCATGTTTCCACTTGGCAAAACACTTCTTCATCATCGAGCGAACAATGCTGGGATAAACGACAGAGTGCAACCTGTGGCAGAGTTTGGAAATAACACAGTTAAAATTCCTTTATCACCGGTGTCTTACTGTGAAAAAATGTTGCTTCAGCCAGAGGAACTTCTCCTGTATGCATTGATCAAGAGTTCCTCCGGCCCTGACGATTTTACTTTTGCAAAAGGCTCCCCTGAGAAATTTGTATATATATCTAGAGCAGTATACGACGTTTATGGGATTAACTTTAATGGCAATGGCTTGCGAAATTATTTCTACCGATCTATCAACAATTTAAGGAAAGGTTTGGGCAAATACAAAGGGCTACTGGGATGGAAATTTTATTCTAAAAATATACAGATCTGCTCTAACTGACCTACTTGAATTAAAGCCAGTCAGTGATCAAAGCGTGCATGATTTACGTGATTGTTTTGAGTTGTAATGTCTTTCTGTTTTAAATGAAAGTGAGAAGTCTGGTTCTTTTGCCTGGAAAGTTGACAAGGATGTCGATATCATATCCAAACATTTTCCTAATTGGCATGTTAATGCAGACATTAGTGAGTGTACAGTAATTGGCATGTTAATGCAGACATTAGTGAGTGTACAGTAATTGGCATGTTAATGCAGACATTAGTGAGTGTACAGTAATTGGCATGTTAATGCAGACATTAGTGAGTGTACAGAATTGGCATGTTAATGCAGACATTAGTGAGTGTACAGTAATTGGCATGTTAATGCAGACATTAGTGAGTGTACAGTAATTGGCATGTTAATGCAGACAGTGAGTGTACAGTAATTGGCATGTTAATGCAGACATTAGTGAGTGTACAGTAATTGGCATGTTAATGCAGACATTAGTGAGTGTACAGTAATTGGCATGTTAATGCAGACATTAGTGAGTGTACAGTACATTTGTGCTACATGTCGAACAATCTTGTCCACCCAGCATACAAAGTCATTGTGTCAGCTGATGGTGAATATAAGTTCATTCTTGGGGGAAAGTCCAGAACAACTTGTATTACTTCAATGCCGAAATCAATTCACACTCGGAAGGACTTGTTTCATTTATGCGAACACTGGAGAAACACTCTCTATGTCCAGGAGTTTCTATAGAAAAATATCATGACCTACCCATAGATAGTGATGTGCCTATTTTCAACAGCAATGATGGCCAACCTGCTGCATTTGTAGAACCTATTCCATCCAATTTTGATCAAAAACTTATCAGATCTTCTAACTGTTCCCTTTTCCTCCCTATTGGTGGCACATGTTTGCGATGTGAATCTTGCTTTCGAACTGATCATTACATGCGAACAGTGAAATGTCGAAGCCAGAATATTTCCAATACTGATACTGTATCAAAATTTACACGTTATGATTACATGACCAAAGATCAACTAGTTGAGCACAGTAGATGCACAGCAGAAACACTGCATGGGTTGCAAGTTAGACTGAGAAGGCTTCAAGAACACCAGGAAAGTATGGCAACAGTTGGTTCTAATACAGATTCAGATTTTAAAGAATTTTTTACAAAGCTGTATAGTGGCTTTAAAAACATTTCGGACAAACACACTAATATTGTTTGCTGTTGGCAAAATTGTGAGACCAGAGGAGAATTTGTGTCATCTGAACAACTTTTTGGCCATATAAAACAATTGCATGTACCACCACAAGTTGATGTTGCACCTATAAACAAACAATATGTTTGCAAATGGCTGGGTTGTGACAAAACCTTTTTAAAGAAAAAACAACTGGAATCCCATATTGTTGGTCATACTGGTAGTGAATCAGATAATTTTTTCCTGTTGTTACTCAAAGATCAAGCTAAGGCACTCAATATGCCATCCAGGCAAATCGTTGGCATCCCTTAGGGACCGTTCATTATTTAAGAGGGGGGTGGGCCGGTAATTTTGCAGCATTGATTTATAATATTTTCTTGACCCACCCATGAACAACGGCCCACCCCCCAAATCCACTGGCCCACCCCCCTCTTAAATAATGAACGGTCCCTTAGTTTTAAAGTGGTGTCTCCGTATATATTGCAAATCAGATTCAACATATTCCGAACTGAGAGATTCAGGATTTTTAAGACTTCCTAGTGGAAGAACACTGTCAGATTATAAGAATTTCTGCTCATCAAAATCTGGTGGCAAACATCTGTTTTCCAGGGAATGCAATCAAGCTGTGAGCAACAAAAAGTACCAAATGTCGGAGAGCTGGGGGCCCTCATTTTTGATCAGGTAAAAATCAAAGAAGGCCTTTTTTTCTTTCTGATCCACCTCATCTTGTGAAAAAACTACGAAACAACTTGTATAACAGTGGTCATAAAGATATGTGTCCAAGATATACCAGGTGCTTGTCACTAGATTCGAAGGACATACTCTGGATCATGTTTACTCGGTCTATTTAAGAGATAAACAACGACACTTGTTTAGTACAGACTTAAGAAGCTCGCATGTACACCTAGACAGTCTGACTAAAATGCGAGTTAAACTTGCAGTTCAAGTTTTGAACTCATAAGTGCGGGAAGACATGGAGAAATATGAGGCAGATATAACATTGTCCACTCAGAAATTTATACTTAACTGTGAGACATTATGGGATGTCTTTAATGATACTACACCCCTTTCATCGGAGACAGTGGAAAAATGAACTTTCTCAACAATTTTCGTTAAAAACTGAGCAATCATCTCGGTTTATCTCTTGGCAAACATTCTATGACTTACAGGTAAAGAAATTGGCATAAAACCTACAACCCCCAGCCATATAAAAGCTCAGCCATGATATATACTTCACTAAATTTAGCATTAGCAGTATTTAATTAGCATACATATCAAGCCGAATAAAAGTGTATGGGGATGTGCAGGATACGGATACCAGTATCCGGCAAAATATAGACATCCAGCACTATCCGGTAAAATTTGTTAGTTTATTTACTGGATAATGCTGGTGTAGAACCATGAACCCAAAATGAAAAGCGATAAACCATAAGCTAAAAGTGTGCACTGCTGTATATTATCTGCGCACTGCCATACCATGAGGCACTTACACAATTTCAGAGAGAAATTTAAACATATTTTATAATCATATAATGTATATCCGGTTATTAACTGGTATCCAGTTTTTATTTTCTTTTAACCGGTGTCCGGTAGACTACTAATATCCAGGACCATCTGGTATCCGGCACATCCCTACAACTGTACAATGTCATATGTCTATTACACTCATTTGATTACACTCTCATCATTTCTTTTTTACCTTTCTCTAGATTTCAATCAATGGATTGATTGGTTTGGTAAACTACATAAATAGTTCCGGATTCATAAGTCTCTATGGAAGTCATTATGTTGTACCGAAAAGGCTGAACCAGGACATTGTTGAGTCATTTTTCTCTGTGCAAAGACAGGCATGTGGTGGATCTAATAATATGACTGCTTATGTTTATGGTTATAATGTAAATAGTCGAATAAGTTATTCTGATGCTAAATTGCTATGTAAAAAGGACACTAATGTTAACGAAATTGGCTTTGACAATGATGACTTGCAAGAGTCAATGGCTAGTCTTCCAAGAAGGAACAACGTTACAAGTATTTTTGCCAGTAATATGTGGTCCAGACATATTTGACTGTTTATTAGCATTATGACCCTTAGGTTATGTTTGCACTGTATTGGCTGGAAAGTATTTTACAGTTACACCATTATAAATACCACTAACAATCTTACTTTCCTTGTTGTACGTAATCATGAACAAAATGTAGATAGGATTTTATAATTAAGATACTATAGGATCCTTTTTAGGCCTTGGTTAGGATTGATTCTGCTACCATTAAGATATTAGCAGGATCTTGAATAAGATCTTGTAAATTTCAGGATCTTAACCACTAGATTCTATAGAATATAGTATAACATAAGACTATATATACTACCGCCGACCGTGTAGTGCAGGACATTGCTTACCAAGCCCCGCATCACACGTCGATCAGCGAAATCACTGGCGTTGCGCCGCCCTATATATAAGCGCCCTGGATATATCATTAAACTGTGTCCGTGTCACTTGTTGGATCTAGCCACAGAGTAGATACATATGTATCTACTCTGTGATCTAGCCTAACAGATCTAGCCATAAATGTTGTTGGTTGTGGCTGTGGTGCCAGTGGGTAGAATAGATCCAAGATTCGGTGGTTGGCCGAATCTTGGATCTAGCTTAGGCGAGATAAGTAAAACACATCTCCCGCAACAAATCGCCTTACTGTGTACTTTTATAAATAACATACCCAATCTAGCCCTTAAAAGTTTATAAATAAGGCATCTATTAATTATTTTAAATAACAATCAATAAATATCGTACCATGGATAAATCATCTCATCAACAGCAAATCCTTCCCCTCGCCAGCTATCTCAAAAAGAGACTCCAGCCCTTGGGACACTGGACGGCGGCTTAAAAGGAGGAAGGAATACACTGAAACAAGAAAATATATTTTATTATAAGTGCACAACAATACTGTTTAAATAACCAGATGTAACTAAAAAAAGCCTAAATATATGTCAATTATAGAACAAAGCGTTCAGTGAGACATAGGCGTAAGCATAACTCACTAAATTCAAATATAAAGAGTCGTTTATCAATTTTATTGAGAATTCTACTACACATTATAAAACTCATTAATAATTCATGAGGAAAATACAAAATAAATGAATGTTTAATCAATGTTTGTAAATCGCATAAAGATTTGTCCTGATTTACATAAACTTCAGCTTTGATTTTCTCGGCTTAGACAATGTTTATTTTTAAAATTACTTCGCCAATGAACTCATGCATAAGAGGTCGTTTTATAAGCACGATAAAACATTCGCATCCGATCTTTATCTGATATACAAACTCTCGCCTTCGACTCGAGTTTTTATATCAGATAAAGATCGGCTGCTCATGTTTTATCTAGTACATAAAACACAATCATGTCTAGAATGTATTCAGCGGTCAATAGATAGTAACTCCATTCCATATAAACATGTCACTTCTCTTTCCCGCCATGACGAGTAACTTGTCCCCACACATTGTGATAAACAGGTCCTTAGACCTGGTCCTTAGACCTCTTCTTATACACGTCGACGAACGGCCGACAATAGTCTCAAGAATCTACCTCCTCCGCAGGCCCTTTTCCGGGCAAATTTGCGGGCGGTGATATTTAGAAACGAACCTGCCCGAAATGCTCCCTAAGCGCCTGCGGAGGAGGTAGCTCAAGAATGCTGTTTACAACAAGCCGTTATTTAGAATTTGCTGATCTGTTTTTCAATACACCCTTTCGGTAATTACGTAACGATTCCCTTAGCTTCTTAGCCCTGGACTCTCTGCCCTGGACCACAGTGCCTGGACTGAACTCGTTCTCATTAATTGAGAGCATTGATTTCCACAAAGCTTCCTGTTCCAGGTACGTCAAATGGCGTTGCATGCAGAGACTTTTCCGGGGGAGCATGCCCGCATACCCCCTCATGCTTTCGAAGATCTATACCTGCGCATTCCCACTAGCCGTATTATTATTTAAAAATTATTTGGAAACGGTAGCCCTTCAGCGGTAAATGGAAAACTGATTTTCAAGAGGCCGTTAAACTTACAGCTGGAGGTTGGACAAGCAGGTCGCAAAGCAACATGGGTTTGCCGTGCCTAATTCCACGCGTGGCTTCAATGACTCGGACCTTTCCGGTAATTACGTCACGACTAACACTGTTTTTCAACTTAGGACCACCTTAAATGGAATGGATTTTAAGTTTCATAAACTTTTAATTTCAGGACACCACTGGTACTGAAAAATATTTGTTGGCTTGTCCACACAGAGACTGTCGACCGAAATGATTTGTTCAAAAATATTAACCAGCATTTCTCGACACAGCATAAACCATACAGGCTGGACGTACAGGCTGCGAAATGCCATAAACTGGAAGTAAGGGGAAGGTTAATGGAACAAAACATGTTCACCGTGCGATGAATTGATTTTTAGAAAGTACATTGCAGTATCAAAACGAATGCATTCATGTGCATACAGTATTGTCTAATAACCAAAGGTTTGACACATACCAGATTTAAAGTATCGACACATACCAGATTGGCAAGTAAAATTATCTGGCATTAAACAAAGTAAAATACCAGTATGAGAAAATTAGGTGTTTTGCCCAGATTCAACTTACTTTATTATTTACTCTGTCTAACGCCAGACAATTTTACTCATGAATGGTAGGGTACTGCCTAAAACTTATGTAAAAATTAAAAAAATCTTATCAAAATTAATTACAGTGGTTTTGTGTTAATAGGGGGGGGGGGGGCTTAATCAATTTATTCATTTAAAAGGAGGGGGCAGTGTTGGAGGGACTCATTTGTGTTAGAGGCCTAATAGAGAGAGTGCCTTTTTTGGTTTTTCAATATGACTTTGTGGTGTTCTGTCACTTTTTTACCAACATTAATTTTTCCTGTCGTATGCTGATAAAATTAACTTAACATAGTTGCTAAGCTTGCCTTTAAATTACAGATGTTCATGCATTTTAATATAACTATTAAATTATTAATACTATATGCACATATACTTATCGTACATTTCTTTGTTTACCGCTGCAATCGTCGTTCAATTGTCGTTCAAGCCAATCAAGGTCAATTTCAATGACCTTCCTTGACCCACAGAGCCTGACCTCAATGTTTCAAAATACTACTTCATTTCAAATCCAGGATTTTGGATTCTTATATACTCTATTGCTAGGAAACTGAAAACAAATTTATTCCATATGTGATATGGGGCCATTCCCAAAATACATAATGCTTGTGGGGGTAGGGGGGTGTTTGATCAGGAGTCACAGTGTCAGAAGAGGGGGAGGGGTATCACAAGTGGTATCACATGAGGGGAAAATTTATCCCTGTCTATAAAAAAACAAGACCTTGCTTGCAAATATGTGGCCCTTAGAAGACAACTCAATGGTTTCTATCAAAATATATTGCCTGAGTGGGAAAGAACCTAAGTGGAAAGAAACTGAGTGGGAAACTGTTCAGGCCGAGGTTAAGGCATTGAAATAGTGTCTTGTACATACATTATTTTTTCTGCATAACTTTATTGGGGTAAATAAACGTCTTTACAGATCAAATAATGCACTAATCGGCATCCCCAAGGGTTGACCCCCGGGATACCCTGAGGAACTGGGGGGGGGGGATTTGTCCCCCTCCAGGTAGGGAAATTGTTTTATCCCTCCAGGTAGGGAAATTGTTCGCATTTGGCAAGGGAGCGTTTGTAATTTACCTAGAGGGGGGGGGGGGCTATGGTGATTTTGAGAGGGGTCACTTTTTTAACATTACAATTTAGTTTGATAGAAATCGAATTGCGGCAAGAAATTTTACACAGTTTCTTGGATCACCGAAATACATGTAAATCCAAAATGTCAGGTTTATTTATTAAATCTAGCTGTGTTTATTCATGTCGGGGATTAATTTCGCTGTAATACGGTGTATATCCAACTATCCAAGACCCCAACACGACAATCGTAATGTTGACCTTATGATAGAAATCGAATTGCACCAAGAAATTTTACGCACTGTTTTAGAGCACCGAAATACATGTAATTCCAAAATTTCAGGTTTATTTATTTAATCTAGCTGTTTTTATGCATGTCGGGGGTTAATTTCGCTGTAATAGGGTGTATACCTAATACCCCAACACGACAAGCGTAATGCTGACCTTATGATAGAAATCGAATTGCACCAAGACATTTTACACGCTGTTTTAGATCACCGAAATACATGTAATTTCAGGTTTATTTGTTAAATCGAACTGTGTTTATACATGTCGGGGGTTAATTTCGCTGTAATAGGGTGTATACCTAAGACCCCAACACGACAAGCGTGATGTTGACCTTATGATAGAAATCGAATTGCGTGAAGACATTTTGCACACTGTTTTAGATCACCGAAATACATGTAATTCCAAAATTTCAGGTTTATTTATTAAATGTAGCTGTGTTTATGCATGTCGGGGGGTAATTTCGCTGTAATAGGGTGTATACCTAATACCCCAACACGACAAGCGTAATGTTGACCTTATGATAGAAATCGAATTGCACCAAGAAATTTTACACACTGTTTTAGATCACGGAAATACATGTAATTCCAAAATTTCAGGTTTATTTATTTAATCTAGCTGTGTTTATGCATGTCGGGGGGTAATTTCGCTGTAATAGGGTGTATACCTAATACCCCAACACGACAAGCGTAATGTTGATCTTATGATAGAAATCGAATTGCACCAAGAAATTTTACACACTGTTTTAGATCACCGAAATACATATAATTCCAAAATTTCAGGTTTATTTATTAAATCTAACTGTGTTTATGCATGTCAGGGGTTAATTTCGCTGTAATAGGGTGTATACCTAATACCCCAACACGACAAGCGTAATGCTGACCTTATGATCGAAATCGAATTGCGGCAAGAAATTTTACGCACTGTTTTAGAGCACCGAAATACATGTAATTCCAAAATTTCAGGTTTATTTATTTAATCTAGCTGTGTTTATGCATGTCGGGGGTTAATTTCGCTGTAATAGGGTATATACCTAATACCCCAACACGACAATCGTAATGCTGACCTTATGATAGAAATCGAATTGCACCAAGAAATTTTACACACTGATTTAGATCACCGAAATACATGTAATTCCAAAATTTCAGGTTTATTTATTTAATCTAGCTGTTTTTATGCATGTCGGGGGTTAATTTCGCTGTAATAGGGTGTATACCTAATACCCCAACACGACAAGCGTAATGCTGACCTTATGATAGAAATCGAATTGCACCAAGACATTTTACACGCTGTTTTAGATCACCGAAATACATGTAATTTCAGGTTTATTTGTTAAATCGAACTGTGTTTATACATGTCGGGGGTTAATTTCGCTGTAATAGGGTGTATACCTAAGACTCCAACACGACAAGCGTAATGTTGACCTTATGATCGAAATCGAATTGCGCCAAGAAATTTTACACACTGTTTTAGATCACCGAAATACATGTAATTCCAAAATTTCAGGTTTATTTATTTAATCTAGCTGTGTTTATGCATGTCGGGGGTTAATTTCTCTGTAATAGGGTGTATACCTAATACCCCAACACGACAAGCGTAATGTTGACCTTATGATCGAAATCTAATTACGCCAAGAAATTTTACACACTGTTTTAGATCACCGAAATACATGTAATTCCAAAATTTCAGGTTTATTTATTTAATCTAGCTGTTTTTATGCATGTCGGGGGTTAATTTCGCTGTAATAGGGTGTATACCTAATACCCCAACACGACAAGCGTAATGCTGACCTTATGATAGAAATCGAATTGCACCAAGACATTTTACACGCTGTTTTAGATCACCGAAATACATGTAATTTCAGGTTTATTTGTTAAATCGAACTGTGTTTATACATGTCGGGGGTTAATTTCGCTGTAATAGGTGTATACCTAAGACTCCAACACGACAAGCGTAATGTTGACCTTATGATCGAAATCGAATTGCGCCAAGAAATTTTACACACTGTTTTAGATCACCGAAATACATGTAATTCCAAAATTTCAGGTTTATTTATTTAATCTAGCTGTGTTTATGCATGTCGGTTGTTAATTTCTCTGTAATAGGGTGTATACCTAATACCCCAACACGACAAGCGTAATGTTGACCTTATGATCGAAATCTAATTACGCCAAGAAATTTTACACACTGTTTTAGATCACCGAAATACATGTAATTCCAAAATTTCAGGTTAATTTATTTAATAAAATCTAACTGTGTTTATGCATGTCAGGGGTCAATTTCGCTGTAATAGGGTGTATATCCAACTATCCAAGACCCCAACACGACATGCGTGAAGTTGACCCTATGATTGAAATCGAATTGCGGAAGACATTTTACACACTGTTTTAGATCACCGAAATACATGTAATTTCAAAATTTCAGGTGTATTTATTAAATGTAGCTCTGTTTATGCATGTCGGGGGTTAATTTCGCTGTAATAGGGTGTATACCTAAGACCCCAACACGACAAGCGTAATGCTGACCTTATGATAGAAATCGAATTGCACCAAGAAATTTTACACACTGATTTAGATCACCGAAATACATGTAATTCCAAAATTTCAGGTTTATTTATTTAATCTAGCTGTTTTTATGCATGTCTGGGGTTAATTTCGCTGTAATAGGGTGTATACCTAATACCCCAACACGACAAGCGTAATGTTGACCTTATGATCGAAATCGAATTGCACCAAGACATTTTACACACTGTTTTAGATCACCGAAATACATGTAATTTCAGGTTTATTTGTTAAATCTAGCTGTGTTTATGCATGTCAGGGGCTAATTTCGCTGTAATAGGGTGTATACCTAATACCCCAACACGACAAGCGTAATGTTGACCATATGATCGAAATCGAATTGCGCCAAGAAATTTTACGCACTGTTTTAGATCACCGAAATACATGTAATTCCAAAATTTCAGGTTTATTGATTTAATCTAGCTGTTTTTATGCATGTCGGGGGTTAATTTCGCTGTAATAGGGTGTATACCTAAGACCCCAACACGACAAGCGTGATGTTGACCTTATGATAGAAATCGAATTGCGTGAAGACATTTTGCACACTGTTTTAGATCACCGAAATACATGTAATTCCAAAATTTCAGGTTTATTTATTTAATCTAGCTGTGTTTATGCATGTCGGGGGTTAATTTCGCTGTAATAGGGTGTATGCCTAATACCCCAACACGACAACCGTAATGTTGATCTTATGATAGAAATCGAATTGCGGGAAGACATTTTAGACACTGTTTTAGATCACCGAAATACATGTAATTCCAAAATTTCAGGCTTATTTATTAAATCTAACTGTGTTTATGCATGTCGGGGGTTAATTTCGCTGTAAAAGGGTGTATATCCAACTATCCAAGACCCCAACACGACAAGCGTGATGTTGACCTTATGATAGAAATCGAATTGCGTGAAGACATTTTACACACTGTTTTAGATCACCGAAATACATATAATTTCAGGTTAATTTGTTGAATCGAACTGTGCTTATACATGTCGGGGGTTAATTTCGCTGTAATAGGGTGTATACCCAAGACCCCAACACGACAAGCGTGATGTTGACCTTATGATAGAAATCGAATTGCGTGAAGACATTTTACACACTGTTTTAGAGCACCGAAATACATGTAATTCCAAAATTTCACGTTTATTTATTTAATCTAGCTGTGTTTATGCATGTCGGGGGGTAATTTCGCTGTAATAGGGTGTATACCTAATACCCCAACACGACAAGCGTAATGTTGACCTTATGATAGAAATCGAATTGCACCAAGAAATTTTACACACTGTTTTAGATCACGGAAATACATGTAATTCCAAAATTTCAGGTTTATTTATTTAATCTAGCTGTGTTTATGCATGTCGGGGGGTAATTTCGCTGTAATAGGGTGTATACCTAATACCCCAACACGACAAGCGTAATGTTGATCTTATGATAGAAATCGAATTGCACCAAGAAATTTTACACACTGTTTTAGATCACCGAAATACATATAATTCCAAAATTTCAGGTTTATTTATTAAATCTAACTGTGTTTATGCATGTCAGGGGTTAATTTCGCTGTAATAGGGTATATACCTAATACCCCAACACGACAAGCGTAATGCTGACCTTATGATCGAAATCTAATTACGCCAAGAAATTTTACGCACTGTTTTAGATCACCGAAATACATATAATTCCAAAATTTCAGGTTTATTTATTAAATCTAACTGTGTTTATGCATGTCAGGGGTTAATTTCGCTGTAATAGGGTATATACCTAATACCCCAACACGACAAGCGTAATGCTGACCTTATGATAGAAATCGAATTGCACCAAGACATTTTACACGCTGTTTTAGATCACCGAAATACATGTAATTTCAGGTTTATTTGTTAAATCGAACTGTGTTTATACATGTCGGGGGTTAATTTCGCTGTAATAGGGTGTATACCTAAGACTCCAACACGACAAGCGTAATGTTGACCTTATGATCGAAATCGAATTGCGCCAAGAAATTTTACACACTGTTTTAGATCACCGAAATACATGTAATTCCAAAATTTCAGGTTTATTTATTTAATCTAGCTGTGTTTATGCATGTCGGGGGTTAATTTCTCTGTAATAGGGTGTATACCTAATACCCCAACACGACAAGCGTAATGTTGACCTTATGATCGAAATCTAATTACGCCAAGAAATTTTACACACTGTTTTAGATCACCGAAATACATGTAATTCCAAAATTTCAGGTTTATTTATTTAATCTAGCTGTTTTTATGCATGTCGGGGGTTAATTTCGCTGTAATAGGGTGTATACCTAATACCCCAACACGACAAGCGTAATGCTGACCTTATGATAGAAATCGAATTGCACCAAGACATTTTACACGCTGTTTTAGATCACCGAAATACATGTAATTTCAGGTTTATTTGTTAAATCGAACTGTGTTTATACATGTCGGGGGTTAATTTCGCTGTAATAGGGTGTATACCTAAGACTCCAACACGACAAGCGTAATGTTGACCTTATGATCGAAATCGAATTGCGCCAAGAAATTTTACACACTGTTTTAGATCACCGAAATACATGTAATTCCAAAATTTCAGGTTTATTTATTTAATCTAGCTGTGTTTATGCATGTCGGGGGTTAATTTCTCTGTAATAGGGTGTATACCTAATACCCCAACACGACAAGCGTAATGTTGACCTTATGATCGAAATCTAATTACGCCAAGAAATTTTACACACTGTTTTAGATCACCGAAATACATGTAATTCCAAAATTTCAGGTTAATTTATTTAATAAAATCTAACTGTGTTTATGCATGTCAGGGGTCAATTTCGCTGTAATAGGTGTATATCCAACTATCCAAGACCCCAACACGACATGCGTGAAGTTGACCCTATGATTGAAATCGAATTGCGGGAAGACATTTTACACACTGTTTTAGATCACCGAAATACATGTAATTTCAAAATTTCAGGTGTATTTATTAAATGTAGCTCTGTTTATGCATGTCGGGGGTTAATTTCGCTGTAATAGGGTGTATACCTAAGACCCCAACACGACAAGCGTAATGCTGACCTTATGATAGAAATCGAATTGCACCAAGAAATTTTACACACTGATTTAGATCACCGAAATACATGTAATTCCAAAATTTCAGGTTTATTTATTTAATCTAGCTGTTTTTATGCATGTCTGGGGTTAATTTCGCTGTAATAGGGTGTATACCTAATACCCCAACACGACAAGCGTAATGTTGACCTTATGATCGAAATCGAATTGCACCAAGACATTTTACACACTGTTTTAGATCACCGAAATACATGTAATTTCAGGTTTATTTGTTAAATCTAGCTGTGTTTATGCATGTCAGGGGCTAATTTCGCTGTAATAGGGTGTATACCTAATACCCCAACACGACAAGCGTAATGTTGACCATATGATCGAAATCGAATTGCGCCAAGAAATTTTACGCACTGTTTTAGATCACCGAAATACATGTAATTCCAAAATTTCAGGTTTATTTATTTAATCTAGCTGTTTTTATGCATGTCGGGGGTTAATTTCGCTGTAATAGGTGTATACCTAAGACCCCAACACGACAAGCGTGATGTTGACCTTATGATAGAAATCGAATTGCGTGAAGACATTTTGCACACTGTTTTAGATCACCGAAATACATGTAATTCCAAAATTTCAGGTTTATTTATTTAATCTAGCTGTGTTTATGCATGTCGGGGGTTAATTTCGCTGTAATAGGGTGTATGCCTAATACCCCAACACGACAACCGTAATGTTGATCTTATGATAGAAATCGAATTGCGGGAAGACATTTTAGACACTGTTTTAGATCACCGAAATACATGTAATTCCAAAATTTCAGGCTTATTTATTAAATCTAACTGTGTTTATGCATGTCGGGGGTTAATTTCGCTGTAAAAGGGTGTATATCCAACTATCAAGACCCCAACACGACAAGCGTGATGTTGACCTTATGATAGAAATCGAATTGCGTGAAGACATTTTACACACTGTTTTAGATCACCGAAATACATATAATTTCAGGTTAATTTGTTGAATCGAACTGTGCTTATACATGTCGGGGGTTAATTTCGCTGTAATAGGTGTATACCCAAGACCCCAACACGACAAGCGTGATGTTGACCTTATGATAGAAATCGAATTGCGTGAAGACATTTTACACACTGTTTTAGAGCACCGAAATACATGTAATTCCAAAATTTCACGTTTATTTATTTAATCTAGCTGTGTTTATGCATGTCGGGGGGTAATTTCGCTGTAATAGGGTGTATACCTAATACCCCAACACGACAAGCGTAATGTTGACCTTATGATAGAAATCGAATTGCACCAAGAAATTTTACACACTGTTTTAGATCACGGAAATACATGTAATTCCAAAATTTCAGGTTTATTTATTTAATCTAGCTGTGTTTATGCATGTCGGGGGGTAATTTCGCTGTAATAGGGTGTATACCTAATACCCCAACACGACAAGCGTAATGTTGATCTTATGATAGAAATCGAATTGCACCAAGAAATTTTACACACTGTTTTAGATCACCGAAATACATATAATTCCAAAATTTCAGGTTTATTTATTAAATCTAACTGTGTTTATGCATGTCAGGGGTTAATTTCGCTGTAATAGGGTGTATACCTAAGACCCCAACACGACAAGCGTAATGTTGACCTTATGATCGAAATCTAATTACGCCAAGACATTTTACACGCTGTTTTAGATCACCGAAATACATGTAATTTCAGGTTTATTTGTTAAATCGAACTGTGTTTATACATGTCGGGGGTTAATTTCGCTGTAATAGGGTGTATACCTAAGACTCCAACACGACAAGCGTAATGTTGACCTTATGATCGAAATCGAATTGCGCCAAGAAATTTTACACACTGTTTTAGATCACCGAAATACATGTAATTCCAAAATTTCAGGTTTATTTATTTAATCTAGCTGTGTTTATGCATGTCGGGGGTTAATTTCTCTGTAATAGGGTGTATACCTAATACCCCAACACGACAAGCGTAATGTTGATCTTATGATCGAAATCGAATTGCGGCAAGAAATTTTACGCACTGTTTTAGATCACCGAAATACATGTAATTCCAAAATTTCAGGTTTATTTATTTAATCTAGCTGTGTTTATGCATGTCGGGGGTTAATTTCGCTGTAATAGGGTATATACCTAATACCCCAACACGACAATCGTAATGCTGACCTTATGATAGAAATCGAATTGCACCAAGAAATTTTACACACTGATTTAGATCACCGAAATACATGTAATTCCAAAATTTCAGGTTTATTTATTTAATCTAGCTGTTTTTATGCATGTCGGGGGTTAATTTCGCTGTAATAGGGTGTATACCTAATACCCCAACACGACAAGCGTAATGCTGACCTTATGATAGAAATCGAATTGCACCAAGACATTTTACACGCTGTTTTAGATCACCGAAATACATGTAATTTCAGGTTTATTTGTTAAATCGAACTGTGTTTATACATGTCGGGGTTAATTTCGCTGTAATAGGGTGTATACCTAAGACTCCAACACGACAAGCGTAATGTTGACCTTATGATCGAAATCGAATTGCGCCAAGAAATTTTACACACTGTTTTAGATCACCGAAATACATGTAATTCCAAAATTTCAGGTTTATTTATTTAATCTAGCTGTGTTTATGCATGTCGGGGTTAATTTCTCTGTAATAGGTGTATACCTAATACCCCAACACGACAAGCGTAATGTTGACCTTATGATCGAAATCTAATTACGCCAAGAAATTTTACACACTGTTTTAGATCACCGAAATACATGTAATTCCAAAATTTCAGGTTTATTTATTTAATCTAGCTGTTTTTATGCATGTCGGGGTTAATTTCGCTGTAATAGGGTGTATACCTAATACCCCAACACGACAAGCGTAATGCTGACCTTATGATAGAAATCGAATTGCACCAAGACATTTTACACGCTGTTTTAGATCACCGAAATACATATAATTCCAAAATTTCAGGTTTATTTATTAAATCTAACTGTGTTTATGCATGTCAGGGGTAATTTCGCTGTAATAGGGTGTATACCTAATACCCCAACACGACAAGCGTAATGTTGACCTTATGATCGAAATCGAATTGCGGCAAGAAATTTTACGCACTGTTTTAGAGCACCGAAATACATGTAATTCCAAAATTTCAGGTTTATTTATTTAATCTAGCTGTGTTTATGCATGTCGGGGGTTAATTTCGCTGTAATAGGGTATATACCTAATACCCCAACACGACAATCGTAATGTTGACCTTATGATCGAAATCGAATTGCACCAAGAAATTTTACACACTGATTTAGATCACCGAAATACATGTAATTCCAAAATTTCAGGTTTATTTATTTAATCTAGCTGTTTTTATGCATGTCGGGGGTTAATTTCGCTGTAATAGGGTGTATACCTAATACCCCAACACGACAAGCGTAATGCTGACCTTATGATAGAAATCGAATTGCACCAAGACATTTTACACGCTGTTTTAGATCACCGAAATACATGTAATTTCAGGTTTATTTGTTAAATCGAACTGTGTTTATACATGTCGGGGGTTAATTTCGCTGTAATAGGGTGTATACCTAAGACTCCAACACGACAAGCGTAATGTTGACCTTATGATCGAAATCGAATTGCGCCAAGAAATTTTACACACTGTTTTAGATCACCGAAATACATGTAATTCCAAAATTTCAGGTTTATTTATTTAATCTAGCTGTGTTTATGCATGTCGGGGGTTAATTTCTCTGTAATAGGGTGTATACCTAATACCCCAACACGACAAGCGTAATGTTGACCTTATGATCGAAATCTAATTACGCCAAGAAATTTTACACACTGTTTTAGATCACCGAAATACATGTAATTCCAAAATTTCAGCTTTATTTATTTAATCTAGCTGTTTTTATGCATGTCGGGGGTTAATTTCGCTGTAATAGGGTGTATACCTAATACCCCAACACGACAAGCGTAATGCTGACCTTATGATAGAAATCGAATTGCACCAAGACATTTTACACGCTGTTTTAGATCACCGAAATACATATAATTCCAAAATTTCAGGTTTATTTATTAAATCTAACTGTGTTTATGCATGTCAGGGGTAATTTCGCTGTAATAGGGTGTATACCTAATACCCCAACACGACAAGCGTAATGTTGACCTTATGATCGAAATCGAATTGCGGCAAGAAATTTTACGCACTGTTTTAGATCACCGAAATACATGTAATTCCAAAATTTCAGGTTTATTTATTTAATCTAGCTGTGTTTATGCATGTCGGGGGTTAATTTCGCTGTAATAGGGTATATACCTAATACCCCAACACGACAATCGTAATGTTGACCTTATGATCGAAATCGAATTGCACCAAGAAATTTTACACACTGATTTAGATCACCGAAATACATGTAATTCCAAAATTTCAGGTTTATTTATTTAATCTAGCTGTTTTTATGCATGTCGGGGGTTAATTTCGCTGTAATAGGGTGTATACCTAATACCCCAACACGACAAGCGTAATGCTGACCTTATGATAGAAATCGAATTGCACCAAGACATTTTACACGCTGTTTTAGATCACCGAAATACATGTAATTTCAGGTTTATTTGTTAAATCGAACTGTGTTTATACATGTCGGGGGTTAATTTCGCTGTAATAGGGTGTATACCTAAGACTCCAACACGACAAGCGTAATGTTGACCTTATGATCGAAATCGAATTGCGCCAAGAAATTTTACACACTGTTTTAGATCACCGAAATACATGTAATTCCAAAATTTCAGGTTTATTTATTTAATCTAGCTGTGTTTATGCATGTCGGGGGTTAATTTCTCTGTAATAGGGTGTATACCTAATACCCCAACACGACAAGCGTAATGTTGACCTTATGATCGAAATCTAATTACGCCAAGAAATTTTACACACTGTTTTAGATCACCGAAATACATGTAATTCCAAAATTTCAGGTTTATTTATTTAATCTAGCTGTTTTTATGCATGTCGGGGGTTAATTTCGCTGTAATAGGGTGTATACCTAATACCCCAACACGACAAGCGTAATGCTGACCTTATGATAGAAATCGAATTGCACCAAGACATTTTACACGCTGTTTTAGATCACCGAAATACATATAATTCCAAAATTTCAGGTTTATTTATTAAATCTAACTGTGTTTATGCATGTCAGGGGTAATTTCGCTGTAATAGGGTGTATACCTAATACCCCAACACGACAAGCGTAATGTTGACCTTATGATCGAAATCGAATTGCGGCAAGAAATTTTACGCACTGTTTTAGATCACCGAAATACATGTAATTCCAAAATTTCAGGTTTATTTATTTAATCTAGCTGTGTTTATGCATGTCGGGGGTTAATTTCGCTGTAATAGGGTATATACCTAATACCCCAACACGACAATCGTAATGTTGACCTTATGATCGAAATCGAATTGCACCAAGAAATTTTACACACTGATTTAGATCACCGAAATACATGTAATTCCAAAATTTCAGGTTTATTTATTTAATCTAGCTGTTTTTATGCATGTCGGGGGTTAATTTCGCTGTAATAGGGTGTATACCTAATACCCCAACACGACAAGCGTAATGCTGACCTTATGATAGAAATCGACACGCCTGGCAAAAAGTTAGTCAAAATCGCCAGAGGAAAATGTCCGAAAATTTTGCCGGAAGTGTCAACAAATTCTGGGGGACTAGTGACGAATTTCGTGAGGTGCAAATTGGGTATTTTTAGTGTAATACTATACAAAGGGGGGTGTTGTTGAATAAATATTGTTTAGACGAGTAAATTCTGGACAATATAAGTTTTCCAACGACCCCTAATGTTCCTAGGTTACCATTTCAATCAAGCGTTGATCAGCATTTGTCCTCGGGATGTTTTGTATGATGGCCGATTTTCGCTGGCCGCGCGAAATTGCTGATTTTCGGCCCCGGTAAAAAAATTTTGTTTTATTATTTTGGAGAATTATTATAATTTGAGAAACAAGATGAAACCCTCGTCTAAGATCGTCTCGTTTTAGATTTTTTAATTTGGATCGGCAATGTAGTAAATTTTGACACAAACTAGGAGTGACTTTTGGCTGTTCGGCATAATGTTGGAAAATTCGCGTGCGACAAGAGTACTCGAAGTAGCTAAAATATTGTTGATTTCAACTATAATGGTAAGAAAATTTAGAGATATTAATAGAAATACTTGGCAGCAGTTTTTATTAAGAAGAAGCTAGTTCTAATCAATAACATTTGAATAAAGATGCCATAAACTGTGGTAAATTTGCATCTATAAATACAGTGAGACAAACCACAGTAGTTTGCAGTGTTTTGAATGATGATGTATATTTTAAAATATGGATTAACAGTTTTATGCCAAGGTGGAAATTGTTTTAACTTGATTTATGTCCCCTCTGTGTTTAGTTATTTATTTTCCATAAGTCCTCATTTTAAAACTAGAATATAGATCATATGTTATGATACCACTGGTTTTATGTAAATAGTGTGATGCTATGTAAAATGAAGCCAAAATTATGTATCTTCAGTTTCTGAAATAATTTTATATTTCCAATAACCTGCTAATTGTGTACTTATTTCCTTCGCATTAAATTATTGAAGTGTCTGGCTATAGTTTTTTAGGGAACTTTGACAAACAATTAATCAACTTTCTGACAGTTTCTGTAATTAGTATTGACCAGGTCATATTATAATTACCACTACTGTAATAATAGTAGAAGTGGTTCAGCATGGCAAAAATACTTATTGATTTAGTCATCTCCTTTAACAAAGCATTCTATGTGTCCTTAAATAGTGATTTCCCTAGGGTATTTTACCAATCTGGTACTCTTCTCCATCATAAAAGAACACACACTGGGAAAAAACCTTGTGGATGTTATATTTAGTAAGAAGCAATTTACAGAATCTTGAGATTTAGTAAAGTCATAAGATCACATATTGAACACAAACCTTATAAATGTAATGTTTTCCCAACCTACCAACTTTTTCAAACATATAAATATGGTGTTTGCTACAAAATATTTGTACACTCAAATTCTTTAACAAGAAATAGAAAACACAGACTGGCAATTTAAGCTTATGTGTGTGATGTTTGTATGCAGAGATAAGCAACATGTATGAGTTTGATTATTTGTATTGCACACATCTGTATTGTAAATTATTGTGTATTAATGTACCAAATTAAAAATGATTTGACAAAACAATTGGCATTCGACGCCTCTCTTGGCTATGATAAAATGCTTTATGGATGTAAAATACAATTCCTCTGTCCTTGGTAATTAGATTTCAACTCAGTCCTTAATAAAGGAATAACAACTTAAAGCAACAGTAGTGTTTTAGGGAACGTTAACAAACAATTAGTATTGACCAGGTCATATTATAATTACCACTACTGTAATAATAGTAGAAATGGTTCAGCATGGCAAAAATACTTATTGGTTTAGTCATCTCCTTTAACAAAGCATTCTATGTGTCCTTAAATAATGACTAATGCCTTGGAAGGATCATACAGTCTTCATAATATTGCTAAAAGTGTACACTGTTCAGTATGCACTGCTGTATTAAAATGTACAGTTGACTTTAGTTTGTACAATTTGAAGAACTTCAGGTAAAATATATCTTTGAAGTGACATTTGATCTTCTTAAATTTTCCCCATACAATCCTTTGCAGACCGTCTTATTTTCATGAGTAATACACATATCTGAAATTGGACAGGACCACGACCAAGTCATTTAGTCATTACAAAATCTATAATTATAATGTAGCTTTCTAGCTTTCATCAATGTTTTGCCCCAGAAATTTAAAATACTGACACATAGATCCACAATTTTCACGGAAAACTCTTGGCTTGGAGTCACTCCCAAATTTTTTCACTAAATTGCGTTTTTTCCACAATATATTACTGAAACATTAAATTTTCACTCATTGAGCGAGCGCCATCTTGGATAATTAATGTATTCTTAACGATGTACCGCTGACACGACTGAATGGCGACCTCTGGCGATTTTGATTAACTTTTTGCCAGGCGTGGAATTGCACCAAGACATTTTACACGCTGTTTTAGATCACCGAAATACATGTAATTTCAGGTTTATTTGTTAAATCGAACTGTGTTTATACATGTCGGGGGTTAATTTCGCTGTAATAGGGTGTATACCTAAGACTCCAACACGACAAGCGTAATGTTGACCTTATGATCGAAATCGAATTGCGCCAAGAAATTTTACACACTGTTTTAGATCACCGAAATACATGTAATTCCAAAATTTCAGGTTTATTTATTTAATCTAGCTGTGTTTATGCATGTCGGGGGTTAATTTCTCTGTAATAGGGTGTATACCTAATACCCCAACACGACAAGCGTAATGTTGACCTTATGATCGAAATCTAATTACGCCAAGAAATTTTACACACTGTTTTAGATCACCGAAATACATGTAATTCCAAAATTTCAGGTTTATTTATTTAATCTAGCTGTTTTTATGCATGTCGGGGGTTAATTTCGCTGTAATAGGGTGTATACCTAATACCCCAACACGACAAGCGTAATGCTGACCTTATGATAGAAATCGAATTGCACCAAGACATTTTACACGCTGTTTTAGATCACCGAAATACATGTAATTTCAGGTTTATTTGTTAAATCGAACTGTGTTTATACATGTCGGGGGTTAATTTCGCTGTAATAGGGTGTATACCTAAGACTCCAACACGACAAGCGTAATGTTGACCTTATGATCGAAATCGAATTGCGCCAAGAAATTTTACACACTGTTTTAGATCACCGAAATACATGTAATTCCAAAATTTCAGGTTTATTTATTTAATCTAGCTGTGTTTATGCATGTCGGGGGTTAATTTCTCTGTAATAGGGTGTATACCTAATACCCCAACACGACAAGCGTAATGTTGACCTTATGATCGAAATCTAATTACGCCAAGAAATTTTACACACTGTTTTAGATCACCGAAATACATGTAATTCCAAAATTTCAGGTTAATTTATTTAATAAAATCTAACTGTGTTTATGCATGTCAGGGGTCAATTTCGCTGTAATAGGGTGTATATCCAACTATCCAAGACCCCAACACGACATGCGTGAAGTTGACCCTATGATTGAAATCGAATTGCGGGAAGACATTTTACACACTGTTTTAGATCACCGAAATACATGTAATTTCAAAATTTCAGGTGTATTTATTAAATGTAGCTCTGTTTATGCATGTCGGGGGTTAATTTCGCTGTAATAGGGTGTATACCTAAGACCCCAACACGACAAGCGTAATGCCGACCTTATGATAGAAATCGAATTGCACCAAGAAATTTTACACACTGATTTAGATCACCGAAATACATGTAATTCCAAAATTTCAGGTTTATTTATTTAATCTAGCTGTTTTTATGCATGTCTGGGGTTAATTTCGCTGTAATAGGGTGTATACCTAATACCCCAACACGACAAGCGTAATGTTGACCTTATGATCGAAATCGAATTGCACCAAGACATTTTACACACTGTTTTAGATCACCGAAATACATGTAATTTCAGGTTTATTTGTTAAATCTAGCTGTTTTTATGCATGTCTGGGGCTAATTTCGCTGTAATAGGGTGTATACCTAATACCCCAACACGACAAGCGTAATGTTGACCATATGATCGAAATCGAATTGCGCCAAGAAATTTTACGCACTGTTTTAGATCACCGAAATACATGTAATTCCAAAATTTCAGGTTTATTTATTTAATCTAGCTGTTTTTATGCATGTCGGGGGTTAATTTCGCTGTAATAGGGTGTATACCTAAGACCCCAACACGACAAGCGTGATGTTGACCTTATGATAGAAATCGAATTGCGTGAAGACATTTTGCACACTGTTTTAGATCACCGAAATACATGTAATTCCAAAATTTCAGGTTTATTTATTTAATCTAGCTGTGTTTATGCATGTCGGGGGTTAATTTCGCTGTAATAGGGTGTATGCCTAATACCCCAACACGACAACCGTAATGTTGATCTTATGATAGAAATCGAATTGCGGGAAGACATTTTAGACACTGTTTTAGATCACCGAAATACATGTAATTCCAAAATTTCAGGCTTATTTATTAAATCTAACTGTGTTTATGCATGTCGGGGGTTAATTTCGCTGTAAATGGGTGTATATCCAACTATCCAAGACCCCAACACGACAAGCGTGATGTTGACCTTATGATAGAAATCGAATTGCGTGAAGACATTTTACACACTGTTTTAGATCACCGAAATACATATAATTTCAGGTTAATTTGTTGAATCGAACTGTGCTTATACATGTCGGGGGTTAATTTCGCTGTAATAGGGTGTATACCCAAGACCCCAACACGACAAGCGTGATGTTGACCTTATGATAGAAATCGAATTGCGTGAAGACATTTTACACACTGTTTTAGAGCACCGAAATACATGTAATTCCAAAATTTCACGTTTATTTATTTAATCTAGCTGTGTTTATGCATGTCGGGGGGTAATTTCGCTGTAATAGGGTGTATACCTAATACCCCAACACGACAAGCGTAATGTTGACCTTATGATAGAAATCGAATTGCACCAAGAAATTTTACACACTGTTTTAGATCACGGAAATACATGTAATTCCAAAATTTCAGGTTTATTTATTTAATCTAGCTGTGTTTATGCATGTTGGGGGGTAATTTCGCTGTAATAGGGTGTATACCTAATACCCCAACACGACAAGCGTAATGCTGACCTTATGATAGAAATCGAATTGCACCAAGAAATTTTACACACTGTTTTAGATCACCGAAATACATATAATTCCAAAATTTCAGGTTTATTTATTAAATCTAACTGTGTTTATGCATGTCAGGGGTTAATTTCGCTGTAATAGGGTATATACCTAATACCCCAACACGACAAGCGTAATGTTGACCTTATGATCGAAATCGAATTGCGGCAAGAAATTTTACGCACTGTTTTAGAGCACCGAAATACATGTAATTCCAAAATTTCAGGTTTATTTATTTAATCTAGCTGTTTTTATGCATGTCGGGGGTTAATTTCGCTGTAATAGGGTGTATACCTAATACCCCAACACGACAAGCGTAATGCTGACCTTATGATAGAAATCGAATTGCACCAAGACATTTTACACGCTGTTTTAGATCACCGAAATACATGTAATTTCAGGTTTATTTGTTAAATCGAACTGTGTTTATACATGTCGGGGGTTAATTTCGCTGTAATAGGGTGTATACCTAATACCCCAACACGACAAGCGTAATGCTGACCTTATGATAGAAATCGAATTGCACCAAGAAATTTTACACACTGTTTTAGATCACCGAAATACATATAATTCCAAAATTTCAGGTTTATTTATTAAATCTAACTGTGTTTATGCATGTCAGGGGTTAATTTCGCTGTAATAGGGTATATACCTAAGACTCCAACACGACAAGCGTAATGTTGACCTTATGATCGAAATCTAATTGCGCCAAGAAATTATACACACTGTTTTAGATCACCGAAATACATGTAATTCCAAAATTTCAGGTTTATTTATTTAATCTAGCTGTGTTTATGCATGTCGGGGGTTAATTTCGCTGTAATAGGGTGTATACCTAATACCCCAACACGACAAGCGTAATGTTGACCTTATGATCGAAATCTAATTACGCCAAGAAATTTTACACACTGTTTTAGATCACCGAAATACATGTAATTCCAAAATTTCAGGTTTATTTATTTAATCTAGCTGTTTTTATGCATGTCGGGGGTTAATTTCGCTGTAATAGGGTGTATACCTAATACCCCAACACGACAAGCGTAATGCTGACCTTATGATAGAAATCGAATTGCACCAAGACATTTTACACGCTGTTTTAGATCACCGAAATACATATAATTCCAAAATTTCAGGTTTATTTATTAAATCTAACTGTGTTTATGCATGTCAGGGGTAATTTCGCTGTAATAGGGTATATACCTAATACCCCAACACGACAAGCGTAATGTTGACCTTATGATCGAAATCGAATTGCGGCAAGAAATTTTACGCACTGTTTTAGAGCACCGAAATACATGTAATTCCAAAATTTCAGGTTTATTTATTTAATCTAGCTGTGTTTATGCATGTCGGGGGTTAATTTCGCTGTAATAGGGTATATACCTAATACCCCAACACGACAATCGTAATGTTGACCTTATGATCGAAATCGAATTGCACCAAGAAATTTTACACACTGATTTAGATCACCGAAATACATGTAATTCCAAAATTTCAGGTTTATTTATTTAATCTAGCTGTTTTTATGCATGTCGGGGGTTAATTTCGCTGTAATAGGGTGTATACCTAATACCCCAACACGACAAGCGTAATGCTGACCTTATGATAGAAATCGAATTGCACCAAGACATTTTACACGCTGTTTTAGATCACCGAAATACATGTAATTTCAGGTTTATTTGTTAAATCGAACTGTGTTTATACATGTCGGGGGTTAATTTCGCTGTAATAGGTGTATACCTAAGACTCCAACACGACAAGCGTAATGTTGACCTTATGATCGAAATCGAATTGCGCCAAGAAATTTTACACACTGTTTTAGATCACCGAAATACATGTAATTCCAAAATTTCAGGTTTATTTATTTAATCTAGCTGTGTTTATGCATGTCGGGGGTTAATTTCTCTGTAATAGGGTGTATACCTAATACCCCAACACGACAAGCGTAATGTTGACCTTATGATCGAAATCTAATTACGCCAAGAAATTTTACACACTGTTTTAGATCACCGAAATACATGTAATTCCAAAATTTCAGGTTTATTTATTTAATCTAGCTGTTTTTATGCATGTCGGGGGTTAATTTCGCTGTAATAGGGTGTATACCTAATACCCCAACACGACAAGCGTAATGCTGACCTTATGATAGAAATCGAATTGCACCAAGACATTTTACACGCTGTTTTAGATCACCGAAATACATGTAATTTCAGGTTTATTTGTTAAATCGAACTGTGTTTATACATGTCGGGGGTTAATTTCGCTGTAATAGGGTGTATACCTAAGACTCCAACACGACAAGCGTAATGTTGACCTTATGATCGAAATCGAATTGCGCCAAGAAATTTTACACACTGTTTTAGATCACCGAAATACATGTAATTCCAAAATTTCAGGTTTATTTATTTAATCTAGCTGTGTTTATGCATGTCGGGGGTTAATTTCGCTGTAATAGGGTGTATACCTAATACCCCAACACGACAAGCGTAATGTTGACCTTATGATCGAAATCTAATTACGCCAAGAAATTTTACACACTGTTTTAGATCACCGAAATACATGTAATTCCAAAATTTCAGGTTAATTTATTTAATAAAATCTAACTGTGTTTATGCATGTCAGGGGTCAATTTCGCTGTAATAGGGTGTATATCCAACTATCCAAGACCCCAACACGACATGCGTGAAGTTGACCCTATGATTGAAATCGAATTGCGGGAAGACATTTTACACACTGTTTTAGATCACCGAAATACATGTAATTTCAAAATTTCAGGTGTATTTATTAAATGTAGCTCTGTTTATGCATGTCGGGGGTTAATTTCGCTGTAATAGGGTGTATACCTAAGACCCCAACACGACAAGCGTAATGCTGACCTTATGATAGAAATCGAATTGCACCAAGAAATTTTACACACTGATTTAGATCACCGAAATACATGTAATTCCAAAATTTCAGGTTTATTTATTTAAGGTGGGGGTCTACCTGAAATTGCAATATTCCGGTCGTTCGCATTTGCAAGCCTATTACTTGCGAAGTAGCTTTGTTAACTATACAAAACTACATATCACCAGAAAGCAAAATTAACAAAGATTCCAAAAATATTAAGTTTTTCTTCATATTTCCAATATTTATTTAGGTCATCTACTAATTAAACATGATACATGTCTTTTACGAAACACTGTTAGTTGAGAAAAAACAGAGTCTTACCATTTTAGCCAAATTTCATTGCTTAGAGGTATTTACAGACTACAAAGCAAGTAGATTGATATGAGCGATGGAATTTTTTATGCTGCATGTAGTGTTTGCACAACGTCACTGCAAAATATCACCTAAATCTCGATAGGAAAATAATGCGGTATTTCCTTTATAAAATGATTGCGTTACAACATACATCAAATTCTATCGCTCATAACACTTATCACAATGAACTTTACAAACACTGAAAATTTCAGCCAGATTGGTTTAATCGTTGCAGAGATATCCTTTCTCAAAGAAAAAAATACAACTTTTCGGGAAACTGGATTTAAAGTGTAAGTAGACAAGAACAAATTATAAACATTGCGAATGATGTCATAAAAAATAATACTCAACTATGGACATCTTCCAAACTGCGTTTTGTAAAAAATATCTTCCACCTTGTATTTTGTGACTGGTTTATCCTTCAGAACGTCTCATATACGATTTTAATTTCGACGCAGGGTCATTCTCCACATCTTGGTGTCCATTTTGATACATGCATTGTGCCGATTACTTTATCAAAAAGCGAAATATTTCTGGAAACGGGATTTGTTTACTTCGGTTCTACTTCAACATGGCAAAATTAGGGGAAAAGCCTCACTTAGCTTTGACGTCGTCAATTTGAACTGTCAATCGTTAGAAAACTACATTGCTTTAATTCCCGCTATTGATACACTTTGCACGACCAACTGCACTTTTCAAAGTAGCAGTTGTGAAAGTGTATAATCAGTAAGTGAATACATAATAAAATATTGCTTTTGGCCTTAATGAATATACTACGAAAGGGATACATTTTGTGAAAATTTGACATGGAGCCTCGCCAATTTTCCACTGAAGGAACTTATACTAAGACTAATTCGGGGTCAAAACTGCTAGCCAAAACATATCCTAAGGGAGAGACACACTAACATATCTCAACAATATGTCAGTCTAAATTTTTTAAAAAATCTTTCAACCTAGCTATTCTAAAATTCAGGTCTCCGTCAGTTCCACGCTTCGCTAGCTGCAACCTCTCCCGATAAACACCAACGCCAAAATATTGCGTTGTATCAACCTCTCGGTTCTTTGACAGGTTATGGATAGATCGACTATTACTAGGACTTTGCATGATGTCCCTTAAGTCAGCTACAACAGCGAATTGGAACCTTGTTTTAACGGAGTGACGCTTCGACATACGAGCACGTCTGTCTTGGCGCCATTGCAACGTCTCTCCCTACCGCCAAATCTTGTGCCAACGGGTTTTATAAACGATTCAATATTCTATTGCCATGGCAACGGACATATCTTACACTGTCATCGTTATTATATTATCTAAA
The DNA here is from genome assembly GCA_016169945.1 of Trachythela sp. YZ-2020. Classification (NCBI taxonomy): domain Eukaryota; kingdom Metazoa; phylum Cnidaria; class Anthozoa; order Malacalcyonacea; family Clavulariidae; genus Trachythela; species Trachythela sp. YZ-2020. The sequence goes on along the minus strand of JADLSH010000070.1, from coordinate 46,997 downwards.
AAAACATGTTTATTTCCAGGAAATGAACAAAAACCAATAACTACCAAGAAATTTAACAACTGAAACACCAATTAATGAAACAAAAAAAAATTGACCAAAAAAGTCAAGTTCAGGTAGACCCCCACCTTAATCTAGCTGTTTTTATGCATGTCTGGGGTTAATTTCGCTGTAATAGGGTGTATACCTAATACCCCAACACGACAAGCGTAATGTTGACCTTATGATCGAAATCGAATTGCACCAAGACATTTTACACACTGTTTTAGATCACCGAAATACATGTAATTTCAGGTTTATTTGTTAAATCTAGCTGTGTTTATGCATGTCAGGGCTAATTTCGCTGTAATAGGGTGTATACCTAATACCCCAACACGACAAGCGTAATGTTGACCATATGATCGAAATCGAATTGCGCCAAGAAATTTTACGCACTGTTTTAGATCACCGAAATACATGTAATTCCAAAATTTCAGGTTTATTTATTTAATCTAGCTGTTTTTATGCATGTCGGGGGTTAATTTCGCTGTAATAGGGTGTATACCTAAGACCCCAACACGACAAGCGTGATGTTGACCTTATGATAGAAATCGAATTGCGTGAAGACATTTTGCACACTGTTTTAGATCACCGAAATACATGTAATTCCAAAATTTCAGGTTTATTTATTTAATCTAGCTGTGTTTATGCATGTCGGGGGTTAATTTCGCTGTAATAGGGTGTATGCCTAATACCCCAACACGACAACCGTAATGTTGATCTTATGATAGAAATCGAATTGCGGGAAGACATTTTAGACACTGTTTTAGATCACCGAAATACATGTAATTCCAAAATTTCAGGCTTATTTATTAAATCTAACTGTGTTTATGCATGTCGGGGGTTAATTTCGCTGTAAAAGGGTGTATATCCAACTATCCAAGACCCCAACACGACAAGCGTGATGTTGACCTTATGATAGAAATCGAATTGCGTGAAGACATTTTACACACTGTTTTAGATCACCGAAATACATATAATTTCAGGTTAATTTGTTGAATCGAACTGTGCTTATACATGTCGGGGGTTAATTTCGCTGTAATAGGGTGTATACCCAAGACCCCAACACGACAAGCGTGATGTTGACCTTATGATAGAAATCGAATTGCGTGAAGACATTTTACACACTGTTTTAGAGCACCGAAATACATGTAATTCCAAAATTTCACGTTTATTTATTTAATCTAGCTGTGTTTATGCATGTCGGGGGGTAATTTCGCTGTAATAGGGTGTATACCTAATACCCCAACACGACAAGCGTAATGTTGACCTTATGATAGAAATCGAATTGCACCAAGAAATTTTACACACTGTTTTAGATCACGGAAATACATGTAATTCCAAAATTTCAGGTTTATTTATTTAATCTAGCTGTGTTTATGCATGTCGGGGGGTAATTTCGCTGTAATAGGGTGTATACCTAATACCCCAACACGACAAGCGTAATGTTGACCTTATGATCGAAATCTAATTACGCCAAGAAATTTTACACACTGTTTTAGATCACCGAAATACATGTAATTCCAAAATTTCAGGTTAATTTATTTAATAAAATCTAACTGTGTTTATGCATGTCAGGGTCAATTTCGCTGTAATAGGGTGTATATCCAACTATCCAAGACCCCAACACGACATGCGTGAAGTTGACCCTATGATTGAAATCGAATTGCGGGAAGACATTTTACACACTGTTTTAGATCACCGAAATACATGTAATTTCAAAATTTCAGGTGTATTTATTAAATGTAGCTCTGTTTATGCATGTCGGGGGTTAATTTCGCTGTAATAGGGTGTATACCTAAGACCCCAACACGACAAGCGTAATGCTGACCTTATGATAGAAATCGAATTGCACCAAGAAATTTTACACACTGATTTAGATCACCGAAATACATGTAATTCCAAAATTTCAGGTTTATTTATTTAAGGTGGGGGTCTACCTGAAATTGCAATATTCCGGTCGTTCGCATTTGCAAGCCTATTACTTGCGAAGTAGCTTTGTTAACTATACAAAACTACATATCACCAGAAAGCAAAATTAACAAAGATTCCAAAAATATTAAGTTTTTCTTCATATTTCCAATATTTATTTAGGTCATCTACTAATTAAACATGATACATGTCTTTTACGAAACACTGTTAGTTGAGAAAAAACAGAGTCTTACCATTTTAGCCAAATTTCATTGCTTAGAGGTATTTACAGACTACAAAGCAAGTAGATTGATATGAGCGATGGAATTTTTTATGCTGCATGTAGTGTTTGCACAACGTCACTGCAAAATATCACCTAAATCTCGATAGGAAAATAATGCGGTATTTCCTTTATAAAATGATTGCGTTACAACATACATCAAATTCTATCGCTCATAACACTTATCACAATGAACTTTACAAACACTGAAAATTTCAGCCAGATTGGTTTAATCGTTGCAGAGATATCCTTTCTCAAAGAAAAAATACAACTTTTCGGGAAACTGGATTTAAAGTGTAAGTAGACAAGAACAAATTATAAACATTGCGAATGATGTCATAAAAAATAATACTCAACTATGGACATCTTCCAAACTGCGTTTTGTAAAAAATATCTTCCACCTTGTATTTTGTGACTGGTTTATCCTTCAGAACGTCTCATATACGATTTTAATTTCGACGCAGGGTCATTCTCCACATCTTGGTGTCCATTTTGATACATGCATTGTGCCGATTACTTTATCAAAAAGCGAAATATTTCTGGAAACGGGATTTGTTTACTTCGGTTCTACTTCAACATGGCAAAATTAGGGGAAAAGCCTCACTTAGCTTTGACGTCGTCAATTTGAACTGTCAATCGTTAGAAAACTACATTGCTTTAATTCCCGCTATTGATACACTTTGCACGACCAACTGCACTTTTCAAAGTAGCAGTTGTGAAAGTGTATAATCAGTAAGTGAATACATAATAAAATATTGCTTTTGGCCTTAATGAATATACTACGAAAGGGATACATTTTGTGAAAATTTGACATGGAGCCTCGCCAATTTTCCACTGAAGGAACTTATACTAAGACTAATTCGGGGTCAAAACTGCTAGCCAAAACATATCCTAAGGAGAGACACACTAACATATCTCAACAATATGTCAGTCTAAATTTTTAAAAATCTTTCAACCTAGCTATTCTAAAATTCAGGTCTCCGTCAGTTCCACGCTTCGCTAGCTGCAACCTCTCCCGATAAACACCAACGCCAAAATATTGCGTTGTATCAACCTCTCGGTTCTTTGACAGGTTATGGATAGATCGACTATTACTAGGACTTTGCATGATGTCCCTTAAGTCAGCTACAACAGCGAATTGGAACCTTGTTTTAACGGAGTGACGCTTCGACATACGAGCACGTCTGTCTTGGCGCCATTGCAACGTCTCTCCCTACCGCCAAATCTTGTGCCAACGGGTTTTATAAACGATTCAATATTCTATTGCCATGGCAACGGACATATCTTACACTGTCATCGTTATTATATTATCTAAAAAAACATGTTTATTTCCAGGAAATGAACAAAAACCAATAACTACCAAGAAATTTAACAACTGAAACACCAATTAATGAAACAAAACAAATTGACCAAAAAAGTCAAGTTCAGGTAGACCCCCACCTTAATCTAGCTGTTTTTATGCATGTCTGGGGTTAATTTCGCTGTAATAGGGTGTATACCTAATACCCCAACACGACAAGCGTAATGTTGACCTTATGATCGAAATCGAATTGCACCAAGACATTTTACACACTGTTTTAGATCACCGAAATACATGTAATTTCAGGTTTATTTGTTAAATCTAGCTGTGTTTATGCATGTCAGGGGCTAATTTCGCTGTAATAGGGTGTATACCTAATACCCCAACACGACAAGCGTAATGTTGACCATATGATCGAAATCGAATTGCGCCAAGAAATTTTACGCACTGTTTTAGATCACCGAAATACATGTAATTCCAAAATTTCAGGTTTATTTATTTAATCTAGCTGTTTTTATGCATGTCTGGGTTAATTTCGCTGTAATAGGGTGTATACCTAAGACCCCAACACGACAAGCGTGATGTTGACCTTATGATAGAAATCGAATTGCGTGAAGACATTTTGCACACTGTTTTAGATCACCGAAATACATGTAATTCCAAAATTTCAGGTTTATTTATTTAATCTAGCTGTGTTTATGCATGTCGGGGTTAATTTCGCTGTAATAGGGTGTATGCCTAATACCCCAACACGACAACCGTAATGTTGATCTTATGATAGAAATCGAATTGCGGGAAGACATTTTAGACACTGTTTTAGATCACCGAAATACATGTAATTCCAAAATTTCAGGCTTATTTATTAAATCTAACTGTGTTTATGCATGTCGGGGTTAATTTCGCTGTAAAAGGGTGTATATCCAACTATCCAAGACCCCAACACGACAAGCGTGATGTTGACCTTATGATAGAAATCGAATTGCGTGAAGACATTTTACACACTGTTTTAGATCACCGAAATACATATAATTTCAGGTTAATTTGTTGAATCGAACTGTGCTTATACATGTCGGGGGTTAATTTCGCTGTAATAGGGTGTATACCCAAGACCCCAACACGACAAGCGTGATGTTGACCTTATGATAGAAATCGAATTGCGTGAAGACATTTTACACACTGTTTTAGAGCACCGAAATACATGTAATTCCAAAATTTCACGTTTATTTATTTAATCTAGCTGTGTTTATGCATGTCGGGGGGTAATTTCGCTGTAATAGGGTGTATACCTAATACCCCAACACGACAAGCGTAATGTTGACCTTATGATAGAAATCGAATTGCACCAAGAAATTTTACACACTGTTTTAGATCACGGAAATACATGTAATTCCAAAATTTCAGGTTTATTTATTTAATCTAGCTGTGTTTATGCATGTCGGGGGGTAATTTCGCTGTAATAGGGTGTATACCTAATACCCCAACACGACAAGCGTAATGTTGACCTTATGATCGAAATCTAATTACGCCAAGAAATTTTACACACTGTTTTAGATCACCGAAATACATGTAATTCCAAAATTTCAGGTTAATTTATTTAATAAAATCTAACTGTGTTTATGCATGTCAGGGTCAATTTCGCTGTAATAGGGTGTATATCCAACTATCCAAGACCCCAACACGACATGCGTGAAGTTGACCCTATGATTGAAATCGAATTGCGGGAAGACATTTTACACACTGTTTTAGATCACCGAAATACATGTAATTTCAAAATTTCAGGTGTATTTATTAAATGTAGCTCTGTTTATGCATGTCGGGGGTTAATTTCGCTGTAATAGGGTGTATACCTAAGACCCCAACACGACAAGCGTAATGCTGACCTTATGATAGAAATCGAATTGCACCAAGAAATTTTACACACTGATTTAGATCACCGAAATACATGTAATTCCAAAATTTCAGGTTTATTTATTTAAGGTGGGGGTCTACCTGAAATTGCAATATTCCGGTCGTTCGCATTTGCAAGCCTATTACTTGCGAAGTAGCTTTGTTAACTATACAAAACTACATATCACCAGAAAGCAAAATTAACAAAGATTCCAAAAATATTAAGTTTTTCTTCATATTTCCAATATTTATTTAGGTCATCTACTAATTAAACATGATACATGTCTTTTACGAAACACTGTTAGTTGAGAAAAAACAGAGTCTTACCATTTTAGCCAAATTTCATTGCTTAGAGGTATTTACAGACTACAAAGCAAGTAGATTGATATGAGCGATGGAATTTTTTATGCTGCATGTAGTGTTTGCACAACGTCACTGCAAAATATCACCTAAATCTCGATAGGAAAATAATGCGGTATTTCCTTTATAAAATGATTGCGTTACAACATACATCAAATTCTATCGCTCATAACACTTATCACAATGAACTTTACAAACACTGAAAATTTCAGCCAGATTGGTTTAATCGTTGCAGAGATATCCTTTCTCAAAGAAAAAAATACAACTTTTCGGGAAACTGGATTTAAAGTGTAAGTAGACAAGAACAAATTATAAACATTGCGAATGATGTCATAAAAAATAATACTCAACTATGGACATCTTCCAAACTGCGTTTTGTAAAAAATATCTTCCACCTTGTATTTTGTGACTGGTTTATCCTTCAGAACGTCTCATATACGATTTTAATTTCGACGCAGGGTCATTCTCCACATCTTGGTGTCCATTTTGATACATGCATTGTGCCGATTACTTTATCAAAAAGCGAAATATTTCTGGAAACGGGATTTGTTTACTTCGGTTCTACTTCAACATGGCAAAATTAGGGGAAAAGCCTCACTTAGCTTTGACGTCGTCAATTTGAACTGTCAATCGTTAGAAAACTACATTGCTTTAATTCCCGCTATTGATACACTTTGCACGACCAACTGCACTTTTCAAAGTAGCAGTTGTGAAAGTGTATAATCAGTAAGTGAATACATAATAAAATATTGCTTTTTGGCCTTAATGAATATACTACGAAAGGGATACATTTTGTGAAAATTTGACATGGAGCCTCGCCAATTTTCCACTGAAGGGAACTTATACTAAGACTAATTCGGGGTCAAAACTGCTAGCCAAAACATATCCTAAGGGAGAGACACACTAACATATCTCAACAATATGTCAGTCTAAATTTTTTAAAAAATCTTTCAACCTAGCTATTCTAAAATTCAGGTCTCCGTCAGTTCCACGCTTCGCTAGCTGCAACCTCTCCCGATAAACACCAACGCCAAAATATTGCGTTGTATCAACCTCTCGGTTCTTTGACAGGTTATGGATAGATCGACTATTACTAGGACTTTGCATGATGTCCCTTAAGTCAGCTACAACAGCGAATTGGAACCTTGTTTTAACGGAGTGACGCTTCGACATACGAGCACGTCTGTCTTGGCGCCATTGCAACGTCTCTCCCTACCGCCAAATCTTGTGCCAACGGGTTTTATAAACGATTCAATATTCTATTGCCATGGCAACGGACATATCTTACACTGTCATCGTTATTATATTATCTAAAAAAACATGTTTATTTCCAGGAAATGAACAAAAACCAATAACTACCAAGAAATTTAACAACTGAAACACCAATTAATGAAACAAAAAAAAATTGACCAAAAAAGTCAAGTTCAGGTAGACCCCCACCTTAATCTAGCTGTTTTTATGCATGTCTGGGGTTAATTTCGCTGTAATAGGGTGTATACCTAATACCCCAACACGACAAGCGTAATGTTGACCTTATGATCGAAATCGAATTGCACCAAGACATTTTACACACTGTTTTAGATCACCGAAATACATGTAATTTCAGGTTTATTTGTTAAATCTAGCTGTGTTTATGCATGTCAGGGGCTAATTTCGCTGTAATAGGGTGTATACCTAATACCCCAACACGACAAGCGTAATGTTGACCATATGATCGAAATCGAATTGCGCCAAGAAATTTTACGCACTGTTTTAGATCACCGAAATACATGTAATTCCAAAATTTCAGGTTTATTTATTTAATCTAGCTGTTTTTATGCATGTCGGGGGTTAATTTCGCTGTAATAGGGTGTATACCTAAGACCCCAACACGACAAGCGTGATGTTGACCTTATGATAGAAATCGAATTGCGTGAAGACATTTTGCACACTGTTTTAGATCACCGAAATACATGTAATTCCAAAATTTCAGGTTTATTTATTTAATCTAGCTGTGTTTATGCATGTCGGGGGTTAATTTCGCTGTAATAGGGTGTATGCCTAATACCCCAACACGACAACCGTAATGTTGATCTTATGATAGAAATCGAATTGCGGGAAGACATTTTAGACACTGTTTTAGATCACCGAAATACATGTAATTCCAAAATTTCAGGCTTATTTATTAAATCTAACTGTGTTTATGCATGTCGGGGGTTAATTTCGCTGTAAAAGGGTGTATATCCAACTATCCAAGACCCCAACACGACAAGCGTGATGTTGACCTTATGATAGAAATCGAATTGCGTGAAGACATTTTACACACTGTTTTAGATCACCGAAATACATATAATTTCAGGTTAATTTGTTGAATCGAACTGTGCTTATACATGTCGGGGTTAATTTCGCTGTAATAGGGTGTATACCCAAGACCCCAACACGACAAGCGTGATGTTGACCTTATGATAGAAATCGAATTGCGTGAAGACATTTTACACACTGTTTTAGAGCACCGAAATACATGTAATTCCAAAATTTCACGTTTATTTATTTAATCTAGCTGTGTTTATGCATGTCGGGGGGTAATTTCGCTGTAATAGGTGTATACCTAATACCCCAACACGACAAGCGTAATGTTGACCTTATGATAGAAATCGAATTGCACCAAGAAATTTTACACACTGTTTTAGATCACGGAAATACATGTAATTCCAAAATTTCAGGTTTATTTATTTAATCTAGCTGTGTTTATGCATGTCGGGGGTTAATTTCGCTGTAATAGGGTGTATACCTAATACCCCAACACGACAAGCGTAATGTTGACCTTATGATCGAAATCTAATTACGCCAAGAAATTTTACACACTGTTTTAGATCACCGAAATACATGTAATTCCAAAATTTCAGGTTAATTTATTTAATAAAATCTAACTGTGTTTATGCATGTCAGGGTCAATTTCGCTGTAATAGGGTGTATATCCAACTATCCAAGACCCCAACACGACATGCGTGAAGTTGACCCTATGATTGAAATCGAATTGCGGGAAGACATTTTACACACTGTTTTAGATCACCGAAATACATGTAATTTCAAAATTTCAGGTGTATTTATTAAATGTAGCTCTGTTTATGCATGTCTGGGTTAATTTCGCTGTAATAGGGTGTATACCTAAGACCCCAACACGACAAGCGTAATGCTGACCTTATGATAGAAATCGAATTGCACCAAGAAATTTTACACACTGATTTAGATCACCGAAATACATGTAATTCCAAAATTTCAGGTTTATTTATTTAAGGTGGGGGTCTACCTGAAATTGCAATATTCCGGTCGTTCGCATTTGCAAGCCTATTACTTGCGAAGTAGCTTTGTTAACTATACAAAACTACATATCACCAGAAAGCAAAATTAACAAAGATTCCAAAAATATTAAGTTTTTCTTCATATTTCCAATATTTATTTAGGTCATCTACTAATTAAACATGATACATGTCTTTTACGAAACACTGTTAGTTGAGAAAAACAGAGTCTTACCATTTTAGCCAAATTTCATTGCTTAGAGGTATTTACAGACTACAAAGCAAGTAGATTGATATGAGCGATGGAATTTTTTATGCTGCATGTAGTGTTTGCACAACGTCACTGCAAAATATCACCTAAATCTCGATAGGAAAATAATGCGGTATTTCCTTTATAAAATGATTGCGTTACAACATACATCAAATTCTATCGCTCATAACACTTATCACAATGAACTTTACAAACACTGAAAATTTCAGCCAGATTGGTTTAATCGTTGCAGAGATATCCTTTCTCAAAGAAAAAAATACAACTTTTCGGGAAACTGGATTTAAAGTGTAAGTAGACAAGAACAAATTATAAACATTGCGAATGATGTCATAAAAAATAATACTCAACTATGGACATCTTCCAAACTGCGTTTTGTAAAAAATATCTTCCACCTTGTATTTTGTGACTGGTTTATCCTTCAGAACGTCTCATATACGATTTTAATTTCGACGCAGGGTCATTCTCCACATCTTGGTGTCCATTTTGATACATGCATTGTGCCGATTACTTTATCAAAAAGCGAAATATTTCTGGAAACGGGATTTGTTTACTTCGGTTCTACTTCAACATGGCAAAATTAGGGGAAAAGCCTCACTTAGCTTTGACGTCGTCAATTTGAACTGTCAATCGTTAGAAAACTACATTGCTTTAATTCCCGCTATTGATACACTTTGCACGACCAACTGCACTTTTCAAAGTAGCAGTTGTGAAAGTGTATAATCAGTAAGTGAATACATAATAAAATATTGCTTTTTGGCCTTAATGAATATACTACGAAAGGGATACATTTTGTGAAAATTTGACATGGAGCCTCGCCAATTTTCCACTGAAGGGAACTTATACTAAGACTAATTCGGGGTCAAAACTGCTAGCCAAAACATATCCTAAGGGAGAGACACACTAACATATCTCAACAATATGTCAGTCTAAATTTTTTAAAAAATCTTTCAACCTAGCTATTCTAAAATTCAGGTCTCCGTCAGTTCCACGCTTCGCTAGCTGCAACCTCTCCCGATAAACACCAACGCCAAAATATTGCGTTGTATCAACCTCTCGGTTCTTTGACAGGTTATGGATAGATCGACTATTACTAGGACTTTGCATGATGTCCCTTAAGTCAGCTACAACAGCGAATTGGAACCTTGTTTTAACGGAGTGACGCTTCGACATACGAGCACGTCTGTCTTGGCGCCATTGCAACGTCTCTCCCTACCGCCAAATCTTGTGCCAACGGGTTTTATAAACGATTCAATATTCTATTGCCATGGCAACGGACATATCTTACACTGTCATCGTTATTATATTATCTTAAAACATGTTTATTTCAGGAAATGAACAAAACCAATAACTACCAAGAAATTTAACAACTGAAACACCAATTAATGAAACAAAAAAATTGACCAAAAAGTCAAGTTCAGGTAGACCCCACCTTAATCTAGCTGTTTTTATGCATGTCTGGGGTTAATTTCGCTGTAATAGGGTGTATACCTAATACCCCAACACGACAAGCGTAATGTTGACCTTATGATCGAAATCGAATTGCACCAAGACATTTTACACACTGTTTTAGATCACCGAAATACATGTAATTTCAGGTTTATTTGTTAAATCTAGCTGTGTTTATGCATGTCAGGGCTAATTTCGCTGTAATAGGGTGTATACCTAATACCCCAACACGACAAGCGTAATGTTGACCATATGATCGAAATCGAATTGCGCCAAGAAATTTTACGCACTGTTTTAGATCACCGAAATACATGTAATTCCAAAATTTCAGGTTTATTTATTTAATCTAGCTGTTTTTATGCATGTCGGGGGTTAATTTCGCTGTAATAGGGTGTATACCTAAGACCCCAACACGACAAGCGTGATGTTGACCTTATGATAGAAATCGAATTGCGTGAAGACATTTTGCACACTGTTTTAGATCACCGAAATACATGTAATTCCAAAATTTCAGGTTTATTTATTTAATCTAGCTGTGTTTATGCATGTCGGGGGTTAATTTCGCTGTAATAGGGTGTATGCCTAATACCCCAACACGACAACCGTAATGTTGATCTTATGATAGAAATCGAATTGCGGGAAGACATTTTAGACACTGTTTTAGATCACCGAAATACATGTAATTCCAAAATTTCAGGCTTATTTATTAAATCTAACTGTGTTTATGCATGTCGGGGGTTAATTTCGCTGTAAAAGGGTGTATATCCAACTATCCAAGACCCCAACACGACAAGCGTGATGTTGACCTTATGATAGAAATCGAATTGCGTGAAGACATTTTACACACTGTTTTAGATCACCGAAATACATATAATTTCAGGTTAATTTGTTGAATCGAACTGTGCTTATACATGTCTGTGGTTAATTTCGCTGTAATAGGGTGTATACCCAAGACCCCAACACGACAAGCGTGATGTTGACCTTATGATAGAAATCGAATTGCGTGAAGACATTTTACACACTGTTTTAGAGCACCGAAATACATGTAATTCCAAAATTTCACGTTTATTTATTTAATCTAGCTGTGTTTATGCATGTCGGGGGTTTTCGCTGTAATAGGGTGTATACCTAATACCCCAACACGACAAGCGTAATGTTGACCTTATGATAGAAATCGAATTGCACCAAGAAATTTTACACACTGTTTTAGATCACGGAAATACATGTAATTCCAAAATTTCAGGTTTTATTTATTTAAGCTGTGCTTATACATGTCGGGGGGTAATTTCGCTGTAATAGGGTGTATACCTAATACCCCAACACGACAAGCGTAATGTTGACCTTATGATCGAAATCTAATTACGCCAAGAAATTTTACACACTGTTTTAGATCACCGAAATACATGTAATTCCAAAATTTCAGGTTAATTTATTTAATAAAATCTAACTGTGTTTATGCATGTCAGGGTCAATTTCGCTGTAATAGGGTGTATATCCAACTATCCAAGACGACATGCGTGAAGTTGACCCTATGATTGAAATCGAATTGCGGGAAGACATTTTACACACTGTTTTAGATCACCGAAATACATGTAATTTCAAAATTTCAAAATGTATTTATTAAATGTAGCTCTGTTTATGCATGTCGGGGTTAATTTCGCTGTAATAGGGTGTATACCTAAGACCCCAACACGACAAGCGTAATGCTGACCTTATGATAGAAATCGAATTGCACCAAGAAATTTTACACACTGATTTAGATCACCGAAATACATGTAATTCCAAAATTTCAGGTTTATTTATTTAAGGTGGGGGTCTACCTGAAATTGCAATATTCCGGTCGTTCGCATTTGCAAGCCTATTACTTGCGAAGTAGCTTTGTTAACTATACAAAACTACATATCACCAGAAAGCAAAATTAACAAAGATTCCAAAAATATTAAGTTTTTCTTCATATTTCCAATATTTATTTAGTCATCTACTAATTAAACATGATACATGATACATCTTTTACGAAACACTGTTAGTTGAGAAAAACAGAGTCTTACCATTTTCCAAATTTCATTGCTTAGAGGTATTTACAGACTACAAAGCAAGTAGATTGATATGAGCGATGGAATTTTTTATGCTGCATGTAGTGTTTGCACAACGTCACTGCAAAATATCACCTAAATCTCGATAGGAAAATAATGCGGTATTTCCTTTATAAAATGATTGCGTTACAACATACATCAAATTCTATCGCTCATAACACTTATCACAATGAACTTTACAAACACTGAAAATTTCAGCCAGATTGGTTTAATCGTTGCAGAGATATCCTTTCTCAAAGAAAAATACAACTTTTCGGGAAACTGGATTTAAAGTGTAAGTAGACAAGAACAAATTATAAACATTGCGAATGATGTCATAAAAATAATACTCAACTATGGACATCTTCCAAACTGCGTTTTGTAAAAATATCTTCCACCTTGTATTTTGTGACTGGTTTATCCTTCAGAACGTCTCATATACGATTTTAATTTCGACGCAGGGTCATTCTCCACATCTTGGTGTCCATTTTGATACATGCATTGTGCCGATTACTTTATCAAAAAGCGAAATATTTCTGGAAACGGGATTTGTTTACTTCGGTTCTACTTCAACATGGCAAAATTAGGGGAAAAGCCTCACTTAGCTTTGACGTCGTCAATTTGAACTGTCAATCGTTAGAAAACTACATTGCTTTAATTCCCGCTATTGATACACTTTGCACGACCAACTGCACTTTTCAAAGTAGCAGTTGTGAAAGTGTATAATCAGTAAGTGAATACATAATAAAATATTGCTTTTGGCCTTAATGAATATACTACGAAGGGATACATTTTGTGAAAATTTGACATGGAGCCTCGCCAATTTTCCACTGAAGGGAACTTATACTAAGACTAATTCGGGGTCAAAACTGCTAGCCAAAACATATCCTAAAGGGAGAGACACACTAACATATCTCAACAATATGTCAGTCTAAATTTTTTAAAAAATCTTTCAACCTAGCTATTCTAAAATTCAGGTCTCCGTCAGTTCCACGCTTCGCTAGCTGCAACCTCTCCCGATAAACACCAACGCCAAAATATTGCGTTGTATCAACCTCTCGGTTCTTTGACAGGTTATGGATAGATCGACTATTACTAGGACTTTGCATGATGTCCCTTAAGTCAGCTACAACAGCGAATTGGAACCTTGTTTTAACGGAGTGACGCTTCGACATACGAGCACGTCTGTCTTGGCGCCATTGCAACGTCTCTCCTACCGCCAAATCTTGTGCCAACGGGTTTTATAAACGAGTCAATATTCTATTGCCATGGCAACGGACATATCTTACACTGTCATCGTTATTATATTATCTAAAAACATGTTTATTTCCAGGAAATGAACAAAACCAATTACTACCATTATATTTAACAAGTGATACACCAATTAATGAAACTAATAAATATTGACCTAAAAAGTCAAGTTCAGGTAGACCCCACCTTAATCTAGCTGTTTTTATGCATGTCTGGGGTTAATTTCGCTGTAATAGGGTGTATACCTAATACCCCAACACGACAAGCGTAATGTTGACCTTATGATCGAAATCGAATTGCACCAAGACATTTTACACACTGTTTTAGATCACCGAAATACATGTAATTTCAGGTTTATTTGTTAAATCTAGCTGTGTTTATGCATGTCAGGGGCTAATTTCGCTGTAATAGGGTGTATACCTAATACCCCAACACGACAAGCGTAATGTTGACCATATGATCGAAATCGAATTGCGCCAAGAAATTTTACGCACTGTTTTAGATCACCGAAATACATGTAATTCCAAAATTTCAGGTTTATTTATTTAATCTAGCTGTTTTTATGCATGTCGGGGGTTAATTTCGCTGTAATAGGGTGTATACCTAAGACCCCAACACGACAAGCGTGATGTTGACCTTATGATAGAAATCGAATTGCGTGAAGACAAGAAATTTTACACACTGTTTTAGATCACCGAAATACATGTAATTCCAAAATTTCAGGTTTATTTATTTAATCTAGCTGTGTTTATGCATGTCGGGGGTTAATTTCGCTGTAAAAGGGTGTATATCCAACTATCCAAGACCCCAACACGACAAGCGTGATGTTGACCTTATGATAGAAATCGAATTGCGTGAAGACATTTTACACACTGTTTTAGATCACCGAAATACATATAATTTCAGGTTAATTTGTTGAATCGAACTGTGCTTATACATGTCGGGGGTTAATTTCGCTGTAATAGGGTGTATACCCAAGACCCCAACACGACAAGCGTGATGTTGACCTTATGATAGAAATCGAATTGCGTGAAGACATTTTACACACTGTTTTAGAGCACCGAAATACATGTAATTCCAAAATTTCACGTTTATTTATTTAATCTAGCTGTGTTTATGCATGTCGGGGGGTAATTTCGCTGTAATAGGGTGTATACCTAATACCCCAACACGACAAGCGTAATGTTGACCTTATGATAGAAATCGAATTGCACCAAGAAATTTTACACACTGTTTTAGATCACGGAAATACATGTAATTCCAAAATTTCAGGTTTATTTATTTAATCTAGCTGTGTTTATGCATGTCGGGGGGTAATTTCGCTGTAATAGGGTGTATACCTAATACCCCAACACGACAAGCGTAATGTTGACCTTATGATCGAAATCTAATTACGCCAAGAAATTTTACACACTGTTTTAGATCACCGAAATACATGTAATTCCAAAATTTCAGGTTAATTTATTTAATAAAATCTAACTGTGTTTATGCATGTCAGGGTCAATTTCGCTGTAATAGGGTGTATATCCAACTATCCAAGACCCCAACACGACATGCGTGAAGTTGACCCTATGATTGAAATCGAATTGCGGGAAGACATTTTACACACTGTTTTAGATCACCGAAATACATGTAATTTCAAAATTTCAGGTGTATTTATTAAATGTAGCTCTGTTTATGCATGTCGGGGGTTAATTTCGCTGTAATAGGGTGTATACCTAAGACCCCAACACGACAAGCGTAATGCTGACCTTATGATAGAAATCGAATTGCACCAAGAAATTTTACACACTGATTTAGATCACCGAAATACATGTAATTCCAAAATTTCAGGTTTATTTATTTAAGGTGGGGGTCTACCTGAAATTGCAATATTCCGGTCGTTCGCATTTGCAAGCCTATTACTTGCGAAGTAGCTTTGTTAACTATACAAAACTACATATCACCAGAAAGCAAAATTAACAAAGATTCCAAAAATATTAAGTTTTTCTTCATATTTCCAATATTTATTTAGGTCATCTACTAATTAAACATGATACATGTCTTTTACGAAACACTGTTAGTTGAGAAAAAACAGAGTCTTACCATTTTAGCCAAATTTCATTGCTTAGAGGTATTTACAGACTACAAAGCAAGTAGATTGATATGAGCGATGGAATTTTTTATGCTGCATGTAGTGTTTGCACAACGTCACTGCAAAATATCACCTAAATCTCGATAGGAAAATAATGCGGTATTTCCTTTATAAAATGATTGCGTTACAACATACATCAAATTCTATCGCTCATAACACTTATCACAATGAACTTTACAAACACTGAAAATTTCAGCCAGATTGGTTTAATCGTTGCAGAGATATCCTTTCTCAAAGAAAAATACAACTTTTCGGGAAACTGGATTTAAAGTGTAAGTAGACAAGAACAAATTATAAACATTGCGAATGATGTCATAAAAAATAATACTCAACTATGGACATCTTCCAAACTGCGTTTTGTAAAAAATATCTTCCACCTTGTATTTTGTGACTGGTTTATCCTTCAGAACGTCTCATATACGATTTTAATTTCGACGCAGGGTCATTCTCCACATCTTGGTGTCCATTTTGATACATGCATTGTGCCGATTACTTTATCAAAAGCGAAATATTTCTGGAAACGGGATTTGTTTACTTCGGTTCTACTTCAACATGGCAAAATTAGGGGAAAAGCCTCACTTAGCTTTGACGTCGTCAATTTGAACTGTCAATCGTTAGAAAACTACATTGCTTTAATTCCCGCTATTGATACACTTTGCACGACCAACTGCACTTTTCAAAGTAGCAGTTGTGAAAGTGTATAATCAGTAAGTGAATACATAATAAAATATTGCTTTTTGGCCTTAATGAATATACTACGAAAGGGATACATTTTGTGAAAATTTGACATGGAGCCTCGCCAATTTTCCACTGAAGGAACTTATACTAAGACTAATTCGGGGTCAAAACTGCTAGCCAAAACATATCCTAAGGAGAGACACACTAACATATCTCAACAATATGTCAGTCTAAATTTTTAAAAATCTTTCAACCTAGCTATTCTAAAATTCAGGTCTCCGTCAGTTCCACGCTTCGCTAGCTGCAACCTCTCCCGATAAACACCAACGCCAAAATATTGCGTTGTATCAACCTCTCGGTTCTTTGACAGGTTATGGATAGATCGACTATTACTAGGACTTTGCATGATGTCCCTTAAGTCAGCTACAACAGCGAATTGGAACCTTGTTTTAACGGAGTGACGCTTCGACATACGAGCACGTCTGTCTTGGCGCCATTGCAACGTCTCTCCCTACCGCCAAATCTTGTGCCAACGGGTTTTATAAACGATTCAATATTCTATTGCCATGGCAACGGACATATCTTACACTGTCATCGTTATTATATTATCTAAAAACATGTTTATTTCCAGGAAATGAACAAAACCAATAACTACCAAGAAATTTAACAACTGAAACACCAATTAATGAAACAAAAAAATTGACCAAAAAGTCAAGTTCAGGTAGACCCCACCTTAATCTAGCTGTTTTTATGCATGTCTGGGGTTAATTTCGCTGTAATAGGGTGTATACCTAATACCCCAACACGACAAGCGTAATGTTGACCTTATGATCGAAATCGAATTGCACCAAGACATTTTACACACTGTTTTAGATCACCGAAATACATGTAATTTCAGGTTTATTTGTTAAATCTAGCTGTGTTTATGCATGTCAGGGGCTAATTTCGCTGTAATAGGGTGTATACCTAATACCCCAACACGACAAGCGTAATGTTGACCATATGATCGAAATCGAATTGCGCCAAGAAATTTTACGCACTGTTTTAGATCACCGAAATACATGTAATTCCAAAATTTCAGGTTTATTTATTTAATCTAGCTGTTTTTATGCATGTCTGGGGATAATTTCGCTGTAATAGGGTGTATACCTAAGACCCCAACACGACAAGCGTGATGTTGACCTTATGATAGAAATCGAATTGCGTGAAGACATTTTGCACACTGTTTTAGATCACCGAAATACATGTAATTCCAAAATTTCAGGTTTATTTATTTAATCTAGCTGTGTTTATGCATGTCGGGGGTTAATTTCGCTGTAATAGGGTGTATGCCTAATACCCCAACACGACAACCGTAATGTTGATCTTATGATAGAAATCGAATTGCGGGAAGACATTTTAGACACTGTTTTAGATCACCGAAATACATGTAATTCCAAAATTTCAGGCTTATTTATTAAATCTAACTGTGTTTATGCATGTCGGGGGTTAATTTCGCTGTAAAAGGGTGTATATCCAACTATCCAAGACCCCAACACGACAAGCGTGATGTTGACCTTATGATAGAAATCGAATTGCGGGAAGACATTTTACACACTGTTTTAGATCACCGAAATACATGTAATTTCAGGTTAATTTGTTGAATCGAACTGTGCTTATACATGTCGGGGGTTAATTTCGCTGTAATAGGAAGACCCCAACACGACAAGCGTGATGTTGACCTTATGATAGAAATCGAATTGCGTGAAGACATTTTACACACTGTTTTAGAGCACCGAAATACATGTAATTCCAAAATTTCACGTTTATTTATTTAATCTAGCTGTGTTTATGCATGTTGTATACCTAATACCCCAACACGACAAGCGTAATGTTGACCTTATGATAGAAATCGAATTGCACCAAGAAATTTTACACACTGTTTTAGATCACGGAAATACATGTAATTCCAAAATTTCAGGTGTATTTATTAAATGTAGCTCTGTTTATGCATGTCGGGGGTTAATTTCGCTGTAATAGGGTGTATACCTAAGACCCCAACACGACAAGCGTAATGCTGACCTTATGATAGAAATCGAATTGCACCAAGAAATTTTACACACTGATTTAGATCACCGAAATACATGTAATTCCAAAATTTCAGGTTTATTTATTTAAGGTGGGGGTCTACCTGAAATTGCAATATTCCGGTCGTTCGCATTTGCAAGCCTATTACTTGCGAAGTAGCTTTGTTAACTATACAAAACTACATATCACCAGAAAGCAAAATTAACAAAGATTCCAAAAATATTAAGTTTTTCTTCATATTTCCAATATTCATTTAGGTCATCTACTAATTAAACATGATACATGTCTTCACTGTTAGTTGAGAAAAACAGAGTCTTACCATTTAGCCAATTCATTGCTTAGAGGTATTTACAGACTACAAAGCAAGTAGATTGAAATGAGCGATGGAATTTTTATGCTGCATGTAGTGTTTGCACAACGTCACTTCAAAATATCAACTGAGTTTCGATTTATAAAATGATTGCGTTACAACATACATCAAATTATATCACTCACTACACTTATCACAATGAACGTTATAAACACTGAAAATTTCAGCCAGATTGGTTTAATCGTTGCAGAGATATCCTTTCTCAAAGAAAAAATACAACTTTTCGGGAAACTGGATTTAAAGTGTAAGTAGACAAGAACAAATTATAAACATTGCGAATGATGTCATAAAAATAATACTCAACTATGGACATCTTCCAAACTGCGTTTTGTAAAAATATCTTCCACCTTGTATTTTGTGACTGGTTTATCCTTCAGAACGTCTCATATACGATTTTAATTTCGACGCAGGTCATTCTCCACATCTTGGTGTCCATTTTGATACATGCATTGTGCCGATTACTTTATCAAAAAGCGAAATATTTCTGGAAACGGGATTTGTTTACTTCGGTTCTACTTCAACATGGCAAAATTAGGGGAAAAGCCTCACTTAGCTTTGACGTCGTCAATTTGAACTGTCAATCGTTAGAAAACTACATTGCTTTAATTCCCGCTATTGATACACTTTGCACGACCAACTGCACTTTTCAAAGTAGCAGTTGTGAAAGTGTATAATCAGTAAGTGAATACATAATAAAATATTGCTTTTTGGCCTTAATGAATATACTACGAAAGGGATACATTTTGTGAAAATTTGACATGGAGCCTCGCCAATTTTCCACTGAAAGGGAACTTATACTAAGACTAATTCGGGGTCAAAACTGCTAGCCAAAACATATCCTAAGGGAGACACACTAACATATCTCAACAATATGTCAGTCTAAATTTTTAAAAAATCTTTCACCCTAGCTATTCTAAAAATCAGGTCTCCGTCAGTTCCACGCTTCGCTAGCTGCAACCTCCCGATAAACACCAACGCCAAAATATTGCGTTGTATCAACCTCTCGGTTCTTTGACAGGTTATGGATAGATCGACTATTACTAGGACTTTGCATGATGTCCCTTAAGTCAGCTACAACAGCGAATTGGAACCTTGTTTTAACGGAGTGACGCTTCGACATACGAGCACGTCTGTCTTGGCGCCATTGCAACGTCTCTCCCTACCGCCAAATCTTGTGCCAACGGGTTTTATAAACGATTCAATATTCTATTGCCATGGCAACGGACATATCTTACACTGTCATCGTTATTATATTATCTAAAAAACATGTTTATTTCCAGGAAATGAACAAAACCAATAACTACCAAGAAATTTAACAACTGAAACACCAATTAATGAAACAAAAAAATTGACCAAAAAGTCAAGTTCAGGTACCTTAATCTAGCTGTTTTTATGCATGTCTGGGGTTAATTTCGCTGTAATAGGGTGTATACCTAATACCCCAACACGACAAGCGTAATGTTGACCTTATGATCGAAATCGAATTGCACCAAGACATTTTACACACTGTTTTAGATCACCGAAATACATGTAATTTCAGGTTTATTTGTTAAATCTAGCTGTGTTTATGCATGTCAGGGGCTAATTTCGCTGTAATAGGGTGTATACCTAATACCCCAACACGACAAGCGTAATGTTGACCATATGATCGAAATCGAATTGCGCCAAGAAATTTTACGCACTGTTTTAGATCACCGAAATACATGTAATTCCAAAATTTCAGGTTTATTTATTTAATCTAGCTGTTTTTATGCATGTCGGGGGTTAATTTCGCTGTAATAGGGTGTATACCTAAGACCCCAACACGACAAGCGTGATGTTGACCTTATGATAGAAATCGAATTGCGTGAAGACATTTTGCACACTGTTTTAGATCACCGAAATACATGTAATTCCAAAATTTCAGGTTTATTTATTTAATCTAGCTGTGTTTATGCATGTCTGGGGTTAATTTCGCTGTAATAGGGTGTATGCCTAATACCCCAACACGACAACCGTAATGTTGATCTTATGATAGAAATCGAATTGCGGGAAGACATTTTAGACACTGTTTTAGATCACCGAAATACATGTAATTCCAAAATTTCAGGCTTATTTATTAAATCTAACTGTGTTTATGCATGTCGGGGGTTAATTTCGCTGTAAAAGGGTGTATATCCAACTATCCAAGACCCCAACACGACAAGCGTGATGTTGACCTTATGATAGAAATCGAATTGCGTGAAGACATTTTACACACTGTTTTAGATCACCGAAATACATATAATTTCAGGTTAATTTGTTGAATCGAACTGTGCTTATACATGTCGGGGGTTAATTTCGCTGTAATAGGGTGTATACCAAGACCCCAACACGACAAGCGTGATGTTGACCTTATGATAGAAATCGAATTGCGTGAAGACATTTTACACACTGTTTTAGAGCACCGAAATACATGTAATTCCAAAATTTCACGTTTATTTATTTAATCTAGCTGTGTTTATGCATGTCGGGGGGTAATTTCGCTGTAATAGGGTGTATACCTAATACCCCAACACGACAAGCGTAATGTTGACCTTATGATAGAAATCGAATTGCACCAAGAAATTTTACACACTGTTTTAGATCACGGAAATACATGTAATTCCAAAATTTCAGGTTTATTTATTTAATCTAGCTGTGTTTATGCATGTCGGGGGGTAATTTCGCTGTAATAGGGTGTATACCTAATACCCCAACACGACAAGCGTAATGTTGACCTTATGATCGAAATCTAATTACGCCAAGAAATTTTACACACTGTTTTAGATCACCGAAATACATGTAATTCCAAAATTTCAGGTTAATTTATTTAATAAAATCTAACTGTGTTTATGCATGTCAGGGGTCAATTTCGCTGTAATAGGGTGTATATCCAACTATCCAAGACCCCAACACGACATGCGTGAAGTTGACCCTATGATTGAAATCGAATTGCGGGAAGACATTTTACACACTGTTTTAGATCACCGAAATACATGTAATTTCAAAATTTCAGGTGTATTTATTAAATGTAGCTCTGTTTATGCATGTCGGGGGTTAATTTCGCTGTAATAGGGTGTATACCTAAGACCCCAACACGACAAGCGTAATGCTGACCTTATGATAGAAATCGAATTGCACCAAGAAATTTTACACACTGATTTAGATCACCGAAATACATGTAATTCCAAAATTTCAGGTTTATTTATTTAAGGTGGGGGTCTACCTGAAATTGCAATATTCCGGTCGTTCGCATTTGCAAGCCTATTACTTGCGAAGTAGCTTTGTTAACTATACAAAACTACATATCACCAGAAAGCAAAATTAACAAAGATTCCAAAAATATTAAGTTTTTCTTCATATTTCCAATATTTATTTAGGTCATCTACTAATTAAACATGATACATGTCTTTTACGAAACACTGTTAGTTGAGAAAAAACAGAGTCTTACCATTTTAGCCAAATTTCATTGCTTAGAGGTATTTACAGACTACAAAGCAAGTAGATTGATATGAGCGATGGAATTTTTTATGCTGCATGTAGTGTTTGCACAACGTCACTGCAAAATATCACCTAAATCTCGATAGGAAAATAATGCGGTATTTCCTTTATAAAATGATTGCGTTACAACATACATCAAATTCTATCGCTCATAACACTTATCACAATGAACTTTACAAACACTGAAAATTTCAGCCAGATTGGTTTAATCGTTGCAGAGATATCCTTTTTCAAAAAAAAAAAAAAAATTTTTCGGGAAACTGATTTAAAGTGTAAGTAGACAGAAACAAAATTAAAAACATTTGAATGATGTCATAAAAAATAATACTCAACTATGGACATCTTCCAAACTGCGTTTTGTAAAAAATATCTTCCACCTTGTATTTTGTGACTGGTTTATCCTTCAGAACGTCTCATATACGATTTTAATTTCGACGCAGGGTCATTCTCCACATCTTGGTGTCCATTTTGATACATGCATTGTGCCGATTACTTTATCAAAAAGCGAAATATTTCTGGAAACGGGATTTGTTTACTTCGGTTCTACTTCAACATGGCAAAATTAGGGGAAAAGCCTCACTTAGCTTTGACGTCGTCAATTTGAACTGTCAATCGTTAGAAAACTACATTGCTTTAATTCCCGCTATTGATACACTTTGCACGACCAACTGCACTTTTCAAAGTAGCAGTTGTGAAAGTGTATAATCAGTAAGTGAATACATAATAAAATATTGCTTTTGGCCTTAATGAATATACTACGAAAGGGATACATTTTGTGAAAATTTGACATGGAGCCTCGCCAATTTTCCACTGAAGGAACTTATACTAAGACTAATTCGGGGTCAAAACTGCTAGCCAAAACATATCCTAAGGGAGAGACACACTAACATATCTCAACAATATGTCAGTCTAAATTTTTTAAAAAATCTTTCAACCTAGCTATTCTAAAATTCAGGTCTCCGTCAGTTCCACGCTTCGCTAGCTGCAACCTCTCCCGATAAACACCAACGCCAAAATATTGCGTTGTATCAACCTCTCGGTTCTTTGACAGGTTATGGATAGATCGACTATTACTAGGACTTTGCATGATGTCCCTTAAGTCAGCTACAACAGCGAATTGGAACCTTGTTTTAACGGAGTGACGCTTCGACATACGAGCACGTCTGTCTTGGCGCCATTGCAACGTCTCTCCCTACCGCCAAATCTTGTGCCAACGGGTTTTATAAACGATTCAATATTCTATTGCCATGGCAACGGACATATCTTACACTGTCATCGTTATTATATTATCTAAAAAAACATGTTTATTTCCAGGAAATGAACAAAACCAATAACTACCAAGAAATTTAACAACTGAAACACCAATTAATGAAACAAAAAAATTGACCAAAAAGTCAAGTTCAGGTAGACCCCACCTTAATCTAGCTGTTTTTATGCATGTCTGGGGTTAATTTCGCTGTAATAGGGTGTATACCTAATACCCCAACACGACAAGCGTAATGTTGACCTTATGATCGAAATCGAATTGCACCAAGACATTTTACACACTGTTTTAGATCACCGAAATACATGTAATTTCAGGTTTATTTGTTAAATCTAGCTGTGTTTATGCATGTCAGGGGCTAATTTCGCTGTAATAGGGTGTATACCTAATACCCCAACACGACAAGCGTAATGTTGACCATATGATCGAAATCGAATTGCGCCAAGAAATTTTACGCACTGTTTTAGATCACCGAAATACATGTAATTCCAAAATTTCAGGTTTATTTATTTAATCTAGCTGTTTTTATGCATGTCGGGGGTTAATTTCGCTGTAATAGGGTGTATACCTAAGACCCCAACACGACAAGCGTGATGTTGACCTTATGATAGAAATCGAATTGCGTGAAGACATTTTGCACACTGTTTTAGATCACCGAAATACATGTAATTCCAAAATTTCAGGTTTATTTATTTAATCTAGCTGTGTTTATGCATGTCGGGGTTAATTTCGCTGTAATAGGGTGTATGCCTAATACCCCAACACGACAACCGTAATGTTGATCTTATGATAGAAATCGAATTGCGGGAAGACATTTTAGACACTGTTTTAGATCACCGAAATACATGTAATTCCAAAATTTCAGGCTTATTTATTAAATCTAACTGTGTTTATGCATGTCGGGGTTAATTTCGCTGTAAAGGGTGTATATCCAACTATCCAAGACCCCAACACGACAAGCGTGATGTTGACCTTATGATAGAAATCGAATTGCGTGAAGACATTTTACACACTGTTTTAGATCACCGAAATACATATAATTTCAGGTTAATTTGTTGAATCGAACTGTGCTTATACATGTCGGGGGTTAATTTCGCTGTAATAGGGTGTATACCCAAGACCCCAACACGACAAGCGTGATGTTGACCTTATGATAGAAATCGAATTGCGTGAAGACATTTTACACACTGTTTTAGAGCACCGAAATACATGTAATTCCAAAATTTCACGTTTATTTATTTAATCTAGCTGTGTTTATGCATGTCGGGGGGTAATTTCGCTGTAATAGGGTGTATACCTAATACCCCAACACGACAAGCGTAATGTTGACCTTATGATAGAAATCGAATTGCACCAAGAAATTTTACACACTGTTTTAGATCACGGAAATACATGTAATTCCAAAATTTCAGGTTTATTTATTTAATCTAGCTGTGTTTATGCATGTCTGGGGTAATTTCGCTGTAATAGGGTGTATACCTAATACCCCAACACGACAAGCGTAATGTTGACCTTATGATCGAAATCTAATTACGCCAAGAAATTTTACACACTGTTTTAGATCACCGAAATACATGTAATTCCAAAATTTCAGGTTAATTTATTTAATAAAATCTAACTGTGTTTATGCATGTCAGGGTCAATTTCGCTGTAATAGGGTGTATATCCAACTATCCAAGACCCCAACACGACATGCGTGAAGTTGACCCTATGATTGAAATCGAATTGCGGGAAGACATTTTACACACTGTTTTAGATCACCGAAATACATGTAATTTCAAAATTTCAGGTGTATTTATTAAATGTAGCTCTGTTTATGCATGTCGGGGTTAATTTCGCTGTAATAGGGTGTATACCTAAGACCCCAACACGACAAGCGTAATGCTGACCTTATGATAGAAATCGAATTGCACCAAGAAATTTTACACACTGATTTAGATCACCGAAATACATGTAATTCCAAAATTTCAGGTTTATTTATTTAAGGTGGGGGTCTACCTGAAATTGCAATATTCCGGTCGTTCGCATTTGCAAGCCTATTACTTGCGAAGTAGCTTTGTTAACTATACAAAACTACATATCACCAGAAAGCAAAATTAACAAAGATTCCAAAAATATTAAGTTTTTCTTCATATTTCCAATATTTATTTAGGTCATCTACTAATTAAACATGATACATGTCTTTTACGAAACACTGTTAGTTGAGAAAAACAGAGTCTTACCATTTTAGCCAAATTTCATTGCTTAGAGGTATTTACAGACTACAAAGCAAGTAGATTGATATGAGCGATGGAATTTTTTATGCTGCATGTAGTGTTTGCACAACGTCACTGCAAAATATCACCTAAATCTCGATAGGAAAATAATGCGGTATTTCCTTTATAAAATGATTGCGTTACAACATACATCAAATTCTATCGCTCATAACACTTATCACAATGAACTTTACAAACACTGAAAATTTCAGCCAGATTGGTTTAATCGTTGCAGAGATATCCTTTCTCAAAGAAAAATACAACTTTTCGGGAAACTGGATTTAAAGTGTAAGTAGACAAGAACAAATTATAAACATTGCGAATGATGTCATAAAAATAATACTCAACTATGGACATCTTCCAAACTGCGTTTTGTAAAAATATCTTCCACCTTGTATTTTGTGACTGGTTTATCCTTCAGAACGTCTCATATACGATTTTAATTTCGACGCAGGGTCATTCTCCACATCTTGGTGTCCATTTTGATACATGCATTGTGCCGATTACTTTATCAAAAAGCGAAATATTTCTGGAAACGGGATTTGTTTACTTCGGTTCTACTTCAACATGGCAAAATTAGGGAAAAGCCTCACTTAGCTTTGACGTCGTCAATTTGAACTGTCAATCGTTAGAAAACTACATTGCTTTAATTCCCGCTATTGATACACTTTGCGACCAACTGCACTTTTCAAAGTAGCAGTTGTGAAAGTGTATAATCAGTAAGTGAATACATAATAAAATATTGCTTTTGGCCTTAATGAATATACTACGAAAGGATACATTTTGTGAAAATTTGACATGGAGCCTCGCCAATTTTCCACTGAAGGGAACTTATACTAAGACTAATTCGGGGTCAAAACTGCTAGCCAAAACATATCCTAAGGAGAGACACACTAACATATCTCAACAATATGTCAGTCTAAATTTTTTAAAAAATCTTTCAACCTAGCTATTCTAAAATTCAGGTCTCCGTCAGTTCCACGCTTCGCTAGCTGCAACCTCTCCCGATAAACACCAACGCCAAAATATTGCGTTGTATCAACCTCTCGGTTCTTTGACAGGTTATGGATAGATCGACTATTACTAGGACTTTGCATGATGTCCCTTAAGTCAGCTACAACAGCGAATTGGAACCTTGTTTTAACGGAGTGACGCTTCGACATACGAGCACGTCTGTCTTGGCGCCATTGCAACGTCTCTCCCTACCGCCAAATCTTGTGCCAACGGGTTTTATAAACGATTCAATATTCTATTGCCATGGCAACGGACATATCTTACACTGTCATCGTTATTATATTATCTAAAAAACATGTTTATTTCAGGAAATGAACAAAACCAATAACTACCAAGAAATTTAACAACTGAAACACCAATTAATGAAACAAAAAAATTGACCAAAAAGTCAAGTTCAGGTAGACCCCACCTTAATCTAGCTGTTTTTATGCATGTCTGGGGTTAATTTCGCTGTAATAGGGTGTATACCTAATACCCCAACACGACAAGCGTAATGTTGACCTTATGATCGAAATCGAATTGCACCAAGACATTTTACACACTGTTTTAGATCACCGAAATACATGTAATTTCAGGTTTATTTGTTAAATCTAGCTGTGTTTATGCATGTCAGGGCTAATTTCGCTGTAATAGGGTGTATACCTAATACCCCAACACGACAAGCGTAATGTTGACCATATGATCGAAATCGAATTGCGCCAAGAAATTTTACGCACTGTTTTAGATCACCGAAATACATGTAATTCCAAAATTTCAGGTTTATTTATTTAATCTAGCTGTTTTTATGCATGTCTGGGGTTAATTTCGCTGTAATAGGGTGTATACCTAAGACCCCAACACGACAAGCGTGATGTTGACCTTATGATAGAAATCGAATTGCGTGAAGACATTTTGCACACTGTTTTAGATCACCGAAATACATGTAATTCCAAAATTTCAGGTTTATTTATTTAATCTAGCTGTGTTTATGCATGTCGGGGTTAATTTCGCTGTAATAGGGTGTATGCCTAATACCCCAACACGACAACCGTAATGTTGATCTTATGATAGAAATCGAATTGCGGGAAGACATTTTAGACACTGTTTTAGATCACCGAAATACATGTAATTCCAAAATTTCAGGCTTATTTATTAAATCTAACTGTGTTTATGCATGTCGGGGTTAATTTCGCTGTAAAGGGTGTATATCCAACTATCCAAGACCCCAACACGACAAGCGTGATGTTGACCTTATGATAGAAATCGAATTGCGTGAAGACATTTTACACACTGTTTTAGATCACCGAAATACATATAATTTCAGGTTAATTTGTTGAATCGAACTGTGCTTATACATGTCGGGGGTTAATTTCGCTGTAATAGGGTGTATACCAAGACCCCAACACGACAAGCGTGATGTTGACCTTATGATAGAAATCGAATTGCGTGAAGACATTTTACACACTGTTTTAGAGCACCGAAATACATGTAATTCCAAAATTTCACGTTTATTTATTTAATCTAGCTGTGTTTATGCATGTCGGGGGGTAATTTCGCTGTAATAGGGTGTATACCTAATACCCCAACACGACAAGCGTAATGTTGACCTTATGATAGAAATCGAATTGCACCAAGAAATTTTACACACTGTTTTAGATCACGGAAATACATGTAATTCCAAAATTTCAGGTTTATTTATTTAATCTAGCTGTGTTTATGCATGTCGGGGGGTAATTTCGCTGTAATAGGGTGTATACCTAATACCCCAACACGACAAGCGTAATGTTGACCTTATGATCGAAATCTAATTACGCCAAGAAATTTTACACACTGTTTTAGATCACCGAAATACATGTAATTCCAAAATTTCAGGTTAATTTATTTAATAAAATCTAACTGTGTTTATGCATGTCAGGGTCAATTTCGCTGTAATAGGGTGTATATCCAACTATCCAAGACCCCAACACGACATGCGTGAAGTTGACCCTATGATTGAAATCGAATTGCGGGAAGACATTTTACACACTGTTTTAGATCACCGAAATACATGTAATTTCAAAATTTCAGGTGTATTTATTAAATGTAGCTCTGTTTATGCATGTCGGGGGTTAATTTCGCTGTAATAGGGTGTATACCTAAGACCCCAACACGACAAGCGTAATGCTGACCTTATGATAGAAATCGAATTGCACCAAGAAATTTTACACACTGATTTAGATCACCGAAATACATGTAATTCCAAAATTTCAGGTTTATTTATTTAAGGTGGGGGTCTACCTGAAATTGCAATATTCCGGTCGTTCGCATTTGCAAGCCTATTACTTGCGAAGTAGCTTTGTTAACTATACAAAACTACATATCACCAGAAAGCAAAATTAACAAAGATTCCAAAAATATTAAGTTTTTCTTCATATTTCCAATATTTATTTAGGTCATCTACTAATTAAACATGATACATGTCTTTTACGAAACACTGTTAGTTGAGAAAAAACAGAGTCTTACCATTTTAGCCAAATTTCATTGCTTAGAGGTATTTACAGACTACAAAGCAAGTAGATTGATATGAGCGATGGAATTTTTTATGCTGCATGTAGTGTTTGCACAACGTCACTGCAAAATATCACCTAAATCTCGATAGGAAAATAATGCGGTATTTCCTTTATAAAATGATTGCGTTACAACATACATCAAATTCTATCGCTCATAACACTTATCACAATGAACTTTACAAACACTGAAAATTTCAGCCAGATTGGTTTAATCGTTGCAGAGATATCCTTTCTCAAAGAAAAATACAACTTTTCGGGAAACTGGATTTAAAGTGTAAGTAGACAAGAACAAATTATAAACATTGCGAATGATGTCATAAAAAATAATACTCAACTATGGACATCTTCCAAACTGCGTTTTGTAAAAAATATCTTCCACCTTGTATTTTGTGACTGGTTTATCCTTCAGAACGTCTCATATACGATTTTAATTTCGACGCAGGGTCATTCTCCACATCTTGGTGTCCATTTTGATACATGCATTGTGCCGATTACTTTATCAAAAGCGAAATATTTCTGGAAACGGATTTGTTTACTTCGGTTCTACTTCAACATGGCAAAATTAGGGGAAAAGCCTCACTTAGCTTTGAAGTCGTCAATTTGAACTGTCAATCGTTAGAAAACTACATTGCTTTAATTCCTATTGATACACTTTGCACGACCAACTGCACTTTTCAAAGTAGCAGTTGTGAAAGTGTATAATCAGTAAGTGAATACATAATAAAATATTGCTTTTGGCCTTAATGAATATACTACGAAAGGATACATTTTGTGAAAATTTGACATGGAGCCTCGCCAATTTTCCACTGAAGGGAACTTATACTAAGACTAATTCGGGGTCAAAACTGCTAGCCAAAACATATCCTAAGGAGAGACACACTAACATATCTCAACAATATGTCAGTCTAAATTTTTAAAAATCTTTCAACCTAGCTATTCTAAAATTCAGGTCTCCGTCAGTTCCACGCTTCGCTAGCTGCAACCTCTCCCGATAAACACCAACGCCAAAATATTGCGTTGTATCAACCTCTCGGTTCTTTGACAGGTTATGGATAGATCGACTATTACTAGGACTTTGCATGATGTCCCTTAAGTCAGCTACAACAGCGAATTGGAACCTTGTTTTAACGGAGTGACGCTTCGACATACGAGCACGTCTGTCTTGGCGCCATTGCAACGTCTCTCCCTACCGCCAAATCTTGTGCCAACGGGTTTTATAAACGATTCAATATTCTATTGCCATGGCAACGGACATATCTTACACTGTCATCGTTATTATATTATCTACAAACATGTTTATTTCCAGGAAATGAACAAAAACCAATAACTACCAAGAAATTTAACAACTGAAACACCAATTAATGAAACAAAAAAAAATTGACCAAAAAAGTCAAGTTCAGGTAGACCCCCACCTTAATCTAGCTGTTTTTATGCATGTCTGGGGTTAATTTCGCTGTAATAGGGTGTATACCTAATACACCAACACGACAAGCGTAATGTTGACCTTATGATCGAAATCGAATTGCACCAAGACATTTTACACACTGTTTTAGATCACCGAAATACATGTAATTTCAGGTTTATTTGTTAAATCTAGCTGTGTTTATGCATGTCAGGGGCTAATTTCGCTGTAATAGGGTGTATACCTAATACCCCAACACGACAAGCGTAATGTTGACCATATGATCGAAATCGAATTGCGCCAAGAAATTTTACGCACTGTTTTAGATCACCGAAATACATGTAATTCCAAAATTTCAGGTTTATTTATTTAATCTAGCTGTTTTTATGCATGTCGGGGGTTAATTTCGCTGTAATAGGGTGTATACCTAAGACCCCAACACGACAAGCGTGATGTTGACCTTATGATAGAAATCGAATTGCGTGAAGACATTTTGCACACTGTTTTAGATCACCGAAATACATGTAATTCCAAAATTTCAGGTTTATTTATTTAATCTAGCTGTGTTTATGCATGTCGGGGTTAATTTCGCTGTAATAGGTGTATCCCTAATACCCCAACACGACAACCGTAATGTTGATCTTATGATAGAAATCGAATTGCGGGAAGACATTTTAGACACTGTTTTAGATCACCGAAATACATGTAATTCCAAAATTTCAGGCTTATTTATTAAATCTAACTGTGTTTATGCATGTCGGGGTTAATTTCGCTGTAAAAGGGTGTATATCCAACTATCCAAGACCCCAACACGACAAGCGTGATGTTGACCTTATGATAGAAATCGAATTCCTCGAACCTTTTAATCATTTTATTTCATATTTAGTGTTTCACCGTTAAATGCATGTGAATTGTTCAATTTCTGAAGCTAAACTTGTTTTATGAATAAGGTGGGGAATGACCCTGCGTCGAAATTGCAATATTCCGGTCGTATGGCGATTGCCGTATTACTTGCAGCAAAGGATTGAATCGTTTATACAAAACTACATAGGTGGACAGGCTTATTTTTTACGAAACGCAGCTTAACAAGATGTCCGCGGCTGGCATTATTAGGCGTTTTTTATGACATCATGCGTCGCCAATGTTTATAATTTAGTTCAGGTCTACTTACACTTTAAACTAGTTTCGATACAGTTGTATTTTTTTTTACTTTGAAGGCATCATCGAAATCTCTGCAACGATTAAAACAGAGTCTTACTCTATCTGGCTGAAATTTTCAGTGTCGAGGTAACAGTCACACAAAGCAAGTGATTGATAGGGAGCATTAGAATTTGATGGTTGGCGTTGGTGTTTGTCGGAGAGACGTCAACGGCATTTTATCACGGCGATGATCACCGCATGGGCACCAAACCAACTGCGAGTTGAATCCTTTATCGAGATTTAGGTGATATTTTGCAGTGACAGCAACACTACATGCAGCATAAAAATTCCCCATCGCTCCG
The DNA here is from genome assembly GCA_016169945.1 of Trachythela sp. YZ-2020. Taxonomy (NCBI): domain Eukaryota; kingdom Metazoa; phylum Cnidaria; class Anthozoa; order Malacalcyonacea; family Clavulariidae; genus Trachythela; species Trachythela sp. YZ-2020. The sequence goes on along the minus strand of JADLSH010000070.1, from coordinate 14,190 downwards.
CCTTATCACCTACTTGCTTTGGTCTTCTGTAAATGAACCACAAGCGTACTGAAAATTTGGCTAAAATGGTAAGACTCTGTTTTTTCGTTGCGACTAGGATAGTCGCTTGGCTCTCAAGAAAAAAGATACGCTTCGATGGTTAAAGAAAGTAGATGACTGAGTATAAATATTGAAATCATGAAGAAATGTAACTCAACTATTTTTGGACATCTTTGTTAAATTTTGCTATATCTTGGTATATGTAGTTTTGTGACTAGTTAATGTGCTATCCAAAACGACTGTTACACGATGTAAAATTTCGCCACGATGCCACTTCTGCGGCTGCTGCTGCAAGGGTTTTGATACAGGTTAGACTAAATTGCCGGTTCAAATAAATAAACTCAACGAGAATTTCTGGAAACGGGATTTGTAATTTTACTTCGGTTCTAAACTTCAGTAATTTCAAGTGACGACCTCAATTTCCTATCAAGGCTTTCAGCGAATTTGCCACTGTGTCAATCGTTGAAAACCGGGTCTTGTGTCCGAAATATTTCGCTTTTAAACAATCGGCGAAATTAACCCCGACATAGTTTTAGTGTGAAAATGAAGCTTCACGTCGAATTTAAAAATACACCTAAGTTAACATTTTGAAATTAGAGTTAAGCCAGGTGATCTAAAAGCTACAGGTGAAAGACATGTCTTCCCGCAATTCGATTGCAAGGCGGGTCGGTTTGGAAGAATCGCATGAGTCGTTGTTGGATTGGATTTTATATGACACCCTTCGCAATGTTTATAATTGACTGTTCTTCGTTCCATGGTCTTACTTACACTTTAAAATCAGTTTCCCGAAAGTGTAGATTTTATTTTCTTTGCGTGCAACGATAAACAAGGTCTCTGCAAACAAGCTCAAATCTCTTCAAAAGTTTTGTGACCATTATGACTATAGTAAGTGACTGTATCGACATAACGCAATAGAACACATTTTATAAAGGAAGCATGTATCGGCGATCGAATGTTTTTGCGTAATTGATATTTTACGTGACGATAATGCAAACACTTACATGCGGCTTCCTAAGGTAAACAAATGCATATCAGTCTTGGGGTTTTGTGTATTCTGTCAAGCTACAACGGCTATTACAGATTTGGCTAGAAATGACTGACTCTGTTCTCGGCTAACACAGTGTTTCATGGAAACATGTATCATGCTAGATTGAACAGATAACCTAATAAACTGTTGAAGTGAAGAAAACTTAATATTTTGGAATCTTTGATGACCACACTTTTCTGGTTTTGTATAATTAACAACTTTGCTAAATAATGAGCTTTATGTTCTGAGCGACAGACTATTGCCCAATTTCGAGTGAACCCCACGCAAACAAACAAACCTGAAAATTTGGAATTATGTATTTCATTTGGGAATTACATGTATTTCTATAGCAGGTCGGCATGCGTAAAATTTGGCGCAATTCGATTTCGATCTACTAACGACGCTTGTCGTGTTGGGGTCTTAAAGTATACCACCCTATTACAGCGAAATTAACCCCGACATGCATAAAAACAGCTAGATTAAATAAATAAACCTGAAATTTTGGAATTACATGTATTTCGGTGATCTAAAACAGTGCGTAAAATTCTGGCGCAATTCGATTTCGATCATACGGTCAACATTACGCTTGTCGTGTTGGGGTATTAGGTATACACCTATTACAGCGAAATTAGCCCCTGACATGCATAAACACAGCTAGATTTAACAAATAAACCTGAAATTACATGTATTTCGGTGATCTAAAACAGTGTGTAAAATGTCTTGGTGCAATTCGATTTCGATCATAAGGTCAACATTACGCTTGTCGTGTTGGGGTATTAGGTATACACCTATTACAGCGAAATTAACCCCAGACATGCATAAAAACAGCTAGAAGGTAAGGGGGTAGGTGAACTTAAACTTTTTGGTCAATTTTTTTCATTGGCTTAATTGGTGTTTCAGTTGTTAAATTTCTTGGTAGTTATTGGTTTTTGTTCATTTCCTGGAAATAAACATGTTTTTTTAGATAATATAATAACGATGACAGTGTAAGATATGTCCGTTGCCATGGCAATAGAATATTGAATCGTTTATAAAACCCGTTGGCACAAGATTTGGCGGTAGGGAGAGACGTTGCAATGGCGCCAAGACAGACGTGCTCGTATGTCGAAGCGTCACTCCGTTAAAACAAGGTTCCAATTCGCTGTTGTAGCTGACTTAAGGGACATCATGCAAAGTCCTAGTAATAGTCGATCTATCCATAACCTGTCAAAGAACCGAGAGGTTGATACAACGCAATATTTTGGCGTTGGTGTTTATCGGGAGAGGTTGCAGCTAGCGAAGCGTGGAACTGACGGAGACCTGAATTTTAGAATAGCTAGGTTGAAAGATTTTTTAAAAAATTTAGACTGACATATTGTTGAGATATGTTAGTGTGTCTCTCCCTTAGGATATGTTTTGGCTAGCAGTTTTGACCCCGAATTAGTCTTAGTATAAGTTCCCTTCAGTGGAAAATTGGCGAGGCTCCATGTCAAATTTTCACAAAATGTATCCCTTTCGTAGTATATTCATTAAGGCCAAAAAGCAATATTTTATTATGTATTCACTTACTGATTATACACTTTCACAACTGCTACTTTGAAAAGTGCAGTTGGTCGTGCAAAGTGTATCAATAGCGGGAATTAAAGCAATGTAGTTTTCTAACGATTGACAGTTCAAATTGACGACGTCAAAGCTAAGTGAGGCTTTTCCCCTAATTTTGCCATGTTGAAGTAGAACCGAAGTAAACAAATCCCGTTTCCAGAAATATTTCGCTTTTTGATAAAGTAATCGGCACAATGCATGTATCAAAATGGACACCAAGATGTGGAGAATGACCCTGCGTCGAAATTAAAATCGTATATGAGACGTTCTGAAGGATAAACCAGTCACAAAATACAAGGTGGAAGATATTTTACAAAACGCAGTTTGGAAGATGTCCATAGTTGAGTATTATTTTTTATGACATCATTCGCAATGTTTATAATTTGTTCTTGTCTACTTACACTTTAAATCCAGTTTCCCGAAAAGTTGTATTTTTTCTTTGAGAAAGGATATCTCTGCAACGATTAAACCAATCTGGCTGAAATTTTCAGTGTTTGTAAAGTTCATTGTGATAAGTGTTATGAGCGATAGAATTTGATGTATGTTGTAACGCAATCATTTTATAAAGGAAATACCGCATTATTTTCCTATCGAGATTTAGGTGATATTTTGCAGTGACGTTGTGCAAACACTACATGCAGCATAAAAAATTCCATCGCTCATATCAATCTACTTGCTTTGTAGTCTGTAAATACCTCTAAGCAATGAAATTTGGCTAAAATGGTAAGACTCTGTTTTTCTCAACTAACAGTGTTTCGTAAAAGACATGTATCATGTTTAATTAGTAGATGACCTAAATAAATATTGGAAATATGAAGAAAAACTTAATATTTTGGAATCTTTGTTAATTTTGCTTTCTGGTGATATGTAGTTTTGTATAGTTAACAAAGCTACTTCGCAAGTAATAGGCTTGCAAATGCGAACGACCGGAATATTGCAATTTCAGGTAGACCCCCACCTTAAATAAATAAACCTGAAATTTTGGAATTACATGTATTTCGGTGATCTAAATCAGTGTGTAAAATTTCTTGGTGCAATTCGATTTCTATCATAAGGTCAGCATTACGCTTGTCGTGTTGGGGTCTTAGGTATACACCCTATTACAGCGAAATTAACCCCCGACATGCATAAACAGAGCTACATTTAATAAATACACCTGAAATTTTGAAATTACATGTATTTCGGTGATCTAAAACAGTGTGTAAAATGTCTTCCCGCAATTCGATTTCAATCATAGGGTCAACTTCACGCATGTCGTGTTGGGGTCTTGGATAGTTGGATATACACCCTATTACAGCGAAATTGACCCCTGACATGCATAAACACAGTTAGATTTTATTAAATAAATTAACCTGAAATTTTGGAATTACATGTATTTCGGTGATCTAAAACAGTGTGTAAAATTTCTTGGCGTAATTAGATTTCGATCATAAGGTCAACATTACGCTTGTCGTGTTGGGGTATTAGGTATACACCCTATTACAGCGAAATTACCCCCCGACATGCATAAACACAGCTAGATTAAATAAATAAACCTGAAATTTTGGAATTACATGTATTTCGGTGATCTAAAACAGTGTGCAAAATGTCTTCACGCAATTCGATTTCTATCATAAGGTCAACATCACGCTTGTCGTGTTGGGGTCTTAGGTATACACCCTATTACAGCGAAATTAACCCCCGACATGCATAAAAACAGCTAGATTAAATAAATAAACCTGAAATTTTGGAATTACATGTATTTCGGTGATCTAAAACAGTGCGTAAAATTTCTTGGCGCAATTCGATTTCGATCATATGGTCAACATTACGCTTGTCGTGTTGGGGTATTAGGTATACACCCTATTACAGCGAAATTAGCCCCTGACATGCATAAACACAGCTAGATTTAACAAATAAACCTGAAATTACATGTATTTCGGTGATCTAAAACAGTGTGTAAAATGTCTTGGTGCAATTCGATTTCGATCATAAGGTCAACATTACGCTTGTCGTGTTGGGGTATTAGGTATACACCCTATTACAGCGAAATTAACCCCAGACATGCATAAAAACAGCTAGATTAAGGTGGGGGTCTACCTGAACTTGACGTCAATTTTTGGTCAATTTTTTTTTGTTTCATTAATTGGTGTTTCAGTTGTTAAATTTCTTGGTAGTTATTGGTTTTTGTTCATTTCCTGGAAATAAACATGTTTTTTTAGATAATATAATAACGATGACAGTGTAAGATATGTCCGTTGCCATGGCAATAGAATATTGAATCGTTTATAAAACCCGTTGGCACAAGATTTGGCGGTAGGGAGAGACGTTGCAATGGCGCCAAGACAGACGTGCTCGTATGTCGAAGCGTCACTCCGTTAAAACAAGGTTCCAATTCGCTGTTGTAGCTGACTTAAGGGACATCATGCAAAGTCCTAGTAATAGTCGATCTATCCATAACCTGTCAAAGAACCGAGAGGTTGATACAACGCAATATTTTGGCGTTGGTGTTTATCGGGAGAGGTTGCAGCTAGCGAAGCGTGGAACTGACGGAGACCTGAATTTTAGAATAGCTAGGTTGAAAGATTTTTTAAAAAATTTAGACTGACATATTGTTGAGATATGTTAGTGTGTCTCTCCCTTAGGATATGTTTTGGCTAGCAGTTTTGACCCCGAATTAGTCTTAGTATAAGTTACCTTCAGTGGAAAATTGGCGAGGCTCCATGTCAAATTTTCACAAAATGTATCCCTTTCGTAGTATATTCATTAAGGCCAAAAGCAATATTTTATTATGTATTCACTTACTGATTATACACTTTCACAACTGCTACTTTGAAAAGTGCAGTTGGTCGTGCAAAAGTGTATCAATAGCGGGAATTAAAGCAATGTAGTTTTCTAACGATTGACAGTTCAAATTGACGACGTCAAAGCTAAGTGAGGCTTTTCCCTAATTTTGCCATGTTGAAGTAGAACCGTAAACAAATCCCGTTTCCAGAAATATTTCGCTTTTTGATAAAGTAATCGGCACAATGCATGTATCAAAATGGACACCAAGATGTGGAGAATGACCCTGCGTCGAAATTAAAATCGTATATGAGACGTTCTGAAGGATAAACCAGTCACAAAATACAAGGTGGAAGATATTTTTTACAAAACGCAGTTTGGAAGATGTCCATAGTTGAGTATTATTTTTTATGACATCATTCGCAATGTTTATAATTTGTTCTTGTCTACTTACACTTTAAATCCAGTTTCCCGAAAAGTTGTATTTTTTTCTTTGAGAAAGGATATCTCTGCAACGATTAAACCAATCTGGCTGAAATTTTCAGTGTTTGTAAAGTTCATTGTGATAAGTGTTATGAGCGATAGAATTTGATGTATGTTGTAACGCAATCATTTTATAAAGGAAATACCGCATTATTTTCCTATCGAGATTTAGGTGATATTTTGCAGTGACGTTGTGCAAACACTACATGCAGCATAAAAAATTCCATCGCTCATATCAATCTACTTGCTTTGTAGTCTGTAAATACCTCTAAGCAATGAAATTTGGCTAAAATGGTAAGACTCTGTTTTTTCTCAACTAACAGTGTTTCGTAAAAGACATGTATCATGTTTAATTAGTAGATGACCTAAATAAATATTGGAAATATGAAGAAAAACTTAATATTTTTGGAATCTTTGTTAATTTTGCTTTCTGGTGATATGTAGTTTTGTATAGTTAACAAAGCTACTTCGCAAGTAATAGGCTTGCAAATGCGAACGACCGGAATATTGCAATTTCAGGTAGACCCCCACCTTAAATAAATAAACCTGAAATTTTGGAATTACATGTATTTCGGTGATCTAAATCAGTGTGTAAAATTTCTTGGTGCAATTCGATTTCTATCATAAGGTCAGCATTACGCTTGTCGTGTTGGGGTCTTAGGTATACACCCTATTACAGCGAAATTAACCCCCGACATGCATAAACAGAGCTACATTTAATAAATACACCTGAAATTTTGAAATTACATGTATTTCGGTGATCTAAAACAGTGTGTAAAATGTCTTCCCGCAATTCGATTTCAATCATAGGGTCAACTTCACGCATGTCGTGTTGGGGTCTTGGATAGTTGGATATACACCTATTACAGCGAAATTGACCCCTGACATGCATAAACACAGTTAGATTTTATTAAATAAATTAACCTGAAATTTTGGAATTACATGTATTTCGGTGATCTAAAACAGTGTGTAAAATTTCTTGGCGTAATTAGATTTCGATCATAAGGTCAACATTACGCTTGTCGTGTTGGGGTATTAGGTATACACCCTATTACAGCGAAATTACCCCCCGACATGCATAAACACAGCTAGATTAAATAAATAAACCTGAAATTTTGGAATTACATGTATTTCCGTGATCTAAAACAGTGTGTAAAATTTATTGGTGCAATTCGATTTCTATCATAAGGTCAACATTACGCTTGTCGTGTTGGGGTATTAGGTATACACCCTATTACAGCGAAATTACCCCCCGACATGCATAAACACAGCTAGATTAAATAAATAAACGTGAAATTTTGGAATTACATGTATTTCGGTGCTCTAAAACAGTGTGTAAAATGTCTTCACGCAATTCGATTTCTATCATAAGGTCAACATCACGCTTGTCGTGTTGGGGTCTTAGGTATACACCCTATTACAGCGAAATTAACCCCCGACATGTATAAGCACAGTTCGATTCAACAAATTAACCTGAAATTATATGTATTTCGGTGATCTAAAACAGTGTGTAAAATGTCTTCACGCAATTCGATTTCTATCATAAGGTCAACATCACGCTTGTCGTGTTGGGGTCTTGGATAGTTGGATATACACCCTTTTACAGCGAAATTAACCCCCGACATGCATAAACACAGTTAGATTTAATAAATAAGCCTGAAATTTTGGAATTACATGTATTTCGGTGATCTAAAACAGTGTCTAAAATGTCTTCCCGCAATTCGATTTCTATCATAAGATCAACATTACGGTTGTCGTGTTGGGGTATTAGGCATACACCCTATTACAGCGAAATTAACCCCCGACATGCATAAACACAGCTAGATTAAATAAATAAACCTGAAATTTTGGAATTACATGTATTTCGGTGATCTAAAACAGTGTGCAAAATGTCTTCACGCAATTCGATTTCTATCATAAGGTCAACATCACGCTTGTCGTGTTGGGGTCTTAGGTATACACCCTATTACAGCGAAATTAACCCCCGACATGCATAAAAACAGCTAGATTAAATAAATAAACCTGAAATTTTGGAATTACATGTATTTCGGTGATCTAAAACAGTGCGTAAAATTTCTTGGCGCAATTCGATTTCGATCATATGGTCAACATTACGCTTGTCGTGTTGGGGTATTAGGTATACACCCTATTACAGCGAAATTATCACATGACATCCATAAACACAGCTAGATTTAACAAATAAACCTGAAATTACATGTATTTCGGTGATCTAAAACAGTGTGTAAAATGTCTTGGTGCAATTCGATTTCGATCATAAGGTCAACATTACGCTTGTCGTGTTGGGGTATTAGGTATACACCTATTACAGCGAAATTAACCCCAGACATGCATAAAAACAGCTAGATTAAGGTGGGGTTCTACCTGAACTTGTCTTTTTTGGTCATTTTTTTTTTGTTTCATTAATTGGTGTTTCAGTTGTTAAATTTCTTGGTAGTTATTGGTTTTTGTTCATTTCCTGGAAATAAACATGTTTTTAGATAATATAATAACGATGACAGTGTAAGATATGTCCGTTGCCATGGCAATAGAATATTGAATCGTTTATAAAACCCGTTGGCACAAGATTTGGCGGTAGGGAGAGACGTTGCAATGGCGCCAAGACAGACGTGCTCGTATGTCGAAGCGTCACTCCGTTAAAACAAGGTTCCAATTCGCTGTTGTAGCTGACTTAAGGGACATCATGCAAAGTCCTAGTAATAGTCGATCTATCCATAACCTGTCAAAGAACCGAGAGGTTGATACAACGCAATATTTTGGCGTTGGTGTTTATCGGGAGAGGTTGCAGCTAGCGAAGCGTGGAACTGACGGAGACCTGAATTTTAGAATAGCTAGGTTGAAAGATTTTTTAAAAAATTTAGACTGACATATTGTTGAGATATGTTAGTGTGTCTCTCCCTTAGGATATGTTTTGGCTAGCAGTTTTGACCCCGAATTAGTCTTAGTATAAGTTCCCTTCAGTGGAAAATTGGCGAGGCTCCATGTCAAATTTTCACAAAATGTATCCTTTCGTTTCGTAGTATATTCATTAAGGCCAAAAGCAATATTTTATTATGTATTCACTTACTGATTATACACTTTCACAACTGCTACTTTGAAAAGTGCAGTTGGTCGTGCAAAGAATGTATCAATAGCGGGAATTAAAGCAATGTAGTTTTCTAACGATTGACAGTTCAAATTGACGACGTCAAAGCTAAGTGAGGCTTTTCCCCTAATTTTGCCATGTTGAAGTAGAACCGAAGTAAACAAATCCCGTTTCCAGAAATATTTCGCTTTTTGATAAAGTAATCGGCACAATGCATGTATCAAAATGGACACCAAGATGTGGAGAATGACCTGCGTCGAAATTAAAATCGTATATGAGACGTTCTGAAGGATAAACCAGTCACAAAATACAAGGTGGAAGATATTTTTACAAAACGCAGTTTGGAAGATGTCCATAGTTGAGTATTATTTTTTATGACATCATTCGCAATGTTTATAATTTGTTCTTGTCTACTTACACTTTAAATCCAGTTTCCCGAAAAGTTGTATTTTTTTCTTTGAGAAAGGATATCTCTGCAACGATTAAACCAATCTGGCTGAAATTTTCAGTGTTTGTAAAGTTCATTGTGATAAGTGTTATGAGCGATAGAATTTGATGTATGTTGTAACGCAATCATTTTATAAAGGAAATACCGCATTATTTTCCTATCGAGATTTAGGTGATATTTTGCAGTGACGTTGTGCAAACACTACATGCAGCATAAAAAATTCCATCGCTCATATCAATCTACTTGCTTTGTAGTCTGTAAATACCTCTAAGCAATGAAATTTGGCTAAAATGGTAAGACTCTGTTTTTTCTCAACTAACAGTGTTTCGTAAAGACATGTATCATGTTTAATTAGTAGATGACCTAAATAAATATTGGAAATATGAAGAAAAACTTAATATTTTTGGAATCTTTGTTAATTTTGCTTTCTGGTGATATGTAGTTTTGTATAGTTAACAAAGCTACTTCGCAAGTAATAGGCTTGCAAATGCGAACGACCGGAATATTGCAATTTCAGGTAGACCCCCACCTTAAATAAATAAACCTGAAATTTTGGAATTACATGTATTTCGGTGATCTAAATCAGTGTGTAAAATTTCTTGGTGCAATTCGATTTCTATCATAAGGTCAGCATTACGCTTGTCGTGTTGGGGTCTTAGGTATACACCCTATTACAGCGAAATTAACCCCCGACATGCATAAACAGAGCTACATTTAATAAATACACCTGAAATTTTGAAATTACATGTATTTCGGTGATCTAAAACAGTGTGTAAAATGTCTTCCCGCAATTCGATTTCAATCATAGGGTCAACTTCACGCATGTCGTGTTGGGGTCTTGGATAGTTGGATATACACCCTATTACAGCGAAATTGACCCCTGACATGCATAAACACAGTTAGATTTTATTAAATAAATTAACCTGAAATTTTGGAATTACATGTATTTCGGTGATCTAAAACAGTGTGTAAAATTTCTTGGCGTAATTAGATTTCGATCATAAGGTCAACATTACGCTTGTCGTGTTGGGGTATTAGGTATACACCTATTACAGCGAAATTACCCCCCGACATGCATAAACACAGCTAGATTAAATAAATAAACCTGAAATTTTGGAATTACATGTATTTCCGTGATCTAAAACAGTGTGTAAAATTTCTTGGTGCAATTCGATTTCTATCATAAGGTCAACATTACGCTTGTCGTGTTGGGGTATTAGGTATACAGCGACTTACAGCGAAATTACCCCCCGACATGCATAAACACAGCTAGATTAAATAAATAAACGTGAAATTTTGGAATTACATGTATTTCGGTGCTCTAAAACAGTGTGTAAAATGTCTTCACGCAATTCGATTTCTATCATAAGGTCAACATCACGCTTGTCGTGTTGGGGTCTTGGGTATACACCCTATTACAGCGAAATTAACCCCCGACATGTATAAGCACAGTTCGATTCAACAAATTAACCTGAAATTATATGTATTTCGGTGATCTAAAACAGTGTGTAAAATGTCTTCACGCAATTCGATTTCTATCATAAGGTCAACATCACGCTTGTCGTGTTGGGGTCTTGGATAGTTGGATATACACCCTTTTACAGCGAAATTAACCCCCGACATGCATAAACACAGTTAGATTTAATAAATAAGCCTGAAATTTTGGAATTACATGTATTTCGGTGATCTAAAACAGTGTCTAAAATGTCTTCCCGCAATTCGATTTCTATCATAAGATCAACATTACGGTTGTCGTGTTGGGGTATTGAAACACACCCTATTACAGCGAACCTCTATTAACCCCCGACATGCATAAACACAGCTAGATTAAATAAATAAACCTGAAATTTTGGAATTACATGTATTTCGGTGATCTAAAACAGTGTGCAAAATGTCTTCACGCAATTCGATTTCTATCATAAGGTCAACATCACGCTTGTCGTGTTGGGGTCTTAGGTATACACCCTATTACAGCGAAATTAACCCCCGACATGCATAAAAACAGCTAGATTAAATAAATAAACCTGAAATTTTGGAATTACATGTATTTCGGTGATCTAAAACAGTGCGTAAAATTTCTTGGCGCAATTCGATTTCGATCATATGGTCAACATTACGCTTGTCGTGTTGGGGTATTAGGTATACACCCTATTACAGCGAAATTAGCCCCTGACATGCATAAACACAGCTAGATTTAACAAATAAACCTGAAATTACATGTATTTCGGTGATCTAAAACAGTGTGTAAAATGTCTTGGTGCAATTCGATTTCGATCATAAGGTCAACATTACGCTTGTCGTGTTGGGGTATTAGGTATACACCCTATTACAGCGAAATTAACCCCAGACATGCATAAAAACAGCTAGATTAAGGTGGGGGTCTACCTGAACTTGACTTTTTTGGTCAATTTTTTTTTGTTTCATTAATTGGTGTTTCAGTTGTTAAATTTCTTGGTAGTTATTGGTTTTGTTCATTTCCTGAAATAAACATGATTTTTTAGATAATATAATAACGATGACAGTGTAAGATATGTCCGTTGCCATGGCAATAGAATATTGAATCGTTTATAAAACCCGTTGGCACAAGATTTGGCGGTAGGGAGAGACGTTGCAATGGCGCCAAGACAGACGTGCTCGTATGTCGAAGCGTCACTCCGTTAAAACAAGGTTCCAATTCGCTGTTGTAGCTGACTTAAGGGACATCATGCAAAGTCCTAGTAATAGTCGATCTATCCATAACCTGTCAAAGAACCGAGAGGTTGATACAACGCAATATTTTGGCGTTGGTGTTTATCGGGAGAGGTTGCAGCTAGCGAAGCGTGGAACTGACGGAGACCTGAATTTTAGAATAGCTAGGTTGAAAGATTTTTTAAAAAATTTAGACTGACATATTGTTGAGATATGTTAGTGTGTCTCTCCCTTAGGATATGTTTTGGCTAGCAGTTTTGACCCCGAATTAGTCTTAGTATAAGTTCCCTTCAGTGGAAAATTGGCGAGGCTCCATGTCAAATTTTCACAAAATGTATCCTTTCGTAGTATGTATTCATTAAGGCCAAATAGCAATATTTTATTATGTATTCACTTACTGATCATACACTTTCACAACTGCTACTTTGAAAAGTGCAGTTGGTCGTGCAAAGTGTATCAATAGGAATTAAAGCATTGTAGTTTTCTAACGATTGACAGTTCAAATTGACGACGTCAAAGCTAAGTGAGGCTTCTCCCTAATTTTGCCATGTTGAAGTAGAACCGAAGTAAACAAATCCCGTTTCCAGAAATATTTCGCTTTTTGATAAAGTAATCGGCACAATGCATGTATCAAAATGGACACCAAGATGTGGAGAATGACCCTGCGTCGAAATTAAAATCGTATATGAGACGTTCTGAAGGATAAACCAGTCACAAAATACAAGGTGGAAGATCTTTTTTACAAAACGCAGTTTGGAAGATGTCCATAGTTGAGTATTATTTTTATGACATCATTCGCAATGTTTATAATTTGTTCTTGTCTACTTACACTTTAAATCCAGTTTCCCGAAAAGTTGTATTTTTTCTTTGAGAAAGGATATCTCTGCAACGATTAAAACCAATCTGGCTGAAATTTTCAGTGTTTGTAAAGTTCATTGTGATAAGTGTTATGAGCGATAGAATTTGATGTATGTTGTAACGCAATCATTTTATAAAGGAAATACCGCATTATTTTCCTATCGAGATTTAGGTGATATTTTGCAGTGACGTTGTTCAGCAAACACTACATGCAGCATAAAAATTCCATCGCTCCATATCAATCTACTTGCTTTGTAGTCTGTAAATACCTCTAAGCAATGAAATTTGGGCTAAAATAAAGTAGAAGAACTCTGTTTTTCTCAACTAACAGTGTTTCGTGTAAAAGCAACATGTATCATGTTTTAATTAGGGGTAGATGACCTAAATAAATATTGGAAATGGGGAAGAAAAACTTAATATTTTTGGGAATCTTTGTTAATTTTGCTTTCCTGGTGATATGTAGTTTGTATAGTGCTAAGCTACTTTGTAAAATAATAGGCTTGCAAATGCGAACGACCGGAATATTGCAATTTCCATTAGACCCCACCTTAAATAAATAAACCTGAGAATTTTGGAATTACATGTATTTCGGTGATCTAAATCAGTGTAAATTTCTTGGGCACAGTCGATTTCTATCATAGGTCAGCATTACCTTGTCGTGTTGGGGTCTTAGGTACCCTATTACAGCGAAATTAACCCCAACGTATAAACAGGAAGCTACGTTTAATAAATACCTGAAATTTTGAAATTACATATGACACCGGTGATCTAAAGCAGTGTGTAAAATGTCTTCCTGATTACTACGATTTTAATCAGGTCCAACTTCACGCATATGTCGTGTTGAGAATGCTTGAATGAATTGAATATCACCTATTACAGCAAAATTGACTAGCATGCATAAGCTTTACAGTTAGATTTTATTAATAAATTAACTGGGAGTAGAATTACATATATTTGGTGATAAAAACTGGTATGCAGAATTTCTTGTGATCAGGTGCATTTTCGATCATAAAGTCAACATTACGGCTTGTCGTGTTGGGAAAATTAGGTATACACCCTATTACAGAAATTAACCCCCGACATGCATAAACACAGCTAGATTAAATAAATAAACCTGAAATTTTGGAATTACATGTATTTCGGTGATCTAAAACAGTGTAAAAATGTCTTCACGCAATTCGATTTCTATCATAAGGTCAA